>CM066164.1:76563743-77163743 GCA_033629205.1 Lithocarpus polystachyus
TTCTCCTTAAGACCTGAACTCATCTTGCTGATCGTCTAAATCAATCTAGCCTAGCTTTCCTTTCCCACTCTCTAGAAATTCATTGTTTTTGGGCCCTTTAGGTTGGTCCATATAATCTTGGGCCCAAAGAATCCAAGGCGTGTCCTTACAATTGGCACCGTCTGTGGGAAGCTAAGTGACTAGATCTTTGGATTCTCAAGCATGGCTAGTTCGGGTCCACACCACTTGGAGTCTATGGGGTCTCAACCAGAAGAGCACCTTCAGGAAGGCCAGGAGGGAAACGTGCATACCACCCCTTCTGGCGAGGGTCAATCTAGAGGTGATAGCCATGTCTCTCGGGACGAACACGCTAAAGCCATGCAGAAGGAGATTGACTACTTGAAGAAGAAGCTACGGCGGAAATGAAGGAGGAGCAGTCCTTCGGTTTCTGATCCTTCCTCAGATACCGAGGGGGATGACGACTACAGGCGCAGATCACGAACATCCCCAAGCGAAACCTTCTCGTGTGACGAGGACTATCGCCGAGAACGCAGGGGACGAGGCTCATCTTCAAGGGGCTTGGGAAACGATGCCATGAGTAAAGCACTCAACCGGATATCCAAATCTCCCTTTACGCGCAAGATTGACGAGGGGCGACTCCCCAAGCGGTTTACCCAGCCAACGTTCATTCTCTACAACGGTCGTACAGACCCGGTCGAGCACGTTAGCTATTTCAACCAGAAAATGGTGGTGTACTCCAACAACGAGGCCTTAATGTGCAAGGTATTTCCATCCAGTTTGGGACCTGTGGCGATGAGATGGTTTAACGGCCTGCGAACGGATTCCATCGACTCTTTCAAGGAATTCACCTAAGCATTTGGGTCCCGCTTTATCACGTGTAATAGGGTTCCTCAGCCGCTGGATTCTTTGTTGTCCTTGTCCATGAGAATGGGGGAAACTCTGAAAACATATTCGGACCGGTATTGAGAGATGTTCAACGAGATCGAAGGGGATTTCGATGATGTGGCTGTCAGAACTTTTAAGGTCGGCCTGCCATCTGGCCATGGATTACGGAGGTACCTAACAGGAAAGCCAGTCACCAGTGTCCGCTAGCTCATGGATCGCATCGACAAATACAAGAGAGTCGAGGAAGATCGGCAGCAAGAAAAAGGGAAGGGCAAGGTTGTCCCTCAGGAGAGAAGGGATTTCAGGTCGGATCGTTACGGCAATGACCGACCGCGGTGAGAGTTTGGAGGGGAAGCTAGGTCCAGGGCCTCCCAAACCGTTAATACTGTGTTCCGAGAACCAGTGCACCAAGTCTTGGAGAAGATAAAAAATGAGCCATACTTTAGATGGCCGAATAAGATGAGCGGAGACTCTGTAAAACGTAACCAGAGCCTGCATTTTCAATATCATAGAGAGCGCGGGCATACGACCGAGGATTGCAGGACTCTATGGAGCCATTTGCAGCAATTGGTCCGAGAAGGCAAGTTGAATCAGTTCTTAGCTCAGCTAAACGGACAGGGGGGTCAAGCAAGCTCGGGGGTTCAGAGCAACAACCCCTCGAGACCCCCCACCCTTAGGAACAATTCATGTCATCCTTGCCAAGCCAGGCAAAATAGGGTCATACCCTTCTAGGGTAATGATGGTAGCAGGGTCATATTCGAGGGACCCCGGGCAAGGGCCCAAGAGGGCCAGAATGAGTCCCCGCCCAGCGTTAAGCTTCTCGGACGAGGACAAGGTGGGAACCATTCAGCCCCATGATGATGCCCTAGTTGTGACTCTTTGGATAGGGGGCTATGATGTGAACAGGGTACTGGTCGACCAAGGCAGTGAGGCTGAGATTATGTACCCAGACCTGTATAAGGGCCTCAACCTCAAGCAGGAGGATCTGACCAGCTATGACTCACCTGGTCGGCTTTGACGGGAAAGTGGTTATTCCGAGGGGACAAATCAGATTGCTGGTTTAGGCTGGCTCGGAAGTGGTGGAGGTTGACTTCATAGTGGTGGACGCATTTTCCCCATACACAACTATCATGGCGCGACCCTGGCTCCATGCCCTCGGGGCTGTTTCATCTAGCCTTCATCTTAAAGTTAAATACCCATTAGGGGATCAAGTTGAGGAGTTACTTGGAAGCCAATCGGTAGCCAGACAGCGCTTGATAGCAGCCATCATGTACCAACCTGAATCGGAATCCTCAGCCTTGGCCGGCAGGGACTTCTAGCAATTAAAGCCCACGGTCTCGGCATCCCGTGAGGAGGCCGAGGAGGTGAAGTGCGAAGATATAGAGAAAGTTCTCGTTGACAACGATCCTGAGAAGTTCTTTCAGATTGGTGCCCAACTGCCTCCTCAGGAGAGGGAAGAGCTGGTGCAATTCCTTAGGCAGAATATTGATGTATTTGCTTGGAATGCTTATGAGGCCCCAGGGGTAGACCCAAGTTTCATCTGCCACCGTTTGAATGTGAATCCATCCGTCACCCCTAAAAAACAACCTCCTCGGCGCACTTCGAGGGAACACTCTGATGCTGTCAAAGAAGAAGTGGCTAAACTTAAATAGGCTGGTGCTATCAAAGAAGTGTTCTATCCCGACTGGTTGGCTAACACTGTTATGGTAAAGAAAAAGAATGGCAAGTGGCGTGTATGCGTGGATTACACGGATCTGAACAAGGCCTGCCCAAAGGATCCCTTCCCCATGCCTCGAATTGATCAACTGGTGGACGCGACCGTAGGACATCCCCAGATGAGCTTTCTGGATGCCTTCCAAGGTTATCACCAGATACCTCTGGCCGTAGAAGACCAGGAGAAAATGGCCTTCGTCACCCCTATTGGCAACTACCATTACAAAGTGATGCCGTTTGGACTTAAAAACGCGGGGTCTACGTATCAGAGAATGATGACACAGATGTTCGAGCCACAGCTAGGGAAGAATATCGAGATTTACATCGACGATATGGTGGTCAAGAGCAAGGAGGAGTCTGAGTATATCGCTGACCTCGAAAGCATTTTTGGAATCCTGAGAGAGCACAAATTACGACTCAATGCCTCTAAGTGTTTTTTTTGGGGTGGGGTCAGGGAAATTCCTGGGCTACATGATCACTCACCGAGGGATTGAGGTCAACCCGAGCCAAATCCAGGCCATTAGCAAACTGCAACCACCTCGGAATCCGAAAGAAGTGCAGAGGCTGACGGGAATGATTGCTGCCTTGAATCGCTTCATAGCCCGATCTGCAGACAGATGCAGGCCCTTCTACCGTTTGTTGAACAAGTGGAAGGATTTTGAATGGACCGAGGAGTGTGCTTCAGCGTTCCAGCAATTGAAAGATTATCTTTTTCGGCCACCGATAATGTCCAAACCTGAGGCGGACGAGGTCCTATTTGCTTATATCGGGGTGGCCGTCTATGCGGTAAGCCTGGTATTACTGAGGGTTAACAATGGAATACAGAGGCCCGTTTATTATATAAGTAAATCCCTCTATGAGGCCAAGGTCAGATACTTGCCGTTGGAGAAAGCCATCCTGGCCTTGGTGCACACCACACGCAAATTGCCCCATTATTTTCAGGCGCATACAGTTGTTGTCTTAACCCAATTGCCACTCAAGGCCTTACTTCGGAGCGCTGATTACACGGGGAGAGTTGCGAGATGGGGAGCGAAACTAGGGGCCTACGACATCAAGTACATGCCCCGCACCTCCATAAAGGGCCAGGTCCTCACCGATCTTCTGGCTAAGTTTGTCGAGATCCCAGTAGAGGAAGACGAAAGTGAGCACCACATGGATGAAAATTCAGTTGGAATAATCTCCATAGAACGAGCATCGACATGGAAAGTGTACGTTGATAGTGCAAACCTCAAGGGATCTGGAGTGGGGCTAGTTCTAATCTCGCCCGAGAATATCACGATTGAAAAATCATTAAGACTTGGATTCCCCGCCACAAACAACGAGACAGAATACGAGGCTCTGCTAGTCGGGATGGTCATGATCCAAAAGATTGGAGGAAAGTACGTAGACATATTCTCGGACTCCAGGTTGGGGTAGGCCAAGTCCGAGGAGAGTTAGAAGCTAGAGACCCAAGAATGCAAGAGTACCTTAATCAGGTTAAACATCTGCAATCTGGATTCAAATCCTTTAACTTGACGCAGATCCCTAGAAGCAGAAATGCATATGCGGACTCACTTGCGACGTTGGCAACATCCTCAGTGCAGGGTTTGCCGAGAGTGATTCTCGTCGAGGATCTCCTGTAACCCCGTGGGTCGAGGAAAGAGGTGTCAACCCTTCACCAGGCAAGAGCGGGTCCCAGCTGGATGGATCCCATTATTCAATTTCTTAAAGACGACTCCCTACCTGAGACTAAGCTAGAGGCCGATAAAGTACGGAGGAAGGCTCCTCGATTCTGGCTGTTCGAGGATTTGAAGCTGTACAAAAGGTCTTTTTCTGGACCATACCTGCTGTGCATACACCCAAAGGCAGTGGAAGTTCTCCTGGAAGAACTACATGATGGAATTTGTGGGAGCCACACGGGGGGCAGATCTTTATCTCATCGAGCCCTCACCCAAGGGTATTGGTGGCCCAACATGCACAGGGAAGCCCAAGAGTATGTGAGGAAGTGTGACCAGTGCCAGAGGTTCGCCCCGAATATACATCAACCGGGAGGAGAGCTTAATCCTCTACCTAGTCCTTGGCCCTTTGCTCAATGGGGCCTGGATATCCTGGGCCCTTTACTCAAAGCAGCGGGGAATAAGAAATATCTAGTGGTCGGCACAGACTACTTCACTAAATGGGTCGAGGCCGAGCCACTGGCTAACATCCGAGATGCAGACATGAAGAGATTCATTTGGAAGAACATTGTTACCAGGTTCGGGATGCCCCATACTCTAGTCTCGGACAACGGCCTTCAATTTGACAGTAAGTCCTTTCGAAGATATTGCTGCAGGTTAGGGATAACGAATCGGTACTCCACTCCAGCCTACCCTCAAGGGAATGGACAAGCCGAGGCCGTAAACAAAGTCATAGTGAGCGGGCTTAAGAAGAGACTGGACGATACCAAAAGCAAGTGGGTCGAAGAACTACCACATGTACTGTGGACTTATAGGACTACCCCTCGGAAGTCTACGGGCGAAACCCCCTTCTCGTTAACTTACGGAGCCGAAGCAGTTATCCCCTTGGAGACGGGATTCCCTACACTAAGGACTAGCTCATTCACTCCGAGCAACAATGACAACTTACTTGTGAAGAGTCTAGACTTAATTGAGGAAAGAAGGGAAAATGCCATGGTCCAATTGGTCTATTATCAGCAGAAACTCAAACGAGGGTACGATGCCAATGTGAAGTCGAGGCCTTTAGCGCCTGGAGATCTAGTTTTGAGGAAGGTTGTCGGCTTGGCCAGGAACCCCTCTTGGGGAAAATTGGGACCAAACTGGGAGGGACCATATCAGATCACTTCTGTTGCCGGGATAGGAGCGTATTACCTGCAAGACTTGGAGAATAGAGCACTATTGCACCCCTGGAATGTAAACAACCTAAAAATGTATTATTATTAATAAAGTGCACTTTGTCTCTTTCTTACTCAATACATCGTGTATGAATCTCAAGTGTATTAATTTTAAGGGCTAAACCAAACCTCGGCTACGTCTGGCTCCCTGAACCGCGTACCTAGGAAAAATTAATATTACTCGTCATTTTTCTAAGTATTAAACAGATCCAAGCTATGCCTGGTTCCTCGGACCATCTGCCTTGGAAAAATTAATACTACTCATCATTTTTCTAAGTATTAAACAGATTCAAGCTATGCCTGGTTCCTCGGACCATCTACCTTGGAAAAATTAATACTACTCGTCATTTTTCTAAGTATTAAACAGATCCAAGCTATGCCTAGTTCCTCGGACCATCTGCCTTGGAAAAATTAATACTACTCGTCATTTTTCTAAGTATTAAACAGATCCAAGCTATGCTTGGTTCCTCGGACCATCTGCCTTGGAAAAATTAATACTACTCGTCATTTTTCTAAGTATTAAACAGATCCAAGCTATGCCTGGTTCCTTGGACCATCTGCCTTGGAAAAATTAATACTACTCGTCATTTTTCTAAGTATTAAACAGGTCCAGGCTACGCCTAGGAAAAACTAATGTTGGACATAATCTTTCTAAGTGTTAAACAGCTCCAAAATTGTGCTTAGATCCTCGACACCCTGCCCTAAAGGAGGTTACGTCATAAAACATCTACCCAAGTGGCAAAAAGAACCAAAGGCATGTCTGCCTCTTCAAATTGATGGCTAGCTAACCACCTCGACCCCAAGGTTTATCTAATGACGTGTTGATATGATTCGTTACATTTTTAGTATTCACATCGTTACAGATTAGGACAGTTTACGCGACCTTCAGGATTTGTTCTACATCCTGTTGTGTAGAGAATCGTTTTGGGCTCTCTCTCTCTCTCTGGTTTTTGTTCCTGGTTATTTTTTACTAAACATATATGTGTAACATTAACGAAAAGTATGTCGCTACAAATGTAATATACTGCAAAGTTCAAAAATTCACTCAAGTCTGTCATTAATGTGAATTAAGAAACAAAACAACGGAAATATAAAAGGGGAAACCCCATTACAAATGAGAAGCAAAAATGAAGTACAGTTAAGGACTTTGCAAGGATCTATTTCTTTTTTATTACAATTTTTCCAGTTGGGAGGGCCTTGGCCTGCGGGGCAACAGCTTCAGTGGGTCCTTGGTCCGAGCCTTTTGGGTCACCCAAGGGAGCAATCGCGAGACTAGCTAACACAATCTCCATCCTGGGTGCTTCTTTCTCCTTAGCGGGATCCTCAGGGGCAGCAGGTGGCAGTGCAGTCTCGGGGACAATTTTCTCAAGGTCCTCGGGCGCCTGCTGGGAGATGTTGGTTGAGGGAGGAGCCATGTTGGAGCTGCTCCTCTCGGTCTCGGCCACCTCGAGCTGAGGGTCTGCTGGATGACCTGCAGGAGGAATGATACGGATGGCTGGGGGTTAGTAAAAATTCTCCTCCTTCCTTAGTATGGACGAGGTCTCAACCCCGGCCTGGTTGAGGGCCTCTACCCATACCTCAGAGCAATACTTCCTATAGACCCCTGAAACCTCCGCCCGGAGGGCATCCTCGGTCTCGGCCACTCCAATATCATAGCCTCTCTGCTCGGCTTCATCCTTCTCCTTCTCGGCCACCTCCTTCGCCCTCTTGGCTTCCTCCCCCACCTTCTCAGCCGTTTCTTTCTCCTTCTGAACCTCTTCCAATTTTTTTCTGAAGCGCCAGGATCTGCTGTTTGGAAGAGGCCAGTTGGTCCTCGGCACCTCGAAGTAAGACCCTCTAGCTCTCGGCCTGTCTTTCCGCACTATCCAACGCGGCCGCGACGCTTTTTCTCGCTCTTTCTTCTTCCGCCAGCTTGGTCCTGAGATCCTGAAGACTCTTCTCAGCCACGCGGAATGCATCCACCTTCGAGATTCTCCTCGCCTCCTCGTCTTTTGCTCGGTGGTGAGCAAGCCCCACCATCTCCTCCGCACAGAAGGCGGTTTGAACTGCCTGCACAAAAATATGCAAGTATAGATGTTCAAAAACACGATAAAAAAATAAAATAAAATAATAAAATTAACAAATAAATAAATAAATAAATATATATCGAGTACAAGGAAGTGCAGAGCTCACCATGGCCAAGTCTCTCTTGAGGCCTACAAATACCTCATGCTGCCTCATCAACCTGAGGTCGGCCATGTCCTTAGGGAGAAGCAGGGATTGCTCCACTGCATCCGCCACGTACCCGGCCTTCCCGTCCTGATAGTCTCGGATAGAGGCATCCTCGGTCAATAGGGCCCCATCCAGCTCTAGACGCGGGGCCCAGATTGGCGCTGCGAGCCTGCGGTCGCCCCGTCTCTCCATCTCATGGGCCGACCTCGTTTGTTGGTGTCGGGGGTGTTTTCCTCCTCTGGTGGTGTCAACTTCTTGAGGAGGCTGCTGCCTCCCCACTTCCATGACCTCTTTCCCCCTGTCCTCCCTTTTTCGTTTATGCTCGGGAGGGTCAACCCGGGGCGGTGGGATGGGAAATGGAGCTGGTGGTTTGGGTGGTGCAGATTTACTCGGAACCTCTTTCCCTGGCTGGGATTCCAACAGCTCCTGCAGGGACGATCTGGGCTTCCTTTGAATCCCCATATCCTCGGAAATTGCTACCTCTGGAGACGAAGGCTGGTTGAAAACCTCGAAGATCTCATCAAAGTCTGACACCTCAACCAACACTCTCTCCTTCTCTCCCTCTTCCTCTTCCTCTTCCTCCTTGATGTGAGGTTGCGACGAAGCAGCTATGGGCACCCCGTCGAGTATTGGGAATGTGGGCAGCTCGCCTGCCGGGATGGAAGCGCCCTCGGGAAGAAGGAATCCAGGCGCCGCTACACTGATTCGGTGGAGACGGGGATCTCTAGCTTTTATGACATACTTAGGTGCTTGGAAACTGGTCGAGATGGGCTTGTAACCCAAGATTATGTGCGCCGCTTTGAGCTGGCCATCCGAGTTGACAAATACCTCGGCCTTGAGTATTTTGTCCAAATTTTCTCTGTTCACCAGTCCAAGCTTGGGCTCCGCGGCGTGCTTATCTACAAAATCATTGCGACAAAAGAAAACGTTAGGACTGAGCTCAATACCATGAAAGTCAATAATTGAAACAAATCCTCCTAGACTAAAACCCCACCTGGTTCCCCCTCTCTCGTCGGGCAGTGTAAGCCGTCGTGCCAATCGCCCGACACGATAAAAAAATCTTTGTTCAGACCTTTATTAGACTCGGGCAAACACTGAATTAACCTAACCTCGGGGTATCGCGATTTCAAGTAATACCCCTGACCTTTGAGGTGGTGGAGGTTGTAAACCCAATTGACATCGTGGTGTGTTAATCCTAAACCTAATTTCTCGTTCAAGGCGTCTACGCAGCCTAAAATTCTAAACACATTGGGAGCACATTGGGTGGGGGCCAACCTATGTGCTAGAAGGTAATCCCTCATAACCGCGCCCATGGGGATCTTCATCCCACCTTCTATAAACGCGATCATAGGAATCACAACCTCTCCCTCACGCCTCTGCTCGTGCCAGTCGCCCTCCTCACAATATCTAATGTCTACTCTAGAGGGGATCCTATATTCATTCTTAAACCTCGCTATCCCCTCCTCTGAGTCTACCAAACCCTTAAACCTACCCATTCCTAGAGCGTACTAGCGAAACCTAAGAGACTCTATATTAGAATGGAGGACCGATATGAAACGGGGTTCAAAAAAAAAATAGACGAAAATAAATATCACAATACGAAAAAAGAAAGGATAAGGGTGTATGAAGACTTACAGAAAGTTAAGGGGGTCTCCTCGGACAAACTTTGGTGTTTGGGAAGGACACAAGTAACAAAAACGGCTGGCAGGATTCAACGAATGTGGTCTATAGTCAAATGAATGCAAAAGTAGGAAAGAAATCGGACAAAACGATATTTATATCAAAAAAAGCAATCGAAAGCGGGAAAAATCCCGCTTGCGCCTTGGTCGAAACCCTGACCATACGATCTACATCTCATCGTAGAACGTGGGAGACACGGAGCCGAATAAATTTAATGAAGAGACGCCTCGAACACCGCAACTTCAGAAACGCGCTCCAGGAAATCTAAAAGACGCCTCAACCAACCAAAACGAGCCGAGAACGCACATAGATGAGTGATGGGGTATCGAAATCCTCCTTTCTGCTCGAGAGCCTAGAAAGAAGCATGTCGAGGGGCTATTGTGGGAGCAAAGGGGCAACAAGAGAAATGGGCCTGCGCTTTGGGCCCAAAACCCACGACGAGGATAGTGATCGGTCCGAGGACGGTCCCACTCAACCCATAGCGCCCGAGATGGATGGTATAGAATACAAATACAAGTTGAGGAGTCCAAAGAATAACGTCGAGGATAATACCATCTCGGATACTCGAGATTGGAATGAACTTCGAAGCTCTTCTGGTCAGAGGAAACATCCCAGAAGGTTCCGCTGGACTAGATGGATGTAAGGGATATGCACACCAGAAAATATCCAGAGAAATATCAAAAAGGAAGGCTGCCAACCCCGCATTGAATGACTCGGCAGCTAATCCCCTGGCCGCATTTATGTGGAGAAGACACATGAATAGTGCAATCTTGGCCACCGCAACTCATAGAAGGTCAAAAAAGGGGCACAGGGTAGGACAGACACTCAAGTGAAGATTCAGATAATCAACAAGTGTAGGATCAGGATGATTTGGAAGGGCATATATAATGTGAAGGAATTCCTCATAGAGGGGGGGGGGGGGGAAAGACTGTAATCTACACATAAGAAATAAGATATACAAAAGTGAACCTCCTCAGACTTTGACCGAGGACCGTTTCCTGAATTCAAACTCTTCATTTCGTTCTCCTTAAGACCTGAACTCATCTTGTTGATCGTCTAAATCAATCTGGCCTAGCTTTCCTTTCCCACTCTCTAGAAATTCATTGTTTTTGGGCCCTTTGGGTTGGTCCATATAATCTTGGGCCCAAAGAATCCAAGGCGTGTCCTTACAATATCTAATAGAGTTTTACTTAAACTAAATTATTGTAATACTAAAAAGATAATTACATGTTGAAGAGAAATAATAAATATGTAAGATATAAAACTTAGAATAAAAAGAATCTAAAATAAAAAAGAAAAAGAAAATAGTGGTGATGTGAAAATTTGTGGAAGCTTCAGAAGCTTTGGTTATATATATATATATATATATATATATATATCTATATATATATATATATATATATATATAGATTACTTTACAACACGTTCTCCATGACATTCTTTGTTTAAAAATAAAATAAATTAAAATAATACTATTTTTTTTTTCATACAAACTAGCAATAAAAACAAAAAAAATTTCAATAACTAGATTGCAAACCACTAAAACTACCACCGCCCAACCATTAGCGTTACACCACTCAACACCACACAACAAAACCATCACTGCCAAAGAGGAAAAAAAAAAAAAAAAAAAAAAAAACCGAACTGTTAAAACCATATTGATCGTTGATATCCAAAAAAATAAAAATAAAACCACCCCAAAATCCACCACCGTAGCAAACACAAATTCAAATAGGTGAATAGTATTACTTTTTTTTTTTTTTTTTTTTTGCGTAACTATAATATTAGTCCTTCGAGCTTACTATATGTGTGCAATTGGTATCTCAAGTTTCAAGAGAGCACAATTGGTTTCAGAATAGGTAATATAAGTCCTTCTATTAGTAGTGTTGCTTACGTGGCTAATGAAATGTCAATTTTTTAATGACTTGGCATTTCTTTTTATTAAAAAATTACAATCTAATCCAAATTAAAACTCATTTGCAATCTGATCCACAAACCCACGAAAGAGAGAAGGGGAGAGAGTGATTAAACAAACCCAAGCCCTGGCCACAGTCGGTGACGCCGCTGCCCTCCTTTGAAGAAGAGGTTAGATTAAGTCTTTTTTTTTTTTTTTTTTTTTGAAAAGAAGGTTAAACCTAAACGTGATATATCAAATACTTTTTGATACACTTCTTGCAAAGGCCTTATAGCTTACAATCGGGCTGTCGAGCAGTATGTATTCCATCTCAGTGAACTAACTATTCAAGGAAATTTTCCTTACGTGTGTGTTTGTTTCTTGAAAAAAAAAAAAAAAAAAAGCTCATTTTTCTTTCTTAAAAATCACTGCCACAAATACAAAAAAAGCAACCACAAATCTACTATTTTTATTATAAAAAAGACGGAAAAACCACAAATTCACAAATCTAGAGACAAGAAACAACCCAACTAGATAAATTTAACTTACGTACCCACTTGGTCCTTAAGGACCAACTTGAGTTACTGAAGCAACATGCAAGTCTGCTAGAGCAACAACAAGGACCCACAACGATTGTTGAAGCAGCAATAACAATCACGATCACTACTATACACCACATTTTGTACTGGTTCATAACCTTTAGTCTTTGGCACATGTGATGATTTTGAAATGTATTAACGAAGGGTAATTGAAGTTATTTTAATAGTTTGAAAGTAATCACAACTTAAAAGTGCTTAAAATCACTTTAAAAATAATGCTGAAAAGTGACATATACTCATTGTTTTGACCATAACTTCTGAACTGCAAATAATTTTTGAATGAATCGTTTTGCATTAAAGTGTACATCTTGAGCTTCAGGGTTTTAAGCAAGCTTGCATATGTAGCTTCATTTCCAAGTCACCAAACTTCTATATTTAGCTCCTTAATCACTTAAATCTTCACCGCCGCAGGGGGTGGAGGACGTCTTAGAACCTCTAGTGTGCTCCAAAAGACTCCTAAAAACCCTAGTTTTAGCCTATTAATATCCCTTTATGACTCCATTCCTAGAGAGAGAGAGAGAGAGAGAGAGAGAGAGTCTTTTCCACACTTTTCTTCCAAAAAAACTTTTCCCCTTTAATCTTCTGCACACCACACATGTTTTTAGTTCTTCAAAACCTCTCTATTTCTCACTTAGACAGAAACTACTTTTAATCTTCGTTAAAAAAAAAAAAAAACTCTCAAATCCTTTCAAGAATCCTTTCTTATTTTTGAGGTGTGACTAACAAAGAGCTATTAAGTACTTTAATCCCTTTAAATCTCATTTGATTTCGTTGTGTAGGCACTAAGGAGCTGATTAAATACTTCAAACTTGTGATCCATAAGTAAGGTGACTCCCTTTCTATTGCTCTTCCTTAATTTAGGTTTTGTAATTTGTGTTCTTTTTGCTTTTAATTAGATTTATATCTTATACATTCTTACCATTTGTTTTTGATCTATTTAGTCTTAGTTATTTGTGTTCAATTCTTTTCAAGTATGAATATGTTGATAAATATGTGATTATTAACATGTTTTGCTTTGTGGTTTGTAGTTCTTATGTAGATTTGAGTTTTTATGCATGTTTAGAATTGGGATTTGATTTAGACGCCTTTGAAATGTTGTGCAATGATGTGTTTTAAATAAATGGCTAAATGAACTTGTTAAAAATCATATGAATCAATGAATATGCTTTGTTTGTATTTTATTGTTCTTTAATATTGTTAGATCTAATGCATGTTTAGGAATTGTTTGTTTGATTTTACTTTCCTCTCAATTATGTTTAGGAATAGATTTTTGATTTGTTTATTTGTTCTTAATGAAGAGCTGAATTGATTAAAGGATATTTGAATTTGAATATATGTGAAGCGATTCTGGATTTGTTTGTTTTATTTTACTTTGTTCTCAATTATGTTTCGGAATAGATTTTGATTTCTCTTTGTTCTTAATGAAGAGCTGTTAATTGATTAAAGGATAAGCATTTGAATATATGTGAAGTGATTCTGGATTTGGGTTTCTATGTCTATATGTGCTTGCATGGTTGAAGGTGTAAGCCCGAAAACTTGTGTACACAGCTTGACCTAGAAAAGGCCTAATATTTGTCTTGATTGTTTGACATTTTCAATGTCTGTTGTTCTTCTTGACCCTTTTTAGGTTAGAAAACATTAATTTCTTGCCATGATTTACTCTCTTGTCTTCTTCATAATATATTTGACATGTTTTGTTTTCTTATAAATGCATGATTTGATTTTGTTTGATTAATCGCTAATCAATTAGGTGGTAAACAACTGATTTGATTACTTTATTTGAATTTGTTTCCTTCTATATTGTGATTTGATTTGATATTTTCTTGTGTCCGAGCTTTTAATTGATTTAATTGAATGATTAGATTTTGGGCTTAGTTAATAATATCATTAATTAAATGGGGCCTAGCAACATTAGTAGAAGCTGGCCCATGGGCCGAGCTGGGTTGGATGTTTAATACCTTTTCATTCATGTATCCTAACTCTAGACCTAGTTTTTGAAATGTAGACCTCTATTTTGGTTGTTGGACCTAAATCAGGTTACGACTTCCAAAGAAAAGAGAAAGCGGGTCATGCAACCCACAAGTGTAGGGCAGTGCACTTAGTGGCGACTTTAATGGGCATGGTGAGTTAGACTTGGACATATGTTTGACCATAATTAAATAAAAATTTTATTAATGGAGCCCAAACTATTTTAATTTTCTTTTCATACACTTGTAGGGATTTTTAACCCTATGATACTCCTAGTTAGAGGTGAGTGAGAAAAATATAGCTCTATTAGGATTGAGGCTTTCTAAAGTTTACTCTACCAACTAACAATATGTATTATTGCCTATAATGGATATTGATCACTCAAATATTTTGACCCTTAGTTGGAGCATGACTTCCTAGTTGTGAGTGACCTACTGATCTTAAATTTTTAGTATGAAGATTTTACCCACACATTGAACAACCACAGACCCAATTTATAAGAAAGCCCATTTGCATGTGTTTGGTTTAACCCAAAAGAAAAAAGTTTTTCAAAAATAAATTCAAGATAAAAATCTTTTGCAAAGAAAAGTATTTTCATGAAAAAAATCTTTTGTAAATAATTTTTTTTAAAATTTTTTGCGAAGAAAAATAATTCAAGAAAATAAAAATAAAAATAAAATCTTTTGCAAAGAAATTATTTTTCAAGAAGAAAGTTTTTTATTAAAAAAAATTTGGAAGAAGAGTTTTTTAGAAAGAAAAAAAAGTAAAAATTTGGGAAAAAGAAAAAAAATGAAAAATAAAAGATGAGAGCTGATTCACAAAGCCATGGTATGCCCTAAGTTTTGGACCACTTCAGGGCCAGTAAATGACAATTTAATCCCTTGCTTGGTACATTGAAGTATTCTGTAGATGAACATTATTAATTTTTCTGTGTAATAACTAATAACGAAATATTGGATAATCGAGTTGAGAGGGATAGGCAGGTCATATATTTGAAATTTTTGATACATACCCATCGCTCCTGAACTATGTGGGTCAAAATTATGATATCTTCCACTTTAGCAGATCCTTAGCCAACTCATTGGCAAATGCTTTAACAATAGCTTGATTGCATTGCCAATCATTAGTGTAGAATTTCAAGTGAGGCCTTGCATGTTTGTTGGGTGGAGCCCCATAGGTGTGCAGCCATTATCATGTGCTTAGCTCATGGAAATTAGTGTCGATTAAGAATGATAGGAGTCAGGAGGAGGGTTAAACCCCAAATAATACTTTAGGTGGGAAAAAAAAAATGCAACTCTAGTGATTTATGTTGAGATATACTTTCTTATGTTCCAGTTCTAGCCAAAGAGCGTGACCTTTTTATCTAGTAAAGACATAGGGAACTCACGGTTTTCTTTTTATCTGGAGTTGACTCGACACACCCTACATCAAATTGTCTAATTGTTATCATCAATCAAACACTATTCATTTATATATATATATATATATATATATGTACACACCACTTTGCTACAGTAAATAGCTAATCTTGGCAACAAGAAGGCAAAATATTTTGTCTTTGACTACCCAATGTTGGCACTTAAATTGGAGTGTGAGTGGTAAAATAGCTAACCCACACCAATGATGATGCTCTAAAGAAAAAGTAAACTAATTTAATAATTAGAGTAAAGAAGTATATAAATTTTGAGATATTAAAAATTAAATTAGTAGCAAGTAGCAATGTATCACAAAGATCAACCTACTCAAACTATATAATGAGTCAATGGCAAAGTTTTCTTTATCACAACAATGAGTTTAAAATTAAAAATAGAGAGACAAACCACGTAAAATGGGCAACAAAGTGACAACAAATATTAATTTTTCTCCAATAATCCTCCATAAGCACTTTTTTTTTCACTTTTGTTTTTAATACTAAGATGGTGGGTATGCTAAAAGTCATGAAGAAAAGAAAAATGTATGGCGTAAGTTTAGGCAATTATTGAGAGATTAATGAGATAACAGTAAAAATAAGTCAATATGATATTTTGGATAACAGTAAAAAAACTTAACAAAAAGAGGTAAAAAAAAACTAAATTCAAAATTAGAGCGCCACATGACAGGACATCATGCATTCTCGTATTATATAAATATATATATATATATATATATATTGATTGGATACCCAATATTCCTAACTTTTGCCCCCAAAAAAAAAGGCACGAAGGAGGAAAGCGTCAAATTGTAGATGTATGGAGTTCAAAAAAATGATGAAGTGCAAGAGCATTGTCCATAAGTTAGCATTTAGGTAAGGAATTATCCATTCATTAGGAAAAGAAGGAAAAAGCTTTTGAGAAATGGACCTATTGACAATTTGACATAATGCAAAAAAGTAAAAAGCACATTGAATACCTTCATGGTGAACCCTATAATCTATCAGACCATGCCAAAGCCACAGTAAGACAGGATGTACCAGTGGACCACTGCCAGATCTTAGAAACAGAAAAACTACACCTTTACTTCCAATGTTAATCTTCTTCCCCTCACCATCCCCATACCCATCCCCATCAATTGTGGAAGTCCCATTTTGTCCCTCTCCCTTTCACAATTCTCATACTACCACCCACTCTATTGGGACATAGAGCAACTTGCAGCTCTGAATCAGCAACGACATATTGATATGATCCCAACGAGTAACATCTTGCATCCAAACTACTACTGCTGGTCTCTCCCACTCCTTTCTCTACTACAACTCCTACTCCATCATTTGAGCTTCTAAATTTGCCAAGTCCCACAGAAAATACACTCTTTTCACTAACAATGGCATTTTCAGCAGGTTTTTGACCAGAAAGAAACCCACTTGCCCCATTGCTTGAAAACCCATCTTCTTCCCTTGGGTCCTCAAAACAAAAAACTGGGTTTTCAATGGAAAGCCCAACAACCCCAGGTGTGTAAAGGTTCCCTCTACAAAGAGGGCAAGTTGAATTAGATAGTAACCATGTGCCTATATAATCAATATGAAAAGCATGGCTAAACATTGGAAACAACCTCAACTTGTCTTGTTCTGAAAACTCACAAAGACAAACTGCACAATCAAATGGCTCTTTCAGACCCATTATCTCTTTATAGAGGAAAACTGGGAGAGCATCTATGAAAGCTTGATCTAGGTCAGAATCAAGAAAGTTGAAAGGGTTGTTGCAATTTTATCTTAAAAGGATCAGACTCAGAAATCTCCGGGTGTCTGTTTGATCCACTGATTGATGATGAAGATCTATGTTTTGTGAGAAATCTAATAAGCAAGTGAAGTAGATCAGATATAAAAAAGATGACAGCTAGAATAACTATGATAAAAAGAATTGCAGGGCTTATTTTACTTCCAGATGATGATGATGGGCTCGGTTGTTTCTGGTAATCAGTATAATATGGCAATGAAGGAGAAGAAGGAGAAGAAGAAGGTGAAAGTAGATGAGAGAGAGGAGGGCTGGTGAGAAAACCATTTCTCAGTCTGACTTGAGATTGAACCAAAGACATTTTAGGATATTGGCATACTAAATTCACCACCACTTTTCTCAGCTGAATTGCAACAAAGACTCAGTTATCAATGTGTTAAGTGTAACCCTCAAGACACAATTTTTCCTTGCTACCCTTGACAACAAAGAATCAAACCCCAACTCATATAATGTAGCAAACAAGTAAATAGTCACTTGTATTTCTTGCACTCACAAGAAACCTAAATACAGTTGAATCAAATAATATGCAGAAAGAATCTAATTTTATTTTGACTCAAATTTGTAAACCAAACTGGTCAAACAGACAATATTTTATTGTTACCAGAAACTCCAGTTCTTATCTTTTGCATTGACAAGAAAGAATATTGAAAAAAGGAACAGCTTTTCATAGACAGTAACCATGTTTTGTATAGGTTTCCTCTATAAAGGGGGCAAGTTACATTAGACAATAATCATGTGTCTATTGACTGTTTTATACAAAAAACTATAAAGGGAAACATTTTGACAATCAATTGTTTCAAAACAGAGTCCAAACTAACTTGTTTGAATTCCACACACAAAACAACAAGGAAGTAATTCACATACAGAGGTTAATTCAGAACCTCAATCACTTTTCCTTACTTTTTCTCTACAACTCCCCAACAAATACGAGTTGTCAAAGCCTCTGCCTATCCCACTATGGGACTCTTCAATTTCTTCTTTTTGGTCCCCTTCTTGTCCATATCTTCTGCCATCTTCGCAACAAGTGAACAAAATTTTTCAAGGCTAGGCACATCCTCAACAATGGAACCTTGTAGCTACAAATACAAAAAGAAAAACAAAGGGGAAATTTAAAAACAGTAATTTTTTACGGTTAAAAACTTATTTACTACTAAAAAAAATTAAAAGCTACTTACAATAGGAATTAGGATATATTCTCCAAAATATATCATTTTCATCTTCAAGACCCTTTCTGGGCCTAAGACATTAAATTTTCTGTGAGTTGGAAGTTCATCAAACAAATACTTCTTGCGCTGCATAAAAAATAAAAAAACAAGAAATAAAAATAAAACAGTTTCACAAGGTAAACAAATTAATTGGGAAAAAGAGAAAAGACACAAAATAACAACAAATAGCAATATAGATGTAAACAACAAATAACCTACCTCAGTAGATGGATAAGTCACATCATACTTTATTAGTAAGACAAGCTTGCCCTAAATTAAAAATAATAAATAATAAATAAAAAAATAATAATAGTAATAACAAAATCATAATAAAAACACATATAATTTTAAAATTAAGAACAAAAAACACCCACATCCACGCAGTCAATGGTGTGTTCGGATGCTTGGCAAAGAGCTTTCACTCTTTCTACCTTCTCCTCCTCTGGGTATTTGAATAGACATGTACCTGATTTCTGTAGAAGAAATTAAATATAAACATACTACTACCAACTTGTAAACAAACTACTAATGCAACTCAAATAAGAAGAAATTAATTGTATACATACTTTAATCACATCGTTCAACCATTTGGACTGACTTCTTAAATCAACCTAGATAACATGCAAAAAAAAATTTTAATATTATGGTTAAGAATATTGTGCAAATACCACAGGTTCTTAACGTTACACGAGTAAAAACAAAAAGACCACAGTATTATGAGAAAGAAAACTTACCATTGAATAGAACCGTGGAAACATCTGGAATAGCTAAATAAGCTTAATCAGCCAAATGTCTATTTAGGAATAACCCACCTAATATGAACCTCAGAATTAAGAGTGATGCTGAAACTGTTGTTAAATTTTTAACTGGTAAAACTGGTTGTAATGATGTTAAGCTAATAGAGTTCAAGAGAAAATTTGTTGTTCCTTACAATTTAAAGGTTATATGGATAAATGGGGAACTCAATGGAATTGCACATAGCCTTGCATAATATGCATGTGAGCGTCAAAGGCTGGAGAGTCTTAATCATAGCACGGGGATTGCATTTAAAACAACAAAAAGGGAAGAAGTGTGGGATTATGAAAACGGTTTTCCAGCGGGTTTGATTGCCGCTATATTAGAGGACTATAGGAGGAGAATGGTTTAACGTCAAATTTGGAAGTAACAACATTGTTGACATTGTAAGTTGGCCAATGTTACTTGATGGGCCTTGCTCCAATGCAAGAACCGTTAACCGTTACGGTTCATCCAACTTTTAACGGTTCTTGCATTGGAGCAGGGGCTATCAAGTAACATTGACCAGCTTACAGTGTCAATAATGTTGTTACTTCCAAATTTAGCCTTAACCATTCTCCTCCCAATAGTCCTCTAATATAGCGGCAATCAAACCCGCTGGAAAACCGTTTTCATAATCCCACACTTCTTCCCTTTTTGTTGTTTTATATGCAGTTCCCGTGCTATGATTAAGACTCTCCAGCCTTTGACGCTCAGATGCATATTGTGCCAGGCTATGTGCAATTCCATTGAGTTCCCCATTTATCCATATAACCTTTAAATTGTAAGGAACAACAAATTTTCTCTTGAACTCTATTAGCTTAACATCATTGCAACCAGCTTCACCAGTTAAAAAGTTAACAACAGTTTCAGCATCACTCTCAATTCTGAGGTTCATATTAGGTGGGTTATTCCTAAATAGATGATCGGCCCAAGCAACAATGGCCTCACCCTCCAACAAAGAAGCTTTCTGAGCAAAATTTCTTGCATTTTCTTGGCAAAACCCAACACTAATAGGAAACTGGTTCTAGTCCCTAAGGATAAAACCCGTTCCGAGAAAAAATGTAGGTGTGCGCCTTCTCATTGCCGCATCAACAGACAAGTTAAAATCTATTGTAAAGTCATGTTCCCTAACTACCTACTCCAAATAAATTGGATTACCTACACAATGAGTTTTCCCAAAGTTATTTTTCTAAAAGTGAGTCTACATACAAAACCCCATTTGTCAAAAGCTTCAAAATAATCAAACGCAAAAATATACAAAGGAATTAGAACACAATTCTCACAAAGCAATGGAAACAAGGACAAACCAAAATTTTACATAATAAAAGAATTTTACATTATATTTTTAAGTAATTCGCTAAACCACTTTTTCAGTTTTTTATAACTATTGAACATTCTATAAACCAAGCCACCATATCAGCATTTCAGAGGAGTGAATTCTGGAAATAGTGACAGTTCTGCTAATAGTACAAGAAAACAAGAACCTAGATCAACAAACATTAAAAGCAGCTTTATGGTATTAACAAAACCAGAAGGAAATATCACAACACACAAATTCTTCACAACACTATTATAATAATCACAGCCCTCCTCAAAAGCATAAACTACCAATAGAGCCTAGTTTCCTATATGTGATAGCCTTACAAATAACATGGAACCCTTTTCCTATTATACTCTCTCCAACTATAAAATGTAGCAGAAAAATTTTAACCAAAGCAAAATTTAGATCCCAAGTATATATACATGTGTGTGCGCATGTGCCAGGTTAAGTGCCCGTTTGTTTGCACTTTCCTCTAGCAAAAAGCACTTTTCGAAACCAAAAAACAATTATAAGCGTTTGGTGAAGTTTCAAAACACAGCTTTTTCAAAACAAATTGCTACAAAGACCACAAAAAAATAGCGTCTAGCCCAGGTTCAATTCAATAACAAATTTCCAAATCCAAACACAAAAAAAAACTATAACAAATTCCCAAATCAGCTAAGGAAAAAAAAAAAAAAATCAATCCCTTGCAGTAATAGTTTGAACTCCGTCTCTATGGGCGATTATATGAACCAGAGTAGCGACGACGAAGCCGAAGCCAGCGGAAGAGAGATTGTGAGACAAGAGCAGAGGCATGTCATCGTTGAACTCCGTCTCTACGCCGCAGAAGCAGGATTCCTTGTCTCCTGACCTTTCACCTAGCGGCATTTTCTTTGGGTTTGCCGAGATCTCTCTATTTTTCATTCTGATCTTTCTCAGTTCTCACTCTCTCCCCTTTGATGAAGTAATAGTTTAGAGGATGTGAAACAGAGTTAGAGAGAGAGAGGTGTTGAAACTTGAAAGAAGACAAAATGTGAAGAAGTGTGTGGAGGAAAATTAACTCACTTTAATTGATTTGTAATTGACATGCATGAGGTTGGATGACAAATTTGAGAGGAGTTCGGTTTGGTTCCTGGAAGCTGTTGGATGTAATTAGAGAAAATGAGAAGCAGAGAGAAAATAACGGTGGATGGGAGAATATAAAGGTGGAAGAAGATAAGGTTGAAAGGGAACATGTGGTTGGGAATAAAAGAAGAGAAGTAAAAATAAAAAAAAAATAAAAAAAATAAAAGGTAGAGTGGTATACGTGTGCTAGCAAATTTACAAAATGAAAATTAGGACACAATAAATTATCACAAAAGTTTTAAATTGAGGTATCAAATCTTTTATTAGTCTAGTATGGAATATAACTTGAAACAAATAGTATTGTGAAAATATTGTCACATTTTATTGTATTTTTAGACTTTTTAGATTAGTGTTATTTTCTTTAGAAAAAAATAGTGTTATTGACACAATATTTTTATAACAATTTCATAATAAATTTACACGATAAGTTGTTATTGGTTCTCATTTGGACATACTAGTGACATTATTATTATTTTTATCTACTATTAACAATTTGTCATATAGACTTTATTGTGAAATTTTTATAAAAATATTGTTTCCATAACTTGCATTGAGAGAGATAATTAAAAAAAAGAATTCTCTTATATATAAATATATATATATATATATATATATCTTGTCCTTTTTGGTAATTTACAACTCAAACCTCCATTTTTATAAACGCTAGTGAAACATTCAGTTTTTTTTAAAAGCACTTTTTAACAGTTTTTACCAAATACTTAATTTTTTCAAAAAGTTCAGTTTCATACCGCATTTTTTGAAAACTCTACTTTTTCAAAAAGTTCAGTTACAAAAAACTGAACCAAAGTCACATAAGTAAAAGAGTGAGGGTTTTTTACATACGGGTTGAGTATGGATAATATTCATATCCTACCCGAACTATTTGGATAATATCCATACCCTACCCGATTAGGTTCTACCCAAAGAACCGGTATTACCCAAAACATTTGGATTGGGCATGATATCTAAGGCCCTCTTTGGGTTTTTTTTTTTTTTCATCGCTCATCACTCAATTTTTATCACTTATTACTTAAAATACCCTAATTTTCCCAACTCCACCCATTTGTCAGTCATCACTCAGTGACTTTGTTTCAAAAAAAAAAAAAAAAAACTAAAAAGTCAATCTCTATTGGCTCCAAAAAATAGGTTGTTTTCCAATTGTAGTGGGCTAAGTTCAAAGAAAAATTTGGAAGCTCCAATAACTAAATGTTCTTGATTGTTTCCTACAACGAAACATTCATGAATGAGATCCAACTTTCATCGCTTTAAAGGAACATTGGATGCAGTAATAATAAATTTTGTTTGTTTGACCCTTCTTTATTTTTATAGTTAGGATATATTTTTCTAGTTTTCAAGTCAAGTCTATAAAAATATAACTAACAAACTATCAAACATTTTGCTGCCTATAGTGGTTTTTGTGCATAATAAAAGGCATGCAGGTGGATATTAGGGTCATCACTAACAGCACTGATAGCAAGGTCAAGGAATTTGATTTGGCTACTGCTAAAGATGGATCTAAATTCTAAAATATCGAATAGATCAAATTAGAATTAGATATTAGATATTAGATAGGAGTATTAGAATAAAGTAGATATGCAAATTCTTACGTGAGGACATCTAACAATTTTGGCTTCTCAAGTCCAAGGAATCTTCCTCACTGTGTTTCTAGCATTGTTTCTAGCATTGTGCTCTCAGTCTCAGAGAGGCCTTAAAAGTAATTTTGCTTCATGTTTTGTCTTTTGCTTTCTGCTTAGGGCAGCTAGTTTGCGTAGTTTTATCTTGGTTGTTGTACTGTTTTTTGGTTGTTTCTTTTCAATGATAATTAACGATTCAGTAAAACAAACAAACAAAAAATTTTAATAGCAGGATATATTGTCAGAACTCAAGAAGGACATACGTTGGCAAGCAACAAATCTTGGGCTGGTTCTGGCCCCGTTATTGCTAAAACTTGGGCTCGTGATGGCCCCGTTTTATTGCTAAAATTATTTCATTTGATGCAAATCTTTTGCATGCAAAGGATTCGGTTTGCTATCACACATTTATTTAGGCCCAACAGCAAACATGAGCCTTTTTTTTCTTTTTTCTTTTTTGTCATTTTATTCTGATGAACAGAGAATCCATTATATCTATAATCTATAACAAAAGAAATCAATTTGTTTTGTGGCATGAATCATGATGATAAAGAGAATTTATGACGCAAAGATCTTAAGTTGAGATTATATATATATATATATATATATATATATATATGAAACCGTTTGACTTTTGGTGTCTCACAATTTTATACATTATTATTCTAAAATATATATTTAATTTATTTTAAATTACATTGTAATTTAAAATCCTCCATTATAATCTTGGTATATCATATTTTCTTTAAATATTTAGTAAAATATCATATAACACAATTATAGTAATTAATACCTACTCTTAGAATATATGGCTCCATATAAAAACATAATTATAATAAATTTCTATTAATAACTACTATAATTATCAAACTTTATATTTAGAAAAAAAATAATAAAAGAAAAAAATCATATTATGTTGAAATTTCTTATATATTGCATGGGTTATCAATTAGTTATTAAAATAACTAAATATAATTAGGCAACAAAGAGCTAGGCCATGAGATAGAGACAAAAGATCTCGCAACTTCTAATGCTAAGGATCTAAGTGTCCGTTTGGCCTAGGTGATTTTAGGAGAGATCGAAAAGAAAGAAGAAAAAATATGGGAGATTTGAACAAGGAGATTGTTTGGTTGGGAGAGGAAAAGGGAGGATATTTTGGTGGGGCTTGATAATTTCTCCTCAGCCAACCAAAATCTTGCCCCCACCTAATTTGGGGAGAAAATGGGAGAGACAAGGGGGTTTGATGGGAAATTATCTATCTACCCCCTCTTATCTCTCCACACTAATTGTGTTGGTTTTTTTTTTTTCCCCTTTTTGTTTTCGTTTTTAAACTTAATGGTAATTTATTTTTTTCAAATCTCAACAATAGGGTTTTTTAATTATATAAACTTATTATTATTATTATTATTATTATTATTATTATTATTATTATTATTATTATTATTATTATTATTATATACGGGTTTAAGAGGAAATTCTTATAAAAAATAACCCTGGATATTAGTTAAGATAATTAATCACATCATCAGATTTTCCTTTACCTTAATGCTGGTGCAAATTACTAATCTGCTGGTCTATTTAGTTATGAAATGTAATGGTATTTATTTGCTAGCAAATCATGTATACATTTGACCAGGAGCTGTAACACATGCGAGTGTGCAAACCCAAATAGAGGCTGCCACCAAACTCAAACAAGCTTGTGTTTTTTTATGATCATTGATGGGGATGAAACTCCCACTAGATGCCGGAAGCCTGCGCGGGCTGACGGTGCAAGGTATGATGACGGACATTGACGACGGACGCTAGACCTTGACGACACGACTCTTAAACAGGGTGACGAGAACGACGATCGATGAGGGGAGGCATGGGGCACCAAAGCCTATCTTGCCATGTACGCTTCCCCAAGAAAATGAGTCTTGTTGTGTACGCTACTATTTGGTCAGATATCTTGTGGAGTACGATTGCTCCACAAGAAGTGTCTTGCCCAACACACTTGACTGCCCAAGAAGTATCTTGCGCTCCACGCTACTCAGGGGCAATTCCGGTAAAGTGGTATCTTCTCCAGCACGCCTTGGCCAATGGCCCTTACTACTATAAATACTTCCAAGCCCTCCCAAATCGAGGTACGCATGCTTCTACCCCGACTCTGGCACTCTAGAGTTGTGAGCAATACTAACTTAACCATCGGAGGGTCGTTGGCCGGTACCATGCCGGTACCTCCCTTCGAGGTTCTTTCTACTCGTGCAGGTTCGTCCGAAGTACGTAAAGGCCTTGCAGCTTACTGAGTTGATTCTTGGCATCATCAGTTGGTGCCGTCTGTGGGAAAGCATACGTAGACTGTGTTCCGTGCTTTCCGGACAAAAAGTTGTATGGTACTCACACGTTCAAGGGCAACCACCATGAACGATCAAGGGAACGAACAGCGCACCACGGCACTCGAGAGGCAGGTCCAAACTCTGGCAGCCACGGTGGAACGCCTCACCAAACGTAACAACGACCTGGAAGAACAACTGCAACGGAGGAACGCGACGGTTGACAACCAAGGAGGGAATCAGGAGGAAAACAGTTCCGAGGAGAGGAACCATGGAGGCCCTGAGGGAAGCAATGCCTTGAGCCGACCTGAAGGACAGGAGACGAACCGTCCATCGGCCGACGGCTATATCCCGTTCCACATGGTTACGAAAATGCAGATAATGAGGGAGCGCATGGATCTCATGATGAACGCCCTCAAAGGACGGGTATCCAACGACCTCGACGACCTCGTCCAGAGCACGGATTCCCCCTTCACCATACCTGTTATCTTGTTCCCCACACCGCCAAAGTTTCGCATGCCCCAGATAGAAAGCTACGATGGGTCCAAGAATCCACTAGACCACTTGGAGTCCTTCAAGATATTGATGCACTTGCACGGCATACCAGACGAAATTATGTGCCGGGCCTTCCTGGCGATGCTAAAAGGCTCTGCAAGGACCTGGTTCGGCAGGCTGACACCCGGTTCTATCGGTACCTTTAGAGAGCTGAGTGCTCAGTTTGCTACGCATTTCATCGGGGGACACAGGTACAAAAAATCCACCGCGTGCCTGATGAACATTAGGCAGCGGGAGGATGAGACGCTCAGATCCTACATAGCCCGTTTCAACAAAGAGGCACTCTCGATCGACGAAGCAGACGATAAGATACAAGTTGCCGCGTTCACAAACGGGCTACGAAAGGGTAAATTCTTGTTTTCTCTATACAAAAATGACCCGAAAACTATGTCGGACGTATTTTACAGGGAAACTAAATACATGAACGCGGAATATGCATTATTGGCCCGGGAAGAGAAGCCTCCCAGGAAGAGGGAAAGACAAGAGGACTCGCGACAGGACAAGGGGCGGAAAACGCCTCGAATAGGAGAGGGCCGAGACGACCGACGCAAGAAGCTCCCCGCTGGAAAATTCACAAGTTTTACCCCCTTGACGGCTCCGATTGACCAAGTCCTGATGCAGATCAAGGACGACGGGTCCCTGACCTTTCCGGGAAAACTGAAAGGAGACCCTAACAGACGATCCAAGGACAGATACTGCCGCTTCCACCGAGACCACGGTCATGACACCGCCGATTGTTACGATTTGAAACAGCAGATCGAAGCATTGATTAGGCAAGGAAAGTTGCAGAAGTTCGTCAGCCAAGAAAGAACAGAAGCACCTCGACAAGAACAAATCCCTCGCTGAGACAATGAGCGTCCCAAACCACCTATAGAGGACATAAGGATGATCGTTGGGAGCGCAGCAGTCGTCGGCTCAACAAAGAAGGCTCTGAAATCCTACCTCAGAGCAGTTCAGAATGTCCAGACTGTGAGCCTTGTCCAGAAAAAGCCACAAATCAACAGCCCCACTGTGGAGTTTACAAAAGAAGATGCCCAACACTTTCATCATCCGCACGACGACGCCCTTGTCGTCAACATCCGGATAGGAGACTATAACACATATCGGGTCTTAATCGACAACGGAAGCTCCGCGGATATCCTTTACTATCCGGCGTTCCAACAGATGCGGATCGATAAAGAACGCTTGGTCCCTAGCAAGGCCCCGCTCACCGGGTTTGGGGGGACAAGAGTATTCCCCCTCGGCTCGATCACATTGCTTGTCACTGTCGAGGAGTACCCTTGGTAGGTTACTAGGGACGTTACCTTCCTCGTCGTTGATTGCTCCTCCGCCTACAACGCAATCATAGGACGACCCACCCTCAACGCCTGGAAGGCTGCGACCTCGACCTATGCCTTAAAGGTCAAATTCCCTACCAAGCACGGAGTAGGGGAGCTATGGGGAGACCAAGTGGCCGCGCGAGAATCCTACGTTGCGATGGTAGAAATGAATAGCCAACTACAAACAATGAACATAAAGCAGAGAGCGGGGGCAGAACCTATGGAGGAGCTTGAAGAAATAATACTTGACGAGTCCAGGCCTGATAGAACCACAGGGATCGGCGCTCTCACAAGCCCTGCGGCTCGCCAAGCGCTGGTGGCTTTCCTTAAGGAAAACCAAGATGTATTTGCCTGGAGCCATGAAGACATGTCGGGAATTGACCCATCAGTCATGGTGCATAGGCTGAATGTGTCGCCCAGCTACCGGCCCGTTCGACAGAAGAAGAGGGTGTTCGCCCTAGAACATGACCGAGCGGTAGCAGAGGAAGTCGGCAAGTTGCGAAAAGCAGGTTTCATCTAGGAAGTATACTACCCTGACTGGTTGGCCAATGCGGTGATGGTCAAGAAAGCTAGCGGGAAGTGGCGGATGTGTGTGGATTTCACGGACCTGAATAAGGCGTGCCCCAAGGACTGCTATCCACCCCCTCGAGTCGACACATTGGTAGACTCCACGACCTGAAACCAGCTGCTAAGCTTTATGGACGCTTTCTCAGGGTACAACCAGATCCGGATGGAAGAGGCAGATCAAGAGAAAACCTCTTTCATCACCAGCCAGGGACTTTTCTGCTACAAGGTGATGCCTTTCGGACTAAAAAATGCGGGTGCCACATACCAAAGACTCATGAATAAGATGTTCGCCAACCAGATAGGAAGAAATGTTCAAGTATATGTCGACGACATGCTGGTGAAAAGCCGAAGGAAGGAGGACCATTTGAAGGATCTCGAAGAAATATTCGGCACCCTCCGCTCCTACGGCATGAAGCTCAATCCGTCAAAATGTGCGTTCGGAGTGACTGCAGGGAATTCCTCGGCTTCATGGTGTCTCAGAGAGGCATAGAGGCCAACCCGGACAAGATCCGAGCCATAATGGAGATGGCCCCCCTGAAGAATGCAAAAGAGGTACAAAGCTTAAAAGGAAAAGTGGCCGCCTTAAACAGATTCGTATCAAGAGCAACGGACAAGTGCCTTCCATTCTTCCGCACGCTGAAGAAAACCTTCGAGTGGACGGATGAATGCCAAAAGGCGTTCGAAGAATTGAAGGCCTACCTCTCCTCACCCCCATTGCTGAGTCCTTCACAGCCGGGGGAGGAACTCTTCCTCTACTTAGCTGTCTCCCTAGCGGCCGTCAATGCAGCCTTGATCAGAGAGGAAGATGGGGTCCAGAAGCCCGTGTACTACGCCAGCTAGGCGTTTCAGGGAGCAGAAGAAAGGTATCCGCCCATGGAGAAACTCGCCTTCGCCTTGATTACTGTGGCACGAAAGCTCAAGCCGTACTTCCAAGCCCATACGATAGTCGTTTTGACCGACAAGCCCTTGCGGCGGGCGATGCACAATCCCGCCGTTGGTCACCTGGCCTTATGGGCAATAAAGCTGACCGAGTTCGACATTCGTTACAGCCCACGCACCGCCATCAAAGGGCAGGCCGTTGCTGACTTCATAGCCGAATTCACCAGCGAGGAGGACTAGGGGGCAAGCGACTGCCCTCCCTGGAATGTACATACAGATGGGTCGTCAACAAGACATGCTGGTGGAGTAGGTGTCGTACTCCACTCCCCCGAGGGAAATCAAATCGAATGCATGATCCACCTAGACTTCCCCACCACCAACAACAAAGTGGAGTATGAAGCTTTGATAACTGGGTTGGACCTCGCCAAAGCAGCAGGAGCAACCCGAGTGGTAGTCTACTGCGACTCCCAGGTCATCGTCAGCCAAGTAAATGGAGACTACGAGTGCAGAGGTGACAGAATGAAAAAATACCTCCATCAAGCGAAGAGAAGGGTGGACGAACTGAAGGCAGAGATAGTCCAGATCCCCAGAGAAGAAAATGAGCAAGCCGACCGCCTTGCCAAAGCTGCCTCATCGGAACATGGGACCACCCCTGACAGTGTGCTCTCTTTTGTGCAGGTTTCTCCGCTAATAGACTCTGTCGATATGCAGGAAATAAGCTCCGAGAGTAATTGGACCACGCCATTGATCTCTTACCTGAAAGATGGCGTCTTGCCAGACGAGAAAGAAGCCGCCAAAAGGTTGAAGGTTTGAGCGGCAAGGTTCGTATTGATGAAGGACGTCCTATACAAAAGGGGTTTCTCTCACCCATACCTTAGGTGCATGGGTCCCGAAGAAGCAGACTATGTCATGAGGGAAGTGCACGAAGGAATATGCAGAAACCATTCAGGTTCGAGGTCACTGGCGCACAAGCTGATTCAAGCAGGATACTACTGGCCCACGATGCAAAAAGACTCTCAAGCATATGTCGGAACCTGCGACAAGTGCCAAAGGTTTAGCAACACCATCAAGCAGCCGCCAGAGGAGCTGACCCCCATGACAGCCCCATGGCCGTTCGCTCAATGGGGGCTGGACATTATGGGCCCATTCCCAACAGCCATGAGACAGCTGAAGTTCCTGGTGGTAGGCATAGACTACTTTACGAAATGGGTAGAAGCTGAAGCATTGGCCACTATCATGAAGAAAAACATACGGAACTTTATCTAGAGATCCATCATATGCAGGTTCGGAATACCCAGAGTCCTAGTCTCGGACAACGGGAAGCAATTTGACAACGGTCCCTTCCGAGAATTCTGCTCGCAGCTGGGAATAAAGAATCATTACTCCTCCCCCGCCCACCCCCAGGCCAACGGTCAAGTAGAGGTAACGAACCGATCCTTGCTGAAGATTATCAAGACTCGGCTCGAGGGAGCAAAGGGGATATAGCCTGAAGAGCTATCAAGTGTGCTATGGGCATACAGGACAACGGCGAGGACCCCTACAGGAGAAACACCATTCCGGCTAACCTACGGGGGCGAGACAGTCATCCCGGCCGAAGTAGGGCTCACAAGTTACAGGGTGAACACCTACAATAAAGGCGGGAACAATGAGACCTTGCACCTACAGCTCGACCTAATCGACAAGATCAGAGCAGAAGCAGAACAAAGACTTGCGCGGTACCAAAATCGCATGGCTAAACACTACAACTCTCGAGTCAAACACAGGGATTTCCAGGTCGGAAACCTTGTTCTAAGGAAAATTATGGGGGCTAGCCGAGACCCCGCCCATGGAAAGCTCGGCCCCAATTGGAAAGGACCTTACCAGATCACAGCATGGCAAAGAAAAGGCACCTACCATTTGGAAACACTGGAATGACAAAAATTACACCATCCATGGAACACTGAGCACCTACGAAAGTACTACCAGTAAGAAAGAATGGCAACCCCCTACTTGTAATCTGCTTTAATGTATTTTTGAAACTCAAAGGGCACGCTTTCCCCTTCTAAAAAAAAATTATGCAAGATACAGAGGTTTATTCAAAGTCTCTTCTATATTTTGTTAAGTGTTGAACATTAGAACTTGTGAGGTACCAAGGTCGATGGCCCGAAGTGACGCCGTCCTAAAAAGCTACAAGGCATAAAAGCGTCAAGCACAAAAGCTGACAGCTTAAAAGCCAACGACACTATCCTACGGATACAAGGCATAAAAGCGTCAAGCATAAAAGCTGACGGCTTAAAAGCCAACGACACTATCCTATACGGATGCAAGGCATAAAAGCGTCAAGCATAAAAGCCAATGACGTTATCCTAAAAAGAGGAAAAGTCAAAAAAGCCTAAGCCTAAAAGACGACGGCATAAAAAGGCGACGGCTCGAATCCTAAATGTTAAAAGCCTAAGCATAAAACCGGTCAAGCAGAAAAGCTAACGGTGTAAAAGCTGACGGCTCCGTCCTAAAAGAAATGTAAGGCAAAAAAAAAAAAAAAAGCCAAAGTATCAAGTCACGACGGTCCTAAAACATGACGGTTCCATCCTTTTGTAAGAAGACAAAAGCCTGTTAAACAGTGCACATGACAGATATGGTTCCAATGTGAAAAGCAAGCATCCACAAGGCTTAAATAAAAGCAAGCAATACATACAAGGACGAACTCGAAAAAGAAATACATTAAAATGTCTTTAAAGGCAACATTGTTCATGACGGTTAAAAAAAAATTAATACACATTAAGACGCCTTTAAAGGCAACAATTGTTCATGACGGTTAAAAAATTAATATTTCTACAAAAAATAACAAGTTCACTCGACGGGGGAATCGACAGCTTTTGCTTCTTCATCCTTGTCCTGGGCAAGATCCTGGCCGGCTGTCTCCGCCTCGTCATCTCGGCTCCCGACACCTTTAATATTTTGGCCTTCATGGTCAGTGCTACCCGAAGCCGCAGGGAGGACGGACGTCTGAGCCTGAGCCCGGTCAATGCTCACCTTTGAAAGATCAAGCTCAGGGTGGGAGGCCTTCACCTGACGGATGGCATCGTTGAAGCCGTCGGCTCAGGTGCTGCCCAACTCCGTTAAGTAGGCTTCGGAATCACGGTATTCTCTGATAGCGTCCACCTTTGCCTGACGGAGCTGGTCCCTGATGGAGAGAATCTCTTTTTCCTTGTCATGAAGAACTCTCTGCAGCACCTCCATCTGCTTTTCTAGCTCTCCCCTCTCCTGCTCAGACAGGGCCAGCTTCTTTTCGATGTGCACCCTCCACCTTGAACTGGACCAGTTCATCCTCCGTTGCTGCCGCCTTAGCCCGTAAACGGCTCAGAGCCGTCTCCTCATGAACACAACGGTCCATAAGGCCTTTCATCATAAGGACAGCCTGGAACAGAGAAATGTTAAGTCACATGACGATAAAAAAAGATGGATGGAATTACGATGACGGGTTATGTGTTTACCTGGGCAAGGTTGAAGAGGCCCGTCTCACCCATTGCCTCCGTCGAGTGGTTTCCAAGGTCCTCGTAATCCTCTGCTGTCAGGATTGAGGACAGCTTCTCTATAGCGTACTTGGAATCCTCGCGCAAGAGGACGGGTGGCTTCTCAACGTTGGGCACCGGGCCACCCGTCATCAGGCCCTTCCCCTTGCCGTGCTTGACAGGGGCCTTCTTCACCTCCGCCTCTAGGCCAACGACGATCTTGGTCGTCACCTTTGGCTTCTTGGGGTGACGGTCCCCTTCCTGGTCGGTTTTTCTCTTTGTGAAGGATGGTTTGGGCGCATCCGTCCCAGTTGTCTGAGCTTCCTTCTTCTTTGCAGCTGCTTGTTGCCTAATGAAAGCCCTCCTCTTTGCCTCCTCCATTTCTGCAAAGGTAGACGGTACGTGAGTTAATGACTAAAAATGGAAACTTGACATTCAAGTGAACGGATTTACGTGCTCGAACTTGTGTCTCGTATTTTAATGCCTCATTGGACGGTTCAGGTCCGTCGCAGTGCCAACAGATTGTTTTTAGGGTTACCAACGTGGCCCAAGATCTTTCCGTCAACTCAGTCTTTTGGAAAATCTTCTCCAAAAAACTCCACTGTTCAAGAGAAACTTGTGGACGGTCCTGAGCTGCAAAAGAAGACGGTTAGAAATCGACGGTGTTTAAAGTTTAAAAAGAAAAGAATGTAAACGGACGTATACCAGACGGGGGTAAAACACCCCATGTTGTGTCGACAGGCATGAACTCAGTCTCACCAGGATGACACATCCACTCATCCCCGTCCTTGAAAAAGTATCTAGACTTCCAGTCCCTATTGGAATCTGGAGTATCACTCACTAGCCTTAACAACGGGCTCCTGGCAACAAAGCTATACATCCCTCGTGGTTTTGTTATCTCTACTGGACGGTAGCAATGGAAGAACTCCTCCACTGTTAGTCTTTTCTTGCCCTTGGACATTGATTTGTACAGGACCTCTACCCCTAGGAAAACCCTCCAAGTATTTGGGGAGACTTGGTTGACGGACAATCCTAGATAGTGAAGGAGGTGACGGTGCAGTTGAGTCAAGGGGAACCTCAACCCGGCCTTGAGCATTTGCTCATAGATCCCAACACCTTTGACTCCGTGGTAGTAGCATTTCTCTGTTTTATTGGGTAGACAGATAGGTATGTTGATGGGTATCTGGTATTTTCTCCTAAGTGTTTTGAAGTGAGACTCTTTGATTGTGGACACAAAATCATTTACCGTCCATAACGAAATCATTATAAACTTCCTCATCCCGTCAGAGTCTACGACGGATTGGATTTGTGGCTCGGTTTCCCCTAGGCCATCACTAAGGTTACTTTCTGCCCTATCACTACTTGAAGTAGAAGAACTGGTAGATGAACTGTCGTCACTAGAAGTGTCAGGATCTCTTGGACCCAACGGATGAACTTCATCGTAGCCCGCTCCGTCGCGAACAAACGACTAATTACTGGACGCGCTAGACATCTGTCACCTACACGTGATGGGAAACCCTAAGTATAACTAGTCTAAAGACATTTGACGGTGACAGAAATGAATGAATCAATAAGACTTACCGGTTACGTCTGCTGGTGGAAGATGTAGTCGACGGTTGCGGAAGCGTGACGGGCGAAAAGGTTGACGGATCAAACGCTTTTTTGGCTAGGTGAACGGATGCGCTCTGATCGCTTGATTTCAGTAAAGAGTGAAAAATGAGGGAAAAGAAGGGAGGCTTATATATGAGGGGTAGCACGGAAGGCGAAGAGACGCCTCGTTTTTGGCACACGAACATTAAGTCGACGACACATGTCCTGCATTAATTACCCAGCATTAATTACTGAATGACAACCTATCTACCCAACTCTCTCATTGTGAATGGGAACCATCATCCCATTAGTCCGTCTCCTGTATGTTCACGGACTGATGGGTTGAGGGGGCACCTGATAGGGATAAAACTCCCACTAGACGCCGGAAGCCTGCGCGGGCTGACGGTGCAAGATATGACGACGGACATTGACGACGGACGCTAGACCTTGACGACACGACTTTTAAACAGGGTGACGGGAACGACGGTCGACGGAGGGAGGCATGGGGCACCAAAGCCTATCTTGCCATGTACGCTTCTCCAAGAAAATGAGTCTTGTCGCATACGCTACTATTTGGTCAGATATCTTGTGGAGTACGATTGCTCTACAAGGGGTGTCTTGCCCAACACACTTGATTGCCCAAGAAGTATCTTGTGCTCCACGCTATTCAGGGGCAATTCTAGTAAAGTGGTATCTTCTCCAGCACGCCATGACCAAGGGCCCTTACTACTATAAATATTCCAAGCCCTCCCAAATCGAGGTACGCATGCTTCTACCCCGACTCTAACACTCTAGAGTTGTGAGCAATACTAACTTAACCATCGGAGGGTCGTTGGCCGATACCACGCCGGTACCTCCCTTCGAGGTTCTTTCTACTCTTGCAGGTTCGTTCAAAGTACGTGAAAGCCTTGCAGCTTACTGAGTTGATTCTTGGCATCATCAATCATTAATATATTAGAAGTATCTATTCTCTTCTTTTGATGTTTTCTACACATTAGCTGAAGCGTATGCAATGGAACGTCCAAAGGAGAAAAATGCATTGGCAAGGTCTATGTTGCGGAACAAAACAAAAGCATTATCTATTAAAGCTTGAGCTGAATGTGTTTCAATTTACAGTTGATATGTCATAACACAAACAGTTTTGGAGACACGGTCTTTTTTTATTAATAAAAATTATTATATACTTATTAAAAGAATAATAATTTAAATTGTTATATAGAAGGAAGTACAATAGATTTTGGAATCAATGTAATGGGTATATACTCAACCATCTACTTTGAATCACTCAAAAATACAAAGCATCTATTTGAGGGTTTACGTCATTCTATAGTAACCAATGGAATAAAATCTACGATATTTGATGGTCAATTCATTCTTCTCCTACTATTGTTGTTGTATGCACACAAATATCTTGATAGGGATTAGGCATTAAGGAAAAAGTATACTACATAAATAAGATATTTTTTTGATAAAGCTGTATGCACACTAATATTCTGCTAGGGATTAGGGATTAAGGAAAAATTATAATACATAAATAAGGTTTTTTTTGATAATTTGATAGTTGGGGAAGTGGGGGTTTAAGCTGTGGATGTCATAGACATCAGGAGGTGCTAACCAATTGAGCCAAAAGGCTCTTGGCATAATACATAAATAAGAATTTTTTTTTTATAAGAAATGAAAATTTTATTAAAAAACGAAAAACAGCCAACCTGAGTACATTGGGAATGTACTATGAGAGCACAAATCAAATACATATATAAGAATAGAATAAAACATTCCATTCTGTAAGCAACACATATTAAACTGCTAAATGAAGTTTATATTTGACTTGGTATTCTCCTTCTTGGAGGAATCCTATTGGACTGAATTTACCCTTTTCTTTATACTTAAAATTATTGTGGTCCTTAGTCGACTTTCCATAATAACTATATTCATCTTCTCTGTACTAATGAGTACTGCAAGTGCCTGTTGCAATTGCCTAGTGCCCTGTTATTCAGGTCTTCAATTCACAAGACTTTTCACCTGCCTTACTAGTATTCTAATGTATACCCTGAGATATGTTTCTAATTAATTCAATTAAAGAATAAAAATTTAAATTGACAAGACTGTTCAACATTACTATCCTGTTTCAAAAGTTCTTTCCCAAATTAGATTGGTCTATCTCTTGAAATGGTTGAGCCCCAGTTCTTTATTCTCTTTTTACAATTTTGTTCTAGAAAATCTATTTCAACTAACCAGTTAGGGTTATGGTAACTTGTTAGGGTTATGTTAACCTGGTAGGAGTACTATTTGAAACAATACATTTAATATCTTGTAAAAGGCTATTTAAGCTAGTGCTTTCAAAAGATTTTTAAGAATGTTACATGTTTTTACACTCTTACAAAAGCAATATTTCAATACGGGACAGGGAGCAACATATGAGTCATCCACGGCTATAGATGTGCTTTTTCATGTAACGAACTTTTTACAGCTCACTACAACTTATTATCAGTAACAAAGATGATCTTCAGTGTATTTGCTATGGTTAAAATGCTTATTTGAACTTTTCTTGCAGTGCAGATGCCGCATATACTTTTCACTGGTCTTGAAGATTACAAGGCAAGAGGAACTCAATCAGCTCCTTATTTTACTGTATCTTATTACAATGAATTTGCAGTAAGCAAGGACTTGGTGCTGATCAGTGGTGATGTTGTGTTCACAAGCAAGATTAGTGACACAGAGGCAAAATGGCTGTTGGAAACGACCCAATCTTTTTATTTGAATGATGTGAGGTACAACCTGGTTGAACGGTTCAACAAAGAAACACATGATTTTGAGTTCAAGGATGTGTTGCAAGCATTAGACATGCCTATCCTGTGATCTGCCAAATGAATGGAACTTGGCTCATATAATGGTGGAAGACAAGGATTTAGTCAACATAGGAGTTGAGATTACTTAAATTGCGACAATGACATTATCAGGAATTGTCCTTGTCAGAATTTGGTCAAAGTGTAGCATATTCAGCAACTGAATGGAAGATGTGGTGTAGTTCATTTCATGTTAATGTGTGCTGAAAATTCTGGTTGCTAGTTTCTTTTTTTCCCAAAATGGAATAACTACTGTTTTAAACACTATGGAATTCTAGAGTTGATTTTGTTTTCCCTTTTTTGGTTTTGGGAAATAATATGTTTTATTTTTAGAACAAATCGAAGGCAAAGTTTTCGGACATTTTCACGTTATACATTCAAAATAGTAGTTCAAAGCAAATATGTTTTCTACGTTTGACTGTATTTTAGTGGTCCATACTTCTTGTGCTTTAAAGTGATATTGTATTAATCAATAATCTGTCATCTACTCATTGTTATAAAAGCTCAGTTGAACATCGACTGGATTTCTTATTTGAGTCCAATGTCATTGGAGCAAAGATTCAACGATCTCATTTGTTCTTAAGCAAACGCAAATACGCATAGAGATTGTGCCTAGTTCAGTCAAGGTTTTAGGAAAAAACGTGGATACTATCTGCTCGACAAATAAAAAGGAGGGAAGAAATCCCAATTAAGGCAAAATATATAAAAAGTAAAAGGCTACAATTCTAATGTTGTTAATGTTATTAAAATTATGAGAGCGGTTGTTAATCTTAATAAAATTTATGTGAACTTGTTACTTTTTTTTTTTTTTCCTACGATAAAAAATAACTTTAATTCAACTGACAAAAGATCAATATCCAAACTTTCAAGTATCCCAAACAAAAAACAAGAGGAGGGAGAGAAGAGTTATTACATACCACAACTTGGTTATGGGAAGCTGCACAATAAATCATAGCATTTTTCTTGTAGAAGTGCATCTCATCTTATCCTTGGAATCACTAACCTCTACAAGTTCATTCACTCTAACCTCCAAGTTGTTTATAGTCTTGACAAGCTTTAGAACTTAGTGCCCATTTCGATTGAGGGGGAGAGTAGAGCTGAATTGACTAAAAATATGCTAATTTTGGGTAAAATTTACTCTACTCTACTCCCCCTCAATCCAAACGGATTATTATTCTCTATTATAGAGGATTAGGTTCCTTAGATCCCAAGTTTCTTCTAGTGTGAATGCCATTTAAGGTGGCATTGGAGGGGCATGTTGATGAATGAGCATTAGCTCTATTCAGTTAGTTCAGAGGGTTTAGCACCAATTTAATAATATTTGCACTACTAAAATTGTAATGTTGAGGGTGTGCTATTGTTTCTCTATCCTCATTGCAAAGAGGACAGATTGAGTCAAATAATTCATAACCTATGTGTTGAGGTCCAAAATATCATAAGTGTTGAAATCCAAAACTAAAAGGGCCCTCAAAGATAAACAAGGCCCAATCCGCCAACCAAGGCCCACTTAGAATAAGTAAGAGGAAGCCCAAACCTATGAATGGGCAAGCTCTAGGCCTTAGAAAAGGAAGAAAAAGGAAAAAAAAAAAGCTCAGCCCGGCCTGTGTGAGGAGTTTCCCAAAGAGCCCAGAAAGGGACTAAACCAAGATACCTTGGGATAGCCAGGACCAGGGGAATCCTCTTGTGATGCATGGGAGCTTCCAACCATCTTCGCGTTACCCTCTTTGTCTATGCTTAATGAATTCATTTGTTTAGAGAAATAAATATCCAACAAATGAAGTATATAGATAATACAGTTTGGATTTAACCATGCTTGAATTTTCTAAGCCCACATAATGTAGTTGAATTTAAGTGCATTATACCTCCTAAAACTATTTTTTGGTTAGATCATCACTACCTTAGGCATCAGAATTCTTAAACCAATGCCACACTAGTGCCACCCAAGGCAGTCTTTGTTTTTATAGGTATCCATCCCATTGACAAGTTGGCTATCTAACCACTGCTTCATTATCATATCACATGGATGGTTTCTTCTTTCCTTGTTATTCACCCTCACCCTTTCTTCCCAGTTCCCTCTAATCCTTTCCTTGCCTTATATTTCTAGTGCTAAAAAAAAATTATCATGCAGCAGAAATTAAGGACCAAAGCAAAAGCTCAACCCTGTGGTGGCATCACTGTTTTTACTTGGACCCCTTTGTTTGAATTACATGGCTTACAAGGCTAGCATACCAAAGAAAAATCCCTCTTTTTCTAACCTGTTGTTATATCATAATTTACAAGGACAGCATGCCAAAAAACTCTCAGCCAACAAAGGAGTGAGGGAGGTATTAGTTTATAATGGTGCAAAACCAAGCATGGTAACTCTTATGTACAGCATGTTTATACAAACTATTCACAGCTCACAGATTCCTTTCGTGTGGTTCAAGCCAAGGAAATCCCAGGAAATCAAACACCTCTTTCTCTGTGTTAAATTTCAAACTTGCACTAGCTCTTGTTCCTTGCAATTGAACAATGCATGCTAAAGCTAGATGAACCATGTAGACAAGTGAAAGTACAACAAACTCATATACACTCATTACCCGTTTACCGCCTGAACCATGAGTACCTGGAAACAGCCCTGTATCATCAAGCCTGAATCCTTTAGATTCTGCCAGCAATCTCAACCTACACCCAAGTATCAAGTAAATCATACAAACTTTTACTCAAACATGGGTGGTTTTGAATTTCTTTTTTTTTTTTTTTTTAATTTCTTGATTGATCCATAAGTCTATTGGTCATAAATATTGCCCAAACATAATGAAGACATTCTATAATTGATGCAAAATATGGAGTACGTATAGAAAGTGAATCAATTTGGTATGAGAGAAAAGTAGGTACAAGGAATGGTTCTGGAAGACTCAACACCATTCTGTTGGTAGCAAATGAAATAATTGTCAGTACTCTCAAAAAAGCTAGTTGTTTTTTTCCCTCTAATTTAATCTACTGCTTTCCAAGATATGTTAGTTCAGCAAATTCTGTTTATAGCAATATAGCATATTACTTAGAAATGTATACAACAATTGTGACATGTTATTCAACAGCAGCACTACACTCTTTCCAATATTAAATATTTTTGATAGATGCATCACCCTCATCCTTTGTTCATTTGCAAATATACAACATTTGGCACAGCTGACACATTTTTTTTAAGCCTACAAAATCCTATGCAGAGGGATCAGACATACATTCTGTGAACTTCTTTTGTTTTCATTAGGCAAACGCTTCATATGCTAGAATATTTAAGAAACCACAGAATTCAATAGTCAGTAAGGAGATTATACCTCCTATTTAACACATCATTCCCTGTCCAAGCTATAAGTCCAAATGCATATATATCCCTTGGGTATACCTACAAAAATGTAATATATGCATTAAAAGTATCATGAAATCAATCATAAACATTTCTGCAATTCTACATAAAACAATTAAAAGCTGTATACAACCAAAGGTGGCTGTGTATACGTGAACAGATAGTCAACTAAGAGAATTAACCAGAAAAGACTGGCCGCCTTCTTTTTTCCTCCCTATTAGAAGTAACAAATTTTTTTTGCGTGGGTGGGTGGGGGCGTGGTTTCAAGCATGAAAAAAGGATTGGAAGAGGGGTTCTTCTCTCACATTGTTGGGGGCTAAGAAACCCATAATTAGAATCCTCTTCAATAATAGCCTATGATTCTCCTGAGGGAGAGCATAGGAATAAACACCAGTACAGATATAAAGTGCAGGTGTTCCTTTTGGTATTTTGTCTGAAATTAAGGAAACCATCAAGTACCTTCAAATCTATGCAGTGCCGCAGCTCATGCCCAGGATATGTGCATAGACCAAACTAAGTGTCAACACCAGAATCAGTACCCTGTGCAAACTTTTGCATAAAGTTAATGTGAGCATATTACAGCAAGTCTGACAATCACAAGGATCTCATTTCCTATGATTGCAAAATGCAATTTGCAGAACTAATAGCTCTTAAAGTTCACAAGTTTTATTGTAAAACAATGGTTCTTAAAATATGCTACACAAGATGACCAAAAATAAAAAAAGGAAGCATCCAAAAAATAAATACCTATAAACTTCAATTATCTCTCCTTCTCATATATAACGTAGAATACAAGAAATAAGAGAGTCATGCGTTCAGCAAAGACGGAGGGAGAGAGATAGGTCAATCAAACAGAAGAAAAATGATATTACCTCCTCACTGTGAGCAGTGAAAATCAAATCCTCTCTTAAGAACTTCATATCCTTTAAACGCTCGACATATTTTGATAAAAAACCTCTATGACAGTTAGAATTTACAAATAAGAAAGACTATAAGTCATAAAAGAATGTAAGACAGGTAAAGGGGTGACATAAAACAAAAATGATAACATTAAAAAAAAAAAAAAAAAGGCACCTCAACGAATTGGGGCAGAAAGTGGCAAGATCTGCAGCAATCAAGGGTTAATTCAATTAGGTCATAAGAAATAATGTCTTTCATAGAATCTTTTATGATTGTAGAAAAACTGTTTGTTGGAATTCGGAGGCATCCAGTAGTTCAATTTACGCTCTTTGGAACCAAGATCAGCCAGATATATGGTGGGTAATCAAACACTTATTTGATTGGTAAAAACAAATAGATAAGGTCTGTGTTTGAGTTCTTATAAAAAATAAAAAAAGGTCAGTGGAAAATTGTCTTGGATTTCTTATACTAATTGACCGTAATATTTTTTTATTCGCAGCTTACACATACACTCATTGGATTTGAAACCCACGACCTCACCCCTACCCTTTTCTTATAGGGGGGAAAGGTGCCATTTGACAACACATTGGATATTTGAAGATAAATTTTTCTATGAGTATATTTCTTCTACCATTAAATTTATATTTCATTCTGTCAAGGGAAGAAAGAGGTGTCATAAAAAGAAGAAAGCTGAATTCAGGACAGAAGAAACAGTTTGACTAAAAGCAACTGATCTCCTCAAGATCAAGACAAGTGAACATTGTCAATGAAACAAAATATAAGGTGACACACTAAGAGATGAAATAATTTTGTACCTCCTCCCATCAGGATGTGTAATTATAATGTCTAAATCCCCACAGGAAGCTTTTCCATGTCTAAATGATCCTCCACAGACTATGTTCACCTTCAAGACAGAGATCAAAATAGTAGGATAACCCATATACAAATATGCATTATTAATGCTAGAATTATAAACAATGCTTGTGCCTTGAAATTGATTGCCAATGAATTATATCTCGATCCACATCTAATTGAATAACAACGATGAACCAAATTAAATTCACATATAATCAGTTCATTTAACATTGTCACCTGATATTAACGAACTAATTTATAATGCTAAACACATAGAGAGAAAAGGAAATCACATTTATTGCTAAAAGAAAGTTTGGGCAGAAAGCATTTGCACCAAAGAAAAAGTTATAGTGCTCACCCCATGCAAAATATCCTCCCCAACTTTTTGAAGAAGAAGATCCATCTCTTGAACCTGCGGAATCAGAAATAACTTCAAAAACATCCAAGGTGAAGTAGATCTAGACCTTCCAGATTAGCAATGCAAAATTCCAAGAAGTAACATGGATATCAGACCTCATGGCGTGGAATCCTCTGCTTGATTTCATCAAAATATTTTAACCAATTCTTTGTGAATTTGTAAATGAATTCTCATTTTTCAGATCATCCAGAGTACAATATCCTTTCTCATATAATTTAAGGGCAGTGGCAGGACCAATACCCTAAACTTCGCCAAATAAGGTGATTGTTCATACCTGCAAATGGTAATGCAATTGAAAGAAAGATTATTAAAAAGATAAGAATTATGGTCAGATATAGCTTGTATATATGTATATATATTCATAATCTCCAATACTGCATAAGTGGATAAACAATTTAAAACCCAGTCCAAATAAAATGGAATTTCTTTCTTGCTAGTCACTATACATAGTGCCAACAAAGAAGCTCCAGAATATAAAACTTCAAAAAAATATTAAAAGAATAAGATCTTCAATCATTGGATCTTCAATCATTGGCATACAAAGACAGAGATTCACAAAAGCAAGTCCAAATTAATGGAATAATCATTTTCTTCAAAAAGGTGATAACAAGGATGAAGATACTTAGCAATCAGAAAGAATGTAAATAACTCATGATGCATTTAGCAGTTCATGATAGTAAATTCTAGTTTACTGAGGACCTTTGCAACACCTTTTCATCTTTTTCAAAGTGCTCGCTTGGATAACTTCCCAGTTGTCACTATCTCCTAGATCTGCAAGTAATTACAAAAAAATAAAAAAATAAATAAAAAATAAAAAATCTGTAAACTTTAGATGATAGAATTTAAAGCATCCTGTACACCAGAGAGTGCATAATTTTACAGCATAGGCTTCTCTAAATTCTGATTGTAACTCTTATGTGTAAGGATCCAAAACTAATGTACAAAATTTTGAGTTTCAAGATTGGAATTAAATACCTTACCACATTAATTTTCAATGTTCGAAGCACATAGTGTAGATAATTTTACATAACAGACCACAATTCAGCTAAGCATGTAACAATATCATGATGAGACTTATGACTTAGCAAAAAAATTTCCTGGTGACTCATAATCATATATTCAACATTCATATAGGAAAATAATAAACTACCCTATTATTCAAACTTAAAAGGGGTCAAGTAAGTGACTAAGAAACCAGTCAGCTGTACCATTCTTAGAAGTGCAATGTTTAACATTTGTATAGAATTCATGTGATGACCAACTTGAGATAAAAGACTAAGCTTTAAAAGACAAGCCAAGTAAACAACCTAGGCCAATAATGCAGACATCTACTCATGAGCATGTTCACTTGCATGATCTTGCAGTGACTTCCCAATTGAGGGTAGGTCTTTGACCTGGTCTCTGTCAATTTTGAAGGACAACTTCTCATTGTTCTCAATAACTGCAATGGCCTTGTAGTAACTAAATGACCTCCGGTCTTCACCCAATGCTTCCATTAGCAATAATCACAAGGAATCAGATTACTAAGAGGTCAAAGAAAAAAGACAATAAAAAATAAAGAATTGATTTTAGTCTCACCTCTATATATGTTAACAAGCTTTCCAAATATCTTGGTTATATTCCTGTTTAAATCAGGAGGACTACATGGCAAGGATGTTTGCATTGTGTCAACCTGATTGAAAATAGTAAAAGTATTTAGTTGCAAAAAGAAAAGAAAGCCTAAATTCCACAAAACAATTGCCATGGCTACAAAATTTCCAATACAAAGTTCCAGAGAATATCTGAATTATTGGCATCTTAAATCCTTATTAGAAGGATCTGGGGTCAGTGGACTGGTATTCACTATTCACTGGGCTTAGAGTACTAGGTGGATCCTCAGAACTTCCAGGAGTACTCGGTGCGTCATATAGAGCACTACTTTTTGCATCTTCCTTGCTTTCTGCATTAATATTTTTTGAATCTTCAGGCGAGGATCTGATTTTTTTGCTATGTGATGGTTCTTCGCCGCTAGTAGTGTTTTTGTTATCTTCTTTAGGAACTAAAGACTTGTGTGGGATGTTATCTCCTTCTCGGTCCGCTTTAATATTGTACAAATCCTCAGATACCTTTTCTCCTAATCTCAAGCTGTCCTCTAGCCACTGATAAAGGAGAGCCCTCTGCAAAAAGTGGTAGTACATAGATGAATATGATATATGAAGACAAAAAATCTAATCTAACAAAATTATCAAGTTTTCTCAAGAAACAAGTCAAAATAATTTAGCAGAAATTACTTGATAGAGAAGTCCTATAGAGTTGAATGTTGAACTTGGCCTATACCTAACTAGAGAGTCTTGCCATGACATGTCCTTTATATCCAAAATCTATGTTCCTGAAAAATAACCTCTGAGGATTTTAATGTAGGCAATGTAGTAGTTTAAGTGTAACTCCTTAGACCAAACTGATTTCCCATAATTGAGGTGGGTCATTAAACTCAACTAAACAAGAGTCCAACATAAGATAACATAGAGGTAAAATACACTTACACCACTTTTTTTTGATAAGTACACCACTTTGATTACAATCTTGTCAGCTGCTATGATTTTAAGCACACTTGTGTGCATTTTGCAAGCAAAAAAAGGCCAGTTTTTTGGGCTTTCGAGCATATTTTGGTGGGCCCCATATTAAAAAAAATCCCCTTAAGCAAACAGCAAATCGCATTCAAATTTCAATCTCAGCAAGCAAATTTAGCTGCTAATTTGGTCCTCCAGTAAAAATATTAATCATAACTCTAACTAAGAAACTGAATGGAAGTAATAAAATTTTAAACAATATAATTAGACTTAAAGTTATATGCCAAACTTGTAAGGACCATATTAAATTAAATGATGCAACAATGTAGGAATATGTAAATTATCATACAAAATGAAAATCATGCTCAAACAGAGAGACAAGAACCGAGACTCACTCCCTTAAAGCGTTCCAAGCGTTCAGTGGTCACTTGTTTGAGAAGAGCTTCTGAGTTTATAGCAAATACATGAATGGCCCTTTTGGATAAGCGCTCTTCTATTGCAGCCCCCATTTGCACCAGTTTCTGCTTCCAAATCTTTATATACCCAAAAAAAAAGAGAGACAGAAAGATTCAAATGCAAATAAATATTGTGTAGCTAGGTGGGATTTGTGATATATGGGCAAAACTGAGGTACAAATTCCATAGCTAACAATACAATTCTTGCATACCAATACAACAAAATTAATGTTAACTTTCTCAGAAAGAATGAAAATAAATGCAGTTATGTATGTGTTAGAATATAATTGGAGAAGCTAATGTAGAACACCTAGGAACTGGAACTAAGTTTTGTTTGATAATATACTAAAAACAAAGCACAAACGTAGATAGAGTTGGAACCTGTAATCGGCGAGGCTGAACTTCATGTTGGACTAAGAAAACAACCATTCCTGCGAAAATCCCATCTGGGTCCCGAGGGGTACTTTTGTTTTTCGTTGTCTTTGGCGCCATTGCTATCAGTCCCTTTGTTTTTTCTCCTACAATCCAAGTGACTTCTGTAAGTTGAAACTGGTAACCGAAAATGATGGTATTTTTTGAAATTACAAATTATACCCCTAAAATTTGGGGTAATTTTTTATTTTGTCCTTTAAAGTTTCAATTTTTTTATTTGCCCCCTTATGTCAATGTACTAATGTGGTGTTAGTGTGTTGCAGTACTATACTTTACCAAAATGGCATAACAATACACCCCACTATATTTGTATTTCTTTTGATTTTACACCTTTTTTTTATCTTTGGGATTTTATATGATATTAAACCCTTTATGTTTGGAGTTATTTATTTATTTATTAATTTGACACTTAACAGACAATTAGGCATGACACATTGACGAAATGCCGAAATGAAATCTAAACCATACCTTAATGTTCCTAAAAAAACATGCCTAATCTTAATGTTTGGGGAGCAAATTAATCGATTGAAACTTTAGGGGATAAAGAACGTATTTATTTCTTTATTCAAATCCGGTTTTTTGGATATTGAAAATGAAAATTGAATACAAATAACACAACCAAACCAATTTTTTACAGTGGATCTCACCAAAAATTGAAAATGAATACAAAATACAACATTTTTTTCCTCAAACCAAACACCTCTAGGGTTCTCACTTTGCTTTTTTTTTTTTTTTTTTTGAAAATTGCACCTTGCCCACGTATAGTTTGTTCAAAAAACACTTTACTTACCTGTAATTTAAAAAAATGACATTTTTTTCTCCAATGGTCCTATCCGTTAATAGTCCGTTGCCCACCTGTGGCCTTGTCGTTACTCTAACACTATTTAACTTAAAAACATAATAGAAACTGAATCAAAACACCATATCTGACTTCAAGTAGACAAAATTGACATTTTTTTTAGTCTTTAAATAAGTATAAAATTGAAGAAAGAAGTTGATTATCATACTAAAGAGAAGGAATTTAATAAGTGACCTTAGATATCATCTTGTTCATTGCTATGAATTTACGTTAATGTTTTTTTATTATTATTATAACTTTGTGGTTAGCTTGTAACAGCTTCCCATTGGATTGGTATTTTGTCTAATGATGAGTGCTCGGTGAGTAAAAAAAGATTCAGTTTTAAGTTTTAAATTTACAATTTCTTTAAAAATGTCAATAACAATTTTTGGTGTCACCATTTTTCCAAAAAAAATTACAAATAACACAGTTCAACTCACATCTCATAAGAATAGTGTTACTAAGATAATATTAGCACATTTGATTGGAAATGCACCACGAAAAAGATAAATATTTCTTTATGTTTTTAAAATAGATAAATATCATTCACTACTAAGTACGGGTGGCACCACCGCCCACGTTAGGCAAAATGGTACTTCCCTGCCTTAAAGGCTTGTGGGGTTTGAGGACCCAAGTTCAAGTGGTCTTGGGTGGAGAGGGGTGAGGGTAGTATATTAGGTTTATTAGATTAGGATTTCTACTTGAACTCAAAAAAAAAAAAAAAAGAGTACAAGTGGCGATGAATCTACAGAGTGCACACACATATTCAAGTCTCACATTACGTTAACCATTGCGGAAGATTAAGAAAATTAAAAAAAAAGGGGGGGGGGGGGGGGGAAGCAAAAAAGAGAATTCAAATAAAGGGTACAAAAATCATGTCCTTTTGCTTCATGCCCAAGATTGAGTTTAAATTATTTTTTGTTTTTCAAATAATTTACAATTGCTTGAATGAGAATTGAGTTAAGAATGAAAAATGTGAACTTTGAAATACTTCTGGGATGGAATGTTTCTGGATATTTGTGCATTTTGATGTATTTTTAGAATTATTTTTGTTTTAATACCAAGTAGGCAATAAACAGTTTTGGGCTTGATGATTTACTGGAAACTTCAATGGTTGTTGACATGAATAGGTGCCTTTCAATAATTTGATTTTTTGTTTTTTTAATGAGCTTTTGAATCCGGGTGTTGTTGTTATATGAGATTGTTGCTCTGGGCATTCTTATATTTAAATTCCTTTCTTTTTTTATGTTACTCTCAATTTCATGGCCAGCTTATTGATTTTTAGTTCAGGGATCATTTTACTTTCAAACTGAGGCTGCTTGGGCCTTCTTTATCTCTGGAGATTCACTGGTTGACAATGGCAACAATAATTACTTGCCAACCAAATTGACTTTGTGCCCATGAACAGAAGCTGTACAAAATTTCTGGTTTTATAAATATTGTTAAGATATAACCAGATGCTTATCCTGCACTTGCAGCTGGCATATCTGATGGTGAACAAGGAATTATTAAGTTCATAACTATTGCATTTGGTGAGTTCTAGTCCCTTGCAATTACTTGTAAATGTTTTCTCTGTTTTCATAATTAATATGCCTTGTTTTTGGGATAGGTTACAAAATCCCAGGCTTCTATTGCCCTTGCAACTAGTGAGGCTTCTGACATATTAAGTAGGTAACTTGCATGGATTGAAGCAGAATCAATGATAGAAAATGTTGTTGCTGTGCATACTGCTCCAGTAGCTAAAGTTGAGAAGGATATCGGTCCAAGTTTCAAATTAGAGCTTTCCTTTGAGAGGAAAAAGATTTGATGCTGTGGAGAAAAATGCTGAAGAGGCAAGGCATGAATTTCGCATTTCAAAGAGAATAAAAAAATGTAAATAATCATAATCATCAGCAATTGCGATAGGTTTTGATGTGTATTGGTCACATAGTGTTAGTATAATTGTTTCCTTTTAACAATGAAGAGTAGTCTATTTCATTGGATAGTTTGGTGTTTGGCTACAACATTAGCTCTCTCTTTGACCATATGCTCATTCTTATAAACCGTTCGGCCTTCAAAGCATTAGGGTAGAAGTATTTTCCAAGATACTAGTGGCCTTGTTTGGGACCCTGGTCTGTAAAATTTTCCTTTATACATGATTAAAAAGTGATGTCCTTTGATGTATCATTTCTGGAGGCCCATTTTTTATGATCATGGTGGAGATTAGCCAAGGTTTAGCCCAATTACTATTGCTCAGATTTGAGTGGACTCTGAACCATGCACACTCATCTACCTGAAAAAAAATTATATATAATGGAATATTATATCAAATTTTGACTGACAAAATATATGGAAGTAAATCATAAGAGTAGCTGTAATTGATCTTTTAGCTTCCTCAGTTATCTAGCCCCTCATTGTGAAAGCAAAGGAAATAATTAATACTTGGAAGGGGCAGCAGCGCCTGCACCAGTAAATTCATATGACACATTTATTGACTTTGACATTTTTTTCATTTATTAATCACTAATGTGAAAAGAGTGTTCTCCAGGAAGAGGGTTAATTTAAGCTTCTAGATAAATGTAAACAATTGATCATTCCCGCAATTTTAAGTTGTTTTGCAGTAGACTAATAAACTCAAGGCAACATCTAGGACATCGCTTGGCTTAACTGATCTTCTTCACATATGTGCATCACCTATACAGGATATCACACTAAGAGTCTAAGATGAATGCTTTTCAATAGAAGTGATGGTGCCTCTTAAGTACTTAGAGAATTAGAGCATTTTGGCAGTTGCTCAGATATAAAAAATTTTAAGTTTCTGCCATGATATTTTCCTTTTAAACATATTTTTTTGGCTAGGTTAAAAGGGCCAGTAGGGTTCAAACCCCACTGCCCAGCACCACTAGAGGTGCTGGAACCACTGGGATATCCCTCTTAACCCCATTTTTCCATTTAAACTTAATTCTAAGCATTTCTGCCATCTGTAGTATTTGCTTGACTTGTTTTTAGACAACAGCAAAGGAACATATGAAAAAAAGTTAGAGTTATGACCACAGTAGGAATGTAGGATACAGAAATATAGAAGAAGAGACATAAAAAGCACACAGGCTCAAGCTAACTCTAAAATTCTCTGAAAGGATTATAATAGGAGTAACAAAGTTTGTTTTATTTTCAGTGTAATATTGAGAGTAGAACCTCTTACACTCTCTTGCTTTACAATATAACTTCAAGTTTCCATCAAATTTTGATGCATAAATAATTCAAAGCATAATTCAGCACTTAAAATTTTGGTCAAGGTTAAAAATCTGGAGTTCTTATTTATGATGTGTCAACAGAATTTGTGGTCCTGTGTAAAAACAAGCAGCCTCAATGATTTTTTTTTTCTTTTTTCTACTCTCTGTTGGGCTCACGCTCATCCATGCATCTCCATTGGCTAAGTTTACCTAAATCTTGCATTAAATATTTTGAATTCAATAACATAATATGCATCCTGATTATGCAGCAGCTCTCTGATCAGCCTTCCTTTTTTCTTTTTCTTTTTTATATACAGGTAAATAGGGGGAGGGGGCTGGTGGGGTTCAAACCCCAATTCCAAGGCACTAGAAGAGGTGCTGGAACTACTGGAGTATCCCTCGAAGGCTCGAACCCCAGATCTCTGATAAACTCCTTTTGACAGAATTTGCAATGAGGTTATAATTAGTCTAAGATGCTTGCTAAGGAAAGCAAGTTGGAAACTATTTTAGTTTACTTCATCCAAGTCACTATGAGTTCTTAGTTAAGTTCCATTTTGCATAGATAGTCTTTCCCTATTTTCAGAATCATTTTTCCAACTTCTATTATGTGCCCCCCACCTCTTCCCCACTTTTTCTTTTATGGTCTCTTTTTTAATTGCAGTGGACATTCTCACTATTATGGTAAATAAGTAACAAGCTTGCATTTTTAGAAAAAAAAAAAAAAACCGATCACATGATTAGTGATTCATCCCCCTTCCCCACAATGTTCTTTCCGTTAAGAATAGTAGCATTTTTATAGTCATTATATAATGCCTATATAGTGACTATAAACTGCAGCTGATGATAATCATTAGACTACTCAATAAGTCCTGGACCATTACTACTACTGTCAATTTTGTTGCAGTCAGCTCAAAAGTTGACAACCTAGCAAGTTTTACAACTCTTACTACTATTATTAAATGAACTATTGAGACTTCTTTTCTAATGCTGCTATGAATTTCCATTCTACTGATTGCTTTGTATTGTTAGAATCATAGTTTTAGGAAAACTTACACTTTATGAAAATTTTGGGCTGGGAATTCCAGCTGCCAATGATCTGAATTCTGAATGGTAGGGTTACCTGAAGAAGAGAACCGAATTCTGTACTTGACGAGACACAAAAAACTCCATCATTGTTTGGTTGTTCATCACAACACATGAAAATCCCTACAATAAGATTAGATATTTTATCAGTAATTCTAACTTAGTCAGGTGATGTCATAAATAAAAAGAAAAGAAATCTGGTTGGGGGAGACTGAGGGAAGAGTAGAATGAGAGGAGAGGGAAAAAAAACCCTAAATAGGCTAAGAAAGAGAGAGAGAGTAGCTGACTGTGTGAGTCATGGCAGAGGAGTGACAGTGAGAGAGACGGAAGGGGAGTGAGACAGAAAGGATGCTTGCCCATGTAAATGCATGTTAAATAAAACTCTTTCACATACAAAAGGAACCAACTTGTATAAGATTACAGGGAATAATCGAAACTACAAAGCAGAAAAAGAAAAAATGGACATTGCATTCTATGCTTTTTGACAGAAACGAGGACAAAGAATCACTTGGTTCACTCGCACCAATTATGAAGTGATAGATTATGAAAGAAGTAATAAAGGCAGCCTGTATGGTTCCGTGCAATGAAAATCCCTATCAGGTTGCTTGTAGCAATTCCTTGATATCATAACCTTGAAGCTACAAACAACCACAGTTTACAGTTAGTTTTAACTTTTAACACTTGATACAAAATTATACATGTAAAGTTACATGGTAATGACATATGTACCTGCTTGGTTGTCCTTGAGATCCAGTGCAATATAATAGCCGTAGAAAAGGTTGTTGTCAAGGGCGAATCAAGCAGACTTATGCACACACATAATAAAACTTCCACCTGAAGAAAGTTGAGAAGCAATATTACTCCAGAGTTCCAAAAGGGCATGTATTGTGATTGGCATTAGAATATTGCAGGTTTAGGCATATGAAAACCTCAAAGCAGTCCCTGCAGGGATCACAATGTACTTTTATTTTATAACAACTTTAACAACACACCCTAAATCTCATTCTCATTAAAATAATACTATATTTTAGACACACACAAAAAAAAAAAAAAAAAAAATATGAACCATGTTATTGTACTTTTTGGTGGCAGTAGAGAGAAAATAAATTTTATTTTACATGTTCATTGCAGCATGATGCAAAAATTTTTGCTATAAGCTTCACCAGATGTGGTATTTGTGGATTTGGTGTTACAATAATAGCTAAAATGGATTAAAGGCATTTTGCATTACCGGATGCTAATGATCTTAGGGGCTTCATATACATAGCTTTTGAGTTTGTCACTTTATCACTTCTCAACCAGATGTGGGAATCTATTTGTGGATTTGGTGTTACAATAAAAGCTAAAATGGATTAAAAGCATTTAGCATGACCGGATGCTGATGATCTTAGGGGCTTCATATGCATAGCTTCTGAGTTTTGTCATTTTACCACTTCTCAACGATAAAGTGAAACCTACTTGATTAAGGATTACTATCTCTCATTGCTTGAAACCCCATACATTGGTTTATCAACAAATAGAGAAGCTACTATGATCGCATCTTGACAGAATAACATAAATGCTCTTTTTTTCTTTACTTGAAAATTTCGTATTCCAATAGTTTTTCCAATTATATTCAAACACATGGCTGTATTATATCTAATTGTTGTTAAAAAGGGAAACATTGTTAGTCGATCGTTAATGCAACAATGTCTATGAATAGAATTGGATACCTGTTCCCTTCTTTATCATTTTTATTTTATTTTACTTTTCAAACGAAGAGGGAAATTATTTATTTGTCAATTCCTAATCTTATATCTATGCTTTTGTTTACCTTTGCATGTTTATTTGGAAATTTTGACTATTGCATATGTATGGTGGGTGATTTTTTTTTTTTTTTCATAAAAAAACAAGATTTTATGCTACTGATGTTCTTTAACAAGTTAGCTAGCCTCTAAGCACGCGCTCACGTCCGTGTTCAAAGGCTCTTCTATTTTTTGGGTAAGGGTTAATTTAGAGCATTTATTATAATTTGTGATTACTACATTTTCTAATCACAAAAAAAACTTAGGGATGTGATGAGTATTATGTGTGGTGAAATAATTTTTTCATGACACTCCATAGGTTTTTTTTTGTGATTGAAAAATGTAATAATCTCAAATTATAATAAATACTTTAAATTAACCCTTATCCAAAAAATGGAAGAGAGCGCGCTCAGACGCTAGTTATATCTAATTGTTGTTAAAAAGGGAAACATTGTTAGTCGATCGTTAATGCAACAATGTCTATGAATAGAATTGGATACCCAATATTCCTAAGTTTTGCCCCAAAAAAAAAAAAAGTAATAAGGAAGAGGAAAGCATCAAATTGTACATATATCGAGTAAGGAATTTTACTGAAAAGATAACGTGCAAGAGCCATTTTCCATAAAGTTCAAAAAAATGAGCACCATTCACATAAGTTAGCATTTAGGTAAGGAATTAACCATTCATTAATAAGAAAAGAAGAAAAGGAAAAAGCTGAGAGAAAAAGCTTTTGAGAAATGAATCCATTGGCAATTTGACAAAATGCAAAAAAAGTACAAAGCACATTGAATACCTTCATGATGAACCCTGTAATCTATCAGACCATCGCAAACCCACAGCAAGAGAAGATGTACCAGTACCACCCATATGGGTTTCTGCAGAACTTGTGAATTTACTCGACTTGGACCATTGCCAGACCTTAGAAACAGAAAAACTACACCTTCACTTCCAATGTTAATCTTCTTCCCCTCACCATCCCCATCAATTATGGAAGTCCCATTTTGTCCACCTCTCCCTTTCACAATTCTCATACTACCAACAACTCTATTGGCACATAGAGCAACTTGCAGCTCTTCATATATTCTCACAGAAAATATCCTCTTTTCACTAACAATGGCATTTTCGGCAGGTTTTTGACCAGAAAGAAACCCACCTGCCCCTTTGCTTGAAAACCCATCTTCTTCCCTTGGATCCTTAAAACAAAAACTGGGTTTTCAATGTGAAGTCCAGCCCAGGTGTGTAAAGGTTTCCTCCATAAAAGGGGCCAGTTGAATTAGACAGTAACCATGTGCAGGGCCGGCCCAACAACTTTGGGCCTTAGGAGAAAATTTTAAGCGCCTTTTTTTTATATTTAAATATTAATTAAATAATATATATAATTTTTTTTTTTGGAGATCCAAAATTGCTAGTTAAGTTTTTGTTTATAAGTTCCTCTAACATATTTTTTTTCAATTGATAATATGGCTAAACCATTTAATCTTTCTTATGACATAGTAAATTTTAAATAAAATTCTATTAATTTTAGTTTTAAAAAACTTTTTTTTGCAAATGCAAATGTAATAGGTATTGTTAGTAATATTTTATAATCAATATATGCATTTGGAATAGAATCTAGCCTTTTTAAATAATTAAGTACATTAATTGGAGTATTTTCATCTATTTGCATAACTAAGTACAATAAATTACTTTCTTAAAAAAAAGTACAATAAATTAGTATCACTATAATACAAATTGGTTGATATGATATACATCAAATCATTAATTAGTGTGATAACTTATAATAATTAATAAAGTAAAAGTCTACAAAATACATGTATAGTGCAGTGGGGGTGTGCCTATGCTATGATTATACTTCGAGATTGAGTCTGGGTCATGGGTTAGTATGTGTTGGCCAGCCGGCCAGCTATGAGATGTGGTGTAACCATGGCAGTGCTTGTGTCAGTGTGCTTTCCTATTATTGCTGTCAACTGTATGTGCAGTGGCAGTGTGCAGATTAAAAAATAAATTTTAAAATAGTGATACAATGGAGCCTTTTTAATCTTCTATATTTTATAATACAATAGGGCATTTTTAATGCATTCTATTAATCAATAAAATGATTGAAAAAAAAATTGAAATTAAAATATATAGATAGATATATTATATATAATTTTTTTTCTTTTTTTACAAGGGGGTCTTTTTTTATTTGGGGGCCTTAAGTAATTACATCAGCTGCATCTATAGTTGAGCTAGCCCTGACCATGTGTTTATTGAGTGTTGTATACAAAGAACTATAGGAAAACATTTGACAACCAGTTGTTTTAAAACTTAGTCCAAACTAACTTGTCTGAAATTCCTCACACAAAACAAAAAGAAAAAAGAGGGAATATAGGTTAATTTAGAACTTCAATCACTCTTCCTTTTTCTTTGCAAATCCCAAGTAATAAGAATCGTCAAAGTCTCTGCCTATCCCACTATTGGGCTCTTCAATTTCTTCTTTTTGGTCCCACTTCTTGTCCATATCTTTTGACATCTACATGACAAATGAAAGATATTTTTCGAGGAGAGGTGCATCCTCAACAATGGAACCTCGTAGCTACAATACAAGAATAAAAGGGAAATTTAAAAACAGTAATTTGTTAATAGTGAAAAACTTATTTACTATTAAAAAAAAATTAAAAGCTATTTTAAGACATTAAGGTTGCGTTTGGAATTGGCTGAAAAGGCAACATTTTTATACTATTTTATCTTTTTTTTTTTTTTTTGCTATTATTCAGTTTATTTTTGTTACTATTTATAGGTCTCATTGTATTTTGTAGTACTATTCATAGGTTCTATTGTACAATTCAATTAACTTTTAGTTTTCCCTACAATACTTTCAAAAAAAAAAAATTTTTGTTTTAGTTAAATAAATTGTTCTTAAATGGACCCTAAATCTTCTTTGCTTCAGTGGGTCTTGAAACAAATACTTCCCATACTGCATCAAAAACAAAAATAGTTTCACAAGATAAAAAAAATTAACTGAAAAAAAAAATACACAAAATAACAACAAATAGAAATAGACGAAAACAACAAATAACCTACCTCATCAAATTTATAACCTAGGAAGCATGGTGCGGATTTGGGTTCAGGTTCAGGTGCAAGTGCAGTATGGTGATACGACAATTTTTTAAAAAGTAGAACATGGGTGCGGCAAGATATGTTTGTTAATTAATTATAAAATATATTTTTATTTATATTTTCTATATATTGCAAAGCTTTTTTTTTTTCATATGATGGCAAACATGATAACTAAATAAGCAATCAACAAATTTTTTTTAGTTATCAAAAAAAGAAAGAAAATCAACATATTTTTTTCAATCAAGAAATCAACTAAAATTATTATATTGATATTGATATTGATATTGATATATATATATATATATATATATATGTTACGTTATTATTATTGGCATCATTATTGTGAGAGAAATACATGTGAGCGTTATTATTATTGGCACCATTACTGTGAGAGAAATACACGTGAAGAGTAATTAAGTTTCAATGTAATGTATTCAAATTAAATTTATATCCTAAAGTGAAGTGCTTTTCTTCTTTTTTGAGAAATACCTAAAGTGAAGCAATCGTGTTATTTATAATAGGAACTTCCTGGAAGTTTCTTAATTTTCTTTCAACTCACTTTCCAATGGTTAGTAAAATCTTTCACACGTGAATTGTTGTTATTTTAACTTTTGAAGTTTGCTTTATCACATTTTTCTCTCGCTCTCTCTCTCTCTCAAGCAAGGAAGCATGGGTGTGCCATTTTCATTGGCGCACTCTCGTCAAACTTTGTGGGACGCGCCATGCGGCTTGGACGCGGTTGCACTCGCATCCCCTAATGATTTTTTTTTTTTTTTTTACCTATGTGGCCCGATACTGTTCGAAATAGGACCAAATATGGGCCAAAATACTTATTTAAAAAAAAACATTAATTTCAAACTTATCTTTTATTTAGTTTTAGTTTCAAACTTTTGATATTGTATTCTAATTTATGAACATCATGTAATGGTTATGTATTCACTTTATTATCTAATATTGCTCTTAAATTGATATATGTTTACCATTATATGAAAAAAATTGTTTAGCAATAGATAGAAAATAAAAATAAAAATATATCTAATAATTAATTAATGAACGTATCTTGCCGCAGCGGTGATACGACGATTTTATAAAAAGTAGAACATGCGTGCGGCAAGATACGTTTACTAATTAATTATTAAATATATTCTTATTTATATTTTCTATATATTGATAAGCTTTTTTTTTTTTTCATATAATGGTAAACATGATAACTAAATAATCAATCAACATATTTTTTTAGTTATCAAAAAAGGAAAGAAAATCAACATATTTTTTTCAATCAAGGGGGTTAGGGCTATGGCAAAGAAGATGCTGGTTTGAAGGAGATACCTTAGGATTAAGGTTAGTTTAGAGATGGAGAGATTAGATGCTTGTCTCTTGGAGAGGAGCTTTTGAGAGCCCAGAAACGGAGAGCCTTTTTTCGCAAGGCATCGGCGACAAGTTTTACCCATCAGAATGGGAACTATTTATTGGGTTCAACAAGAGTCTTCCTTACCATTGATGCTAGATTTTCTTCAGACGCTTCATTGATAGAAGTGATGGAGAAGGTGATAATGATGGAAAATCAACTTTCCATTTGCAGATTACGGTGGTATATAGGACGGTGGACACCCCCCCTTCCAATGTGGTATCATCAAAATGAGGGTGTTGTTGTTCTTCTTCTTCTTTTTTTGGGTGTGTATTTTTTGAGAACTCCTTGGTTTGTATTATATTAGGGTGTGCTAAGACTTTTTTTTTTTTTTTTGGTTTTTGATAAGCTTTAATTTTCATTAAACTAAAAGGAAAGAGTTGGGATGAGCAGAGACTAAGGGGCTGCTGGCAAAAAGCTTTGTATTGGATTTTGTAGCTATTTTGGATGATTGATATCTGATTGTATGCTTATAAAAAAAGAAATCAACTAAAATAATTATATTGATATATATATATATATATATATATGTTACGTTATTATTATTGGCATTATTATTATTGTCATCATTATTGTGAGAGAAATACATGTGAGCATTATTATTATTGGCACCATTATTGCGAGACAAATACATGTGAAGAGTAATTAAGTTTCAAAATAATTTATTCAAATTAAATTAATATCCTAAAGTGGGTGCTTTTTTTTTTTTTTTTTTTGAGAAACGCCTAAAGTGAAGTGCTGAATTAAAAACAAATGAATTGAAGAGTTATACTAAAACGAAGTGAAGCAATTGTGTTATTTATAGCCAGGAACTTCCTGGAAGTTTCTTAATGTCCTTTCAACTCACTTTCCAATGGTTAATAAAACCTTTCACACATGAATTGTTGTTGTTTTAACTTTTAAAGTTTGTTTTATCACATTTTTCTCTCGCTCTCTCTCTCAAGCAAGGAAGCACGGGTGCGCCATTTTCGTTGGCGCACTCTCATCGAACTTTGTGGGACGCGCCATGCGGCTTGGATGCGGTTGCACTTGCATCCCCTAACGAATTTTTTTTTTTTTTGGCCCAATACGGTTCGAAATAGGACCCAATATGGGCCTAAATACTTATTAAAAAAAACATTAATTTCAAACTTATCTTTTATTTAGTTTTAGTTTCAAACTTTCAATATTGTATTTATGTTTTCACTTTATTATCTACTATTGCTTTTAAATTGATATATGTTTACCATTATATGAAAAAAAAATGTTTAGCAATATATAGAAAATATAAATAAAAATATATCTAATAATTAATTAATGAACGTACCTTGCTGCACCTGTGAGAAATGGGTTTCATTTGAGGATGTAGCCAGACAAGACGAAGGTGGAATCATGATCTAATTTAAGCTTATATATGTGCTAACTTCTGAGCTATTAGTCATAGATGAAATTGATTGTGCAGGGTCATGAACCAGCAAGTATCTATAGCTCAAAATAAGGCAAAGATAAAGCCCTCGACATGGTTTAATTGTTTGATGTTATTGACATTATTTTTTTCTTATTTGCAAGTGCAGAAGGCTAGACAATATGCTGCTAGTAAAGTCACCTGGGTTGTTGACAGTATTTTCAACTTAGTCAAATTGAGGGGATTTTGAATTTAGTATCTTTATGGTATATGTGGGTTGATATTATAGTTTTCAAACTATTGTTATAAATGTGCAAGGACATGTTCTCTCATATGCAAGGAAGCATAGGTGCAACCACACCAGATTTGGTTGAATGCGTCGTGCGGCTGTACGCACATCCCCTGATGATTTATTTTACTAACACGGTTTGATTTAATAATTAATAAAAATATATAGAAAATAATTAATTAAAAAAATGCTGAGCAATATATAAAAATATAATTAATAATTAATTAATTAATGTGTCCTGCCACACCAGTGTCCTACGTTTTCAAAAATTGTCATGTTGCCGTATCACACTCGAACCGGAATCATGCACATACTTTCTAGCTCTCAAGTTAGAAGTCTTCTTGTTCATATAATTAACTTTTTTTCATAAGTATATCGACACATATTAGGTCGTATCAGGTACTATTTCGAACTGTATTAGGTTGCGTCGAAAAAAAAAATGGTCAAGGGATGCATGTGCAGTTGCGTCTAGGCCACACAGTGCGTCCCGCCGAGTTCAACATGGGTGCGCCGACCAAAATAGTGCACTCATGCTTTCCAATTTATAAAGCACATCATACTTTGTTAGTAAGACAAGCTTGCCCTAAATTTAAAAATAAAAAACAATAATAACAAAATCATAATAAAAAAATACGTGTATAATTAAAAATAAATAAATAAAAACCCACATTCTTGTAGTCAATGATGTGTTAACATACTTGGTCAAGAGCTTTCATTCTTTCTTCCTTCTCCGACTCCAGGTAATTGTGTAGACGTGTTCCTGATTCTTGTAGAAAAAATTAATTATATACATACCTCTTCCACCCTGTAAACAAAATACTGATGAAATTCAAATAAAAAGAAATTAATTATATACATACTTCAACCACCTTTGTCACCTTCTTTGACTGATTTCTTAAATCAACCTAGATGACATGCAAAATAAAAATAAAAATAATATTATGGTTAAGAACATTATATTCTTAAATCAAACTAGATAACATGCCAAAAAATTAATATTATGGTTAAGAACATTATGTAGGTACACAAGTTCTTAACTTTACATTTCATTAAAAGAACATTATGGACTCAAGTAAAAATAGAAAGAACATAGTATTATGAGGAAAAAAAACTTACCATAGGATAGAACCTTGGAAGTGTCTAGAACAACTCAATAAGCTTAAACAGTTGAAAACTAAAACATTTATAATAAATAATAATAATAATAATAATAATAATAATAATAATAATATCAATATAGATTGTTATTTATTATGTATTAATTTATTTTGTTGAGAACGACTCATAATTCTTCTAACGTTGAATATGTTGATGTATTATATGACAACATTGTCAATATGAAAATATTTTAAAAACAGATAATTTTAAATTTTCACTATAACACTATTGTAAAAGGTGGCACACCTTCCATTTCATACCATGGGCCAGATAATTAATCATCCCAAAATCATAGTACAAATGAACTGATTACTTTGTCAGTTATGACCTAACTTAAATATGCAAAAAAATTAAAAAATTAAAAAATAAGAAACTATATCCATCAATAAATAATTTTTTTTTTTAAATAGCAAACATATAAACTTACGGTGCATTTAATTGTTAACAATTCTTACATTGGAGCTGAAACCATCAAGTAACACTAGCCAAGTTACTGTGTCAGAATTGTTGTTACTGCTACTTCCACATTTGACCTTAAGCATTCTCCTCCTAAAATCCTCTAATATAGTGACGATGAAACAAGTGGAAAAACCACTTTCATAATACCACAATTCTTCCCTCCTCGTTGTTTCAAAGGCAATCTCCATGTTATGATTAAGACTTTCCAGCCTTTTACGTGCAAAAGCATATTGTGCAAGGCTATTTGCAATTCCATTGAGTTCCACATTTATCCATATAACCTTTAGATTGTGAAGAACAACAAAAATTTTTTTTTTTTGAAATCTATTTGATTAACATCATTGCAACCATCTTCATCAATTAAAAAATTAACAATACTTTTAGCATCACTCTAAATTCTGAAGTCTTTAATAGGTGGGTCATAACTAAATAAACATTTGGCCCAAGCAATAATGACCTCACCTTCCAACAAAGAACTTTTTTGAACAAACTCTATTGCCTAATACTTCATAAGCTATAAGAAATTTAATAGACAAACGCTTCATAAGCTAGAATACACTCTTTGACGCTCACATGCATATTGTGCAAGGCTATGTGCAATTCCATTGAGTTCCCCATTTATCCATATAACATTTAAATTGTAAGGAACAACAAATTTTCTCTTGAACTCTATTAGCTTAACATCATTGCAACCAACTTCACCAGTTAAAAATTTAATAACAGTTTCAGCATCACTCTCAATTCTGAGGTTCATATTAGGTGGGTTATTCCTAAATAGACGTTTGGCCCAAGCAACAATGGCCTCACCTTCCAACAAAGAAGTTTTCTGAGAAAAATTTATTGCATTTTCTTGGCAAAACCTAGCACTAATAGGAAACTGGTTCTAGTCCCTAAAGATAAAACCTGTTCCGAGAAAAGACGTAAGTGTGCGCCTTCTCATTGCCGCATCAACAGACAAATTGTAAAGTCAGGTTCCCTAACTACCTCCTCCAAATAAATTGGATTACCTACACAATGAGTTTTCCCAAAGTTATTTTTCTAAAAGTGAGTCTACATACAAAACCCCATTTGTCAAAAGCTTCAAAATAATCAAACGCAAAAATATACAATGGAATCATAACACAATTCTCACAAAGCAATGGAAACAAGGACAAATCAAATTTTTACATAATAAAAGAATTTTACATTATATTTTTAAGTAATTCGCTAAACCACTTTGATTTAGGAATTGCAATTGCTTTTGCTGTTTCTGCATTTGGTATAGGCTTTGCAATGCAAGAACCTAAAGTTTTGGGATTATGTACAAAACTGGAACCTAATCTCAATAGAATGTCAAGAACCTAAAAAGAAATGAAGAAGAAGCAAAAATTAATACAGCGGAAGCAAAGAATAATTTACACTAAACTCTCTGTTTGGATGTCGTCTCTATCTCTATACTCACTTTCTCATTTTCTTTTTATTCTTAACTTGATTAGAAAACCTCCCCACTCTAAAGGACAACAAATCGATTTTCATGTAAGTTTCTCTCTACTTAACTTGACTTTTATATCTTAAAATTTTTTCCTTGGCAAAAATTTTTATATATTCGTTAACCATATATGATTTGGTTTGTATTTCTTGCACTAATACTGCTTTAGTTTTGTATAGTATCACCTCCACAAGTTCAAAAAAATTCAATTTAATTATATTATTGAAATTTTATATTTGATTTACATATAATTCTTGATTAAGTAATACTAGTAAATAAAATTAAAAGTGTAGCAGCCTTTATCGCACCAACAAAACAGAAACAGATACAATTTTTACTTATATGCAGTATGCACACTAACCGGAATTTATTTGTTATTGCATCAAAGACTTTCAATCATTCGGCTTTTTATGCTTTCCTTTCAATCATCAAAGACTCTTGATCTCCTCTAAGTTCTAGTTTGGAAAGATGATAACTCTTTTTTTTTTTTTTTTTTATAAGGAATTGGAAAATAGTCAATATAAAAAAAAAAAAAAAAAAAAAGAGTAAATTAGTCAAGACGACAACTATTCTGAGAAGTGGGCAGGCTATTAGAAGTTTGGCCTGGTTTTTTTGGTGTCATAAGGGAGGGATTGAACTTTTTAACGCATATTCAAACATACCAAGATCATGATAAAGTCCCCTTTATTTGATATTATAATAGTAAAACGCTAACTGCCCTATAAACTAATATAATATAGTATGTACTATACTATATTATACTATACTATACTATACTGTAGTATACTATACTATACTATACTATACTATAATATAACATGCGTACCACAAGTTCTTAACGTTACATTTCATCAAAAGAACATTATGGACTCAAGTAAAAACAGAAAGACCTTAGTATTATTAGCAAAAAAAACCTACAATAGAATAGAACCTTGGAAGTAACAGTTAAAAACCGAAACATTTATAATAAAAAAAATAATAATATCAATATACATAGTTATCTATTATGTATTAATTTATTTTGTTGAGAATGACTCATAGCTCTTCTGCCGTTGAATATGTTATTGTATTATATGATATCAACATTGTCAATATGAAAATATGTTAAAAATAGGTAATTTTAAATATTCACTTAAGATAACCTTATTGTAAAAGGTGGCACATCTTGCATTACATACTACGGCCAGATAATTCGTCATCCCAAAATTGTAGTACAAATGAACTAATTACTTTGTCAGTAATGGCCTCACTTAAATTTACAAAAAAAAAATAAAAAAAAAATAAAAATTAAGAGACTATATTCATCAAAATAACATAAATTAGATTAAATCATCACTGAGCCAATTACACTCAACAAGGAAAGAATAGACTCACAAATAAACACCATTGTGAAGAATAAACACTTTACTTCATATTAGACAGACTATATGTCATCATGAGTTTCATCTAAAATATAGGGAAAATAGTCAGGCAGTCAGCTTGACATTGATGACACATCAATTTTAAAAAAATTGCTAGACACCAAAAAAGTGCCAAATATTTCACACTTAGTGCCTTTTGTATTATGGTGTTGCCCAGGAGAGGGGTATACTTGTGAGTGGATGTGAAATACTCGGTGCATCTTTTAGGTGTTTGTGGCAATACATTTTAAAGTTCTTGAATCTAGGAAAACTTCCCAACATTTCAAAAGGAAGACAATTCACTCAAAGAAGTTGGACATATTAGAAGAGAAATTACTAATGAAAGAATTAGTAAAGAACATGCAATTCAATCTAATACATTTCAAATATGTAAAAATAATAAAAGAAAAGTTACCTGATAACTTGTAAGCTTTTGTTGGTGTTGCTGTTTCTGTGACTGAGTTTGGTTTAGGAATTGCAATTGCTATTGCTATTTTTGCTTTTGGTTTAGGCTTTGCAATGCGAGAACCTAAAGTTTTGGGATTATGTACGAAACTGGAACCTAATCTCAATAGAATGTCAAGAACCTAAAAAGAAATAAACAAGAAGCAAAAATTAATACAGCAAAAGGAAAGAATAATTAACAGAAAAGAAAAGAACAAAAAAAAAAAAAAATTAAGCATACAGTCAAAATTTGAATTCCTCATCGAGTTGCTCTTTCAATTTCCTTTTTTTGCTCTTCAATTTTTTCATTGCAATAGATTGCAACATTTTGAAATTTATTGCAACAAAAAATTTCGTTGCAATAAGACTTTTTTTCTTGTAGTGATTGGTAATTTGGTAGTTTATTAGTAATTCCACTAATTTGTGTCAAAAATTACATTTTTTCAATGTTTCTTTAATATATATTATGAATTATAATTATTATGAATTATAATTATGTGTATTTTTTTAGTATTGGTGTTGTTGTTTCTATGACTGAGTTTGGTTTAAGAATTGCAATTGCTATTGCTATTTTTGCTTTTGGTTTAGGCTTTGCAATGCGAGAACCTAAAGTTTTGGGATTATGTACGAAACTAGAACCTAATCTCAATAGAATGTCAAAAACCTAAAAAGAAATAAACAAGAAGCAAAAATTAATTCAGCAGAAGCAAAGAATAATTAACAGAAAAGAAAAGAAAAGAACCAAAAAAAATTAAGCACACAGTCAAAATTTGAATTCCTCATCGAGTTGCTCTTTCAATTTTCTTTTTTTGCTCTTCAATTTTTTCATTGCAATAGATTGCAACATTTTGAAATTTATTGCAACAAAAAATTTCGTTGCAATAAAACTTTTTTCTTGTAGTGATTTGTAATTTGGTACTTTATTAGTAATTCCACTAATTTGTGCCAAAAATTACATTTTTTCAATGTTTCTTTAATATATATTATGAATTATAATTATTATGAATTATAATTATGGGTAATTTTTTAGTATTGGTGTTGCTGTTTCTGTGATTGAGTTTGGTTTAAGAATTGCAATTGCTATTGCTATTTTTGCTTTTGGTTTAGGCTTTGCAATGCGAGAACCTAAAGTTTTGGGATTATGTATGAAACTGGAACCTAATCTCAATAGAATGTCAAGAACCTAAAAAGAAATAAACAAGAAGCAAAAATTAATACAGCAGAAGCAAAGAATAATCAACATAAAAGAAAAGAACAAAAAAAAAAAAAAATTAAGCATACAGTCAAAATTTGAATTCCTCATCGAGTTGCTCTTTCAATTTCCTTTTTTGGCTCTTCAATTTTTTCATTGCAATAGATTGCAACATTTTGAAAATTATTGCAACAAAAGATTTCGTTGCAATAAGACTTTTTTCTTGTAGTGATTTGTAATTTGGTACGTTATTAGTAATTCCACTAGTTTGTGTCAAAAATTACATTTTTTCAATGTTTCTTTAATATATATTATGAATTATAATTATTATGAATTATAATTATGTGTACTTTTTTAGTATTGGTGTTGTTGTTTCTATGACTGAGTTTGGTTTAAAAATTGCAATTGCTATTGCTATTTTTGCTTTTGGTTTAGGCTTTGCAATGCGAGAACCTAAAGTTTTGGGATTATGTACGAAACTAGAACCTAATCTCAATAGAATGTCAAAAACCTAAAAAGAAATAAACAAGAAGCAAAAATTAATTCAGCAGAAGCAAAGAATAATTAACAGAAAAGAAAAGAAAAGAACCAAAAAAAATTAAGCATACAGTCAAAATTTGAATTCCTCATCGAGTTGCTCTTTCAATTTTCTTTTTTTGCTCTTCAATTTTTTCATTGCAATAGATTGCAACATTTTGAAATTTGTTGCAACAAAAAATTTCGTTGCAATAAGACTTTTTTCTTGTAGTGATTTGTAATTTGGTACTTTATTAGTAATTCCACTAATTTGTGTCAAAAATTACATTTTTTCAATGTTTCTTGAATATATATTATGAATTATAATTATTATGAATTATAATTATGGGTATTTTTTTAGTATTGGTGTTGCTGTTTCTGTGACTGAGTTTGGTTTAAGAATTGCAATTGCTATTGCTATTTTTGCTTTTGGTTTAGGCTTTGCAATGCGAGAACCTAAAGTTTTGGGATTATGTACGAAACTGAAACCTAATCTCAATAGAATGTCAAGAACCTAAAAAGAAATAAACAAGAAGCAAAAATTAATACAGCAGAAGCAAAGAATAATCAACATAAAAGAAAAGAACAAAAAAAAAAAAAAATTAAGCATACAGTCAAAATTTGAATTCCTCATCGAGTTGCTCTTTCAATTTCCTTTTTTTGTTCTTCAATTTTTTCATTGCAATAGATTGCAACATTTTGAAAATTATTGCAACAAAAGATTTCGTTGCTATAAGACTTTTTTCTTGTAGTGATTTGTAATTTGGTACGTTATTAGTAATTCCACTAGTTTGTGTCAAAAATTACATTTTTTCAATGTTTCTTTAATATATATTATGAATTATAATTATGTGTATTTTTTTAGTATTTTTCTTAATCGGACAGTAGGATCTTACGATCCTCATGCCGATCTTACAATCCAATCCTTGAATCCTCTCACCAATCTCATGTAGGATCTTGATCCTAATAACCTTGACTATACATAATGATGGGAGTTTCATTCATGTATTCCAAAGATAAATATAATTTAGTTTAAAAAGAAAAACCCACTTCCAACAAAAAGAAAGAACAATATGAGATTTCTAAGAATGATTTCTTCTTTTTGGAGAGAGCTACTTCCACAAAGTGACCACAAAACGACCTATTTGTCAATAGCTTCAAAATCATCAAACCCAAAAGCACTAAGTACAAACAAAAATATTGTTAGACTCATATAAAAAAAATCCAATTACTTGAATAATGAACAATATAGCATTGTAACAATGAGTTTTCCCAAAGTTATTTTTCTAAAGGTGAATCTACATACAAAACAAATTACAACCCATTTGTCAAAAGCTTCAAAATAATCAAATCCAAAATATACGACTAGTGTTTTGAAGATTTTTGAAAGGACTATAGACGACTTTAAACTTTTCTTTTTAAAAACATTATCAGATTGTATGTCTATTATAGGAAGTCATTCTATTTTTTCGATCCATATTTTGATGAATGCTTGTAATTTGTGTATTTAATTGTTTTGGTCACTTGTTGTATATTTCCAATATACTTGGGTAACTCCTTTTTATGATTTTGAATAAAATTATCTTTACTTATAAAAAAAAAATGTCTAACAAAATATAGACGTACGGATGTGTGATATATAAAAGTTTCGGTCCAAATCCAAGGGTGTGCGTCAATGTGAGATTTAAGAGTTTCAACCCAAATCCAATGACCCAATCCATGGACAACCCAACTCAAATGCAAGTTATGTTATAATTTATAATATATATTGAATTCTAAACAAGTATTTCATGATAAGGTATGAATGTAACTATTGGATTGAAGTGTTCTTCTCAGTAATTAGAGGAAGAAAAGTATCATTTCACTATACAATCAGTAATTAATACTTAATAGTATGATTTTCTTTGTTGTGTCAAAAATGATTACCATGAGTCAATCTTTTTGAGGTTTAGGGTTCTGATCTTAGAGTCCATGTTTGTTGATCAAGGACTATTAGCCCAATCCAATTCATTTTGGCAAAGGGTTTGGTGAATTTAGTGTCAGACTGGGTCCATCCTAGTTTTGGGCTTGACTGCAATTTGCAGTTTCCATAAGTTGCTGGACAATGAGATCTTCCATAACTTCGCATTATTCATGGGCCAAGGGTTGGATGAGGTCCATTTGTGTTTTCATTGATATGATACTAATTGAAAAAGTTTCTATTTAGATCCAAAGTAATTTATACCAGGGAATAAACAATTAATTAACAAGTTTAAGTATGAATTCCAAATACAAGCAGATATATATATTAACCACAAATATCATATACCAAATCTAAAGCAATAATGGTTTCTTAAAAAAAAAAAAAACTAAAGCAATATTAATAATAGAGTAGTAAAAACACAATACAAGATTTCGTAACAAGTTAAAAAACCTACGAAGAACCCTTTCTATGGGAAAACCACTATGACAGGTAGTTCACTATAAAAAAGCCATTTTATTGGTTACTCAAAACCTTTATCATTAGTTCTATTGACCCAACAACCAATTCATTGATGTTATAACAACGACTTTAGAACCCGTGGACTTCTTCTATATGAATCCTTTCATGAAACCTCTTTAAATATTTGTTGTACTAAACTTAGTGGAAAAGATATTTGCAATTTTAAGAAAAGTTTAGGTCTTAAGGATACGTTTTTTCTTATTTAAAAGAAGAAGAAGAAGAATCATTTCTCTGTTTAGGCTTAAGAAAATGAACAAAATTAGATAGGTTTAGCTCTTGTACAATCATTTATCTTACTTCTAAAAGTCTTTCAACTAGTAGTTTATATCAATTCATAAAGTAGGGTTAAAATATGGAATACGTCTCCTCCTCCCTCAAGCAAAATCCAAAATTCTGGATATGATAATTTCGCTTGAGCAAGCAATGAATAAGCTCTCGCGTAGAACACTGTTAAATGCCATTAGAAGGGGGATTATGTATTAAGGGTGTAACTAAATAGAACCATCATCATCAATGCATTCAAACATAATAAATCAACTATTATAATTGAAATAGAAACAAAACTACTTAGTTACATCAACACCTAAAAGGATTACAAAATACCCTAAAGTAGTGATAATAACGGTAAAGAAAGTAAGAGTAAATAGACTGAGAAAGTGTAGTTCGTTTTGAATGTACTCACTACTTATACGTGAGACTTGGACAATTACTTGTATCATATGGCACACCATCCTTATTAATTATCCATGACTTTCACTATGTTATCACCTTCTTTATTTCAAAATTTAACTCTTTTTTAATTTTGAAATTATTGTACGTATGGCTTCCCACTGCCATCACTTTTAACAAGGGATTACAACATTTAACTCTTTTTTAATTTTGAAGTTATTGTAAGTATGGCTTCCCACTACCATCACTTTTAACAAGAAATTGTCGCGCGATCGGTTATGTTAAATCTGGAGGCAATTGACAAATTCAATCAACTTTAACCGTTAAATCTAGTATCAAACTACGATTTAAAAAATAGTATAACTCTTGTAAAAAATGAGGTGGGGCCCACAAAATTTAAGAATTGAGTCATGAAAATTGAGAATTTGGTAATGAAAACAGGCCTAAAGGGCGTTTGGTTTGGTTTTAACTCAAAACTCAAAAACAATCACTCATTTCTCATTATTCAAACTCATCTATAATATTTATAACATGATTCTCATTTTTATACTGAACTTTTATATGGTTCAAAAATACTCTTAAACTTTACTTTTAATACGAACAAAACTTGAGAACAACTCGATAAAAAATAAAACTTGGGAACAACCCGATAAAAATATATTTTCAATTCCATATAAAATGCCTACAAAATACAACACTATCCTAATAATCTTTGTCTTAAAAACAAACTTATTTAAAAATTAAAATTAAAATTAAAATTAAAAAAAGAACTTCTTCATCCACTTTGTATATATTCTTCAAGACCACGTTCCACTTTTTATAACACTTTATCAAGACTCACCAGATCTAAAGAGAAGATTGTACAACAAGTACACATCAATGACGTTACAAACATTGTCACAGAGTCACAGGCCAATCCAAACGATGACAGATAAAAGTAAATTAAAATAACTCTCTTTACTTTTTGATTTCAGCCGCGAGAAAGTATATGCTGTTTCTGGAATACCAGATCAGCATCCAGTTGGTGTTTCAGTATACTAGCTCATTTAAATCAATAACATGCTTTACTTTTATGCAAAAAGTCCCGTTAATGTGTGCCATCCAATAACACGCTTTACTTTTAAAGCACACGTTAAACCATCCAATTTTATAGGAGTTTTATCGGAAATTAAAAAATTTTTTCAACTTTTTCAATTTTCAATAAAACTTTTTCCTAAAATAATTTACTATTGTGTGCCCTAAGGGCACACATTAGTAAAATCCTTATGCAAAATCATAATTTTCTCTCTCACACACCAGCACCTTCGTCTACTCTCTCTAAGCTTGATAGTCACTGCCTAGCATCGCCTCCGAAGATGGAGATGCCTGCAGGACATCACCAGTTCCGACGAGACCTACCTTTTTATCCTTGGAAAATGTACAAAATCATCTCTCCTTCTCATTGTTTCCAACCGGAAGTTTTCTCACCACTTCCAACACCTGACGTTGCAAAAAGGTTTTTTTTTTTTTTTTTTTTTACAAAGATGTGTTTTGTTTTGTATTGTGTTTTTAAAAACTAATATATACATTTATATGTTTGATAAAATGCTTCAGTGAAGATGACTGCGCTAATATATATATATATATATATATATTGCTAAGAACTATTCCGTTTCAAATACAACCATATCGAACAGAATATATTTTTCATCACTCTCTCTCGCGACTGCCGGCCTTAGATCGGCGACCATAGCGACTGGCGACCTACTATGAGTTTTTTTACTTTTCCCTCTCTCCTCTTCACTGTTTCCCTTTTTTTTTTTTTTAATTTTAATTTTTTCTGGAAAACTCCATCTCTCTCTCGCTAGGTATTGAGTATTGACTGAGTGGTCAAATACTTGGTTTGGATAGGAGACCGATTGTTCTGTACTAGTTAGTCTCTTGTTAGTTGTTATTTTTAATAAATTTGTATGTTTTAATGTCTTTAATTTTTTATTTATTAATTAATTTATATAATTCACAAAAATAATGTTATCCAACAGAACATTTTTTTTTTGCACTATTATAATTTTAGATATATTTTTAAGACATTTTGATTGTTGTTAGTTATTTTTAAAACCCAAAATAAACATAAATTGTGTCTACAAATCTGAAAATAAACATTTTTGTAGGCGTCAAAAACAAACACTGATGGCAAAGTAGCTGACTTTACACAATTAATTTATAAGAACTAAAGGCTAAAAATTCCACAATGAGAGATCTAAACAACTGATTATAAAGTGATAAGGAACGAAAAGATTATATATTGAAATAGAAATTACAAATTTAAAAATTATATATCTGGTGCATTGTCTTTAAGGTGCTGTTTATCTTGTTCTAGCTCTGCAGAATTAAACCCTACTCCATTTCAACTTCTTGGGCCTCCAGAAATCCCCCATTCAACAGTTACTGTGATTCCAAGTAAAGACCTTTTCTTTGATGAAAACAAATTTCGGCTGACACCTGTCTGCGTAAACAAAAATGTTGCGCTCCATTTTATGTAGACTGTATATACCAGAAATCATTATATGGTCTGCTGCACTCTTTGGAGATGTCTTGGTACCACTGTCAGCATACTACTCTCAAACTTATTTGCCTCTTGAGGAATGTGGCTCCACCTATACCACCCTAAAACGTTAGCATGCAATTTGAAAACATTTGCCAAAGTTGGGTGCTTGAAAGACTTGCTGAAATCCTCTGTCGGATTGTCAATAGTGGCACCCCGATACTTGGATGTCATGCCGACATCACGGACAGGGTAGAACTTAAAAGGATCAGCCTAATTTTGGGTAGGAGAATTGAAGTACTTACATGGAGAGAGGAAACTAATAAAACTATGATAAGCAAAAGACTGATTAGGAAAAAGAAATATATGAGAAGGAAAATACTTACAAGGAGAAAGCAAAATATGAAGGCTGTGAAGGATTCGACAAAGACTAAGAAAGAAAAGGCATCATATTTGAGAATGGAGAAAAGAAAAATGATGGTAAAAAGGCCTTTGAGAAGAGAATGAAGGCTGTGAAGGATAAGATGAGTGCTAAGAAAGAGGAGGCTACAAAGAGAAAGGAGAATAGTAATATGATGGCAAAAAAGGCCATTGAGTGGTACAACTATGATCCAAAGTACCGCTTTTTCTATGAGCGGATTTCTGATCTCTTTGCCGAGCCACTTAAGGCTGATCTTGAGTACTTGAATACTGGGCGGACAGAAAAAATTAGTATGGCTTCAAAATGGTGCCCTTCTCTTTACACTTATAATGATTATTCAACTTTATTTTGAGAAAGTGTTGCCAGGAGGCTTGTCCCATATGATTCTTGTCCTGAATACAAAGCGATCAATGAATCTCACTATGTTTACAGGGTTCGAAATCGATTACAAAAAGAAGTTCTTGTCCCACTTCGGAAAGCCCTAAAGTTGCCAGAAATTTACGAGTGCCAATCAATGGAATTGAACTTGCTTCAATATGATCGAATCTTATCTGTTGCCTTGAAAACTTACAAGCGGGCATTCTATAAACATGACCGTGAAAGGTTTTTGCAGTACCTTCAAAATGTGCAGTGCCCTGAACTGCCTAAAACCACTGCCAACAATTTACTTCCACATGAGATTTTAAATCTTCTTCAATATGTTAATGGTCTTGAAGTTGCTGAACGGCAATGGAAAAGAATGCTAGATAATCTTTTTAACTTTAGCACATGAGATGTTGAAGCTTTTTTGATGTTTAATATGCTAATATAATAACTTTTTTGAAGTTTTAGCAACCATGTCAATATATGAATCACGCGCCTTTAGAATTAGATGTACAGCCCTCATGTTATGATTAGAATTAGCGGTTAGCATATGTGTATTTGCTTTCTGTTTGCTTCATTGCTCTGTTTCCTGCATGCATATAACATGGTTGTAATAATTTGCTTAATTAATGAGAATTTTCCAAGATTTATCTCCTACACATCCACGGACCAACAAAGGATTAAGTTATTTTCGCGAGTTCTTCCCAATTTTTTTTTTTATGTGAAATTTTTTTTGGGATATAACTGCGAAAAGCTTCCATGATGTACTTTTGGAGAAATTATAAGGTCCAAATGGTGGACAAGTGACATGGTCCACTATTCCATTAAAAAACTCACACCTGTTTAAAATTGCTGAGTTGAAAATTTTTTTAAAACATTGACTCAGCAATTTTAAACAAGTGAGAATTTTTTAGTGGACAGATAACATGGTCCACTAGAGGACTGTATAATTTCTCGTACTTTTGGGAGTAGGAAAAAAACCAAAATATTAATAAAATACTGGTTCTGGGCAACAACCTCAGTATCTATATTATTTTTTCAACTTCCAAGGCCATAATTTTTATCATACTATTTCTCACAATTATACTATGTCACTTTTCAAATGGACCTATCAATTTTTTTCTACTACACACAATGTTTCTTCACTACATACAATGAGCCACATAGAACAGTAGGGACAAAAGATGTCTAAAAGTTTGTGGCTCTTTAATTTTTGGCAACAATTCTAGACCACATAAAAATTTACATCTTTTATTATAACTATTCATGTGGTAGGTTGTAAGTAGTGGAGAAAGAGAAGTGGTTCATGTGAGAGTAACCAATCATATTCTGTCACGTAAGATAATTGTAGCAAAAATTGTGGCTTTTATGTGATATTAAATGTGGCTTTTACGTGGTATTAGAATTACTAGTTTTTTATTATTTATTTTAAAGAATAGAATTGCTCATATTGATGTGGTGAGTTGTGACTTTGTACTATCCAAGACTACAGGAAACAATTGGCCAAAACAGGAATAGGTCCAACTCTGAAAAGTTTCTTTTGTTCTCTCTTCTTCTATCCGTCAAATCTCTTCCACAAATATGAAACCTAAGCATGTGTACAATTGGCCAAAATAGTAATAGGTCCGATTCTGAAAAGATTTTTTGTTCTCTCTTCTTTTATTCGCCAAATCTCTTCCACAAATATGAAACCTGAGGACGACATATGTTTTTGAGTTTGAGGACCAAAATTTGCTTTATAAAACCTCATTTCCAACATGGCCTTAACTTGAGGACGATGATTGTGGTCCATTTGCTTCAAAATATTGTTCCTCATTACCAATACTAAGTTTAATTTCATATAGATTGGTTCAAGAGAGTGGAGAATTGCTGTTAAACCTAATCTTCTTATGAAGAGCAGACTCAATATAGTTTGAGGGGATAAATTAAAGTGGGCCTTTTTATATTTAAATTGGAAAGAGCCCACTATGATGAATTAAATGCATAATTAGATGAATAAATACTAATCACACCAAGGTTAATCTATATAAATAATAATATGTAAAACAGAGAGAAAATTCAATTAAATTTCAAATTGAAATTCAATTAGTGTCTAATTTTACGCTATGTATCTTATCTAATCTAAATTTTAGAATTTTGTGCCAAGTGGGTTAATTTAGGTAAAAATTGAATTTCAATTAGAGTTTAATTTTACGACACGTGTCCCATTTAATTTAAATTTTTAAATTTTTGTGGCAAATTAGTTAATTTAATGTAGAAAACGAGGAGTCCAATATAATAAACCATAAAAAACATAATCATATAACTAAAAAAATTCAAATTTATAAGTCATATATATATATATATATATTAATAGCTAAAGCAGAGAGAAAATTTAATTAAATTCTAAATTAGAGTCTAATTTTGTGTCATGTGTTATTTAATTTTTAAATTTTTGTGTCAAGTGAATTATTAGGTGCAAAAATCAAAAGGTCTAAATTCAATTAGATTTTAGATTGAATTTTAATCGAAGTTTAATTTTGCGTCATGTGTTCCATCTAATTTATTAATTTTTGTGGCAAGTAAATTATTGGGGGCAAAAACAAAAGAGTCTAGATCTAATTAGATTTCAAATCATATATATATATATATATATATATATATAGTATATGTAATCGTGATTATTTTTATAATATACTCGTGCATATGCACGGGAATACACACTAGTTTCATATAAAGAATAAAATCTCATTATTTAAGCATAAAATTTAAGCAAAAAGAAATAATTTTTTTTAAAAATTGAGATTTACTTTATTTTGGATAAGATTATACATGGTTAAGTAAAAGTAAAAAGACTCAATAAGAAAGTAAAGTTGTTATTTAATTTTTCAAAATTTTTCTTGATGTTTAATTAAGAAAGAGATAGAGATTGTTTAGTGTGTTGCTATGTAGAAGACTAGATTGCTAATGTTGACAATTTACTGTGTAGAATATTAATTTACAAAAATTGAAGTCTTAAGGCATTAGAAAAAATTATCCGTCAAATGATCAGACAAATTAATTTTTTTAAAAACATCATTTTGGAGTTTCAATTGGATTAAGTTGGTCTAATATTTTAGAGGTATTTTTAAATATAAGAAAAATAATGTGCAAATAGTTTTTATTTTTTAGACCATTTATTATTATAAAATCTTGGACTTTTTATAACGGGGGTAGAGTCATTTTATGAACTAGGTAGGACCTTTTTATAACGAGAACTTAGGCCTAGGCCTTAAGCCGACACTACTCTTTAGCTATAGTTCTCAAATTGTAAATTGATTTTTGCTTTTTTCTTTTCGTGTTTTTGTAAATATACAAACATCTATAATAAAATTATATATATATATATATATATATAAGGTATAATATTCATTATAAATTCGAACCATATTTAACTAATGACTAATTTAACCATCTCTTACATTATAATAATAACATTAACAAAAAGTAATTATGTTGTCATGTAATATCTTATTCATAATATAGGACATAAATTTACAAATATCAAATTAAGTCAAGAATATAGTACAAATTTTGCAAGAGGAAAACAAAAAAAAAAAACTCATAGACATGTTATTTTATTGAGCTCTATATACCATATATGGTACGATATATTTTTTTCAATCGACACGTTACTTACCAATTCATATAATATTGACAACCATGCTTGTGAATTGTAACGGCACAAGAGGGAACCTAATTAAGCATGATGTATACATTAGGCATAGAGTTGCTTTGTCATTATGGGTCTGTTTGGGATTCTTTTATTTTGCTAAAACTGAAAATTTTTTGCTGAAAGTACTATAGATAAAAGTAATAATTAGTAGAAATAGTATCATAGGACTCATGCATAGTATCAAAAAGTGCAGTGAAACTCAAAAATTGTAGCAAAAATAAACTGAATAGTAAAATAAGCTGATTTCTTAAATTAGAGCCAAACACACACTAAAGCGGAAGGACATGCCGACGGTGTGGAATCCTTGTAGAACTCTATTTTATTTTATTTTTTGAGGACAAACCTTGTACAACTAGCTGCCTAAAGCCGCACATATATACATGAATCATGGATGTCATCTGTGGTTCATGGCGTAGCACAAGGCACTGTCAATTTTCTAGTCACCACATGATTCAGGTGGGAGGTTCTTCTAGCTTCTAGAAGTAGTATTATTTATATAAATTGTGGAGTACGTAACCTCTTACTCCCAAGTTGCCTAGAAAGGTGTCGGTTGTTCTATATAATAAAATTTGGTTAGGAAAATGTATGCTCAAGTTTCAGCACTAGCTTCCCCAACCAAAAATGATATGCCACAAACTGTTCGTCGATCAGCAAATTATCAACCTAGCATTTGGGGTGATCGTTTCCTCACATATGGTGCTGAGTTCTTGGTAAAAATGTTTTTTTTTTTTTTTTTTTTTTTTTTTTTTTTTTTTTTTAACTTATTAAGTTTTCATTCTGAGTCTGTGTATACATGTAAAAGTATAGCCTATTTTGTATTTTTCAATTCAATTTTTAAAGGACAAATTATAACTTACCTACCTATGATTTGGTCAAAATTTAAGTGATCTACCTATAGTTTAAAATTTTACACTTTATTTACCCGAGATTAGCTTAATTAGAGTTTCGTAACCTACTTCGGTTAAACATATGGCTAAATATGTAATTTTTCTCTATTTTTATATCTCGCCCCTCTAAAAACACAAAAAAATATATAAAAATACAAGATCAAATAAGATAAAAATAATCTAACGAAACACTTGAATAATGGGATTTCAAATCACAGATAGACAACTTAAATTTCGATCAAATCTCAAGTGGTTGAAGTGTCAAACTTCAAACCACATGAAAACAATTTAAATTTTAGTTAAAACCACATGTGGGTAAGTTGTAATTTGCCAATTTTTAAATTTTGCTAATATCTGTGTAAATCCATTCATACAAATGACTAAGTTTTACCTTGGTTAAACATATTGTAACTCTCCTATCTCAAGTCCTAGGACAAGTTGTGTATTAAATTAATAAACTAAGCTTTTTATTGGAGCATATATGCCATCTTCAACTTATGATACACAATGCATATGTTGCTCATGAAGGAAACTGAGGACAATTTGAAGCAACAAGTTCAAGAATTGAAGGAAGAGGTGTGGTCAATGCTTACATCTCCAGTTGAGAAGCCCTCACAAAAACTAAACTTGATTGATGCACTTCAGCGCTTAGGCGTGTCTTACCATTTTGAAAATGAAATTGAAGAAACTTTGCAACAATTACACATGACACTTCATGATAGTGATGACCAAGAAAATGATGATGACCTTTTTATTGTTGCTCTCCAATTTCGATTACTTAGGCAACAAGGTTATAACATTTCAAGTGGTAAGTTCCCCCTTTCCCCCTCTTTTTGTTGTCTTTGACAATGATTGTTAGTTTTAACCGTTTGTACAATTATGCTACCATTTATAAGAACTACAAGAAAAAAGACTTGTTACAATAAGTATTATTTTAACAATAAAAGAGTGTAAATGTGGAGCTAGTGTCACATTTAGTGTTTGTTCCTAAATGTGAATTTTAAATCATGCAGATAAAATTGGACATTGGCCTATACTATTGTGATAATATATCTCTAAAAATTTTTATATCATTCTACTCATTTAATGTAATTGGATCATGATGCAGAAAAGTTCACCAAGTTCAAGGATAGCAAGGGGAATTTCAAAGAATCACTTATTGATGATACGCGGGCAATGTTAAGCTTGTATGAGGCCACACATCTTAGGGTCCACGGGGAAGATATACTAGATGAAGCTCTTGTATTCACTACCACACATCTTGAGTTTGTAGCATCAAACTTAAGCACTCCACTAGCTGCACAAGTAAGCCATGCCTTAAAGCAACCTATCCGCAAAGGACTACCAAGGTTAGAGGCAAGGCATTACTTTTCTATCTACCAAGAAGATCCTTCACATGATAAAGTTCTTCTTACCTTTGCAAAGTTAGATTTCAACCTATTGCAGAAAATGCACCAGAAAGAACTTTCTGATATTGCAAGGTTAGTTATTAATTAATGTCAGAGTTGCAATTGTACAGTTAACATTTTTATGCTTGAACATCACTGTAGGCTGACAACATGCATGATTCTATCAAATTGTATTTGTAGGTGGTGGAAAGAGCTAAACTTTTCAAAGAAGTTGCCCTTCATTAGAGACAGAGTGATTGAGTGTTACTTCTGGATATTGGGAGTGTACTTCGAGCCTAAATATTTCCTTGCTAGAAGAATACTAACCAAAGTGATAGCCATGACCTCGATTGTTGATGACATCTATGATGTGTACGGCACACTTGAAGAGATTGAGCTCTTTACTGAAGCAATCGAGAGGTTGAAATTAATTCACATCTTAGAATCATTACTTTATTCTTGGTTTAATAATAAATTCAGTCATTTGACCACTATTCTTAACATGAATAGTCTACGTTTTTTTTATAGGTGGGACATTAGTGCCACTGATCAACTTCCGGAGTACATGAAAGTGTGTTACAAAGCACTCCTAGACGTTTATTGTGAGATGGAAGAAAAAATAGGTGAAGGAAGATCATACCGCATTAGACATGCAATAGAAGCAGTAAGCTCTATATGTACATATAAATTTATAATTTTATCATGAATTTGAGGGGGAAAGGAAAGAAAGAAAGGAAATTTAGTTACCCTGATTGTAAACTACTGATTGTATCAGATGAAGAATCAAGTTCGAGCTTACTTTGATGAAGCCAAATGGTTCCACCAAAATCACATACCAACAATGGATGAATATATGGAGATTTCACTTGTTACATGTGGCTATCCAATGTTAGCAACCACATCGTTGGTTGGAATGGGAGACATTGTTACAAATGATTGCTTCGAGTGGGTGTTTAGCAACCCCAAAATAGTCAGAGCTTCTGCAGTGGTTTGTAGACTAATGGATGACATAGTGTCACATAAGGTATGATGTTATTTCAGTATGATAGCTGTAATTGAGAGCATAATTAGATTACATAAATTTTCCAAACACGAGGCCCTTCTAACATAATGATTAATTTACTTGTAGTTTGAGCAAGCTAGAGGGCATGTTGCTTCAGCTGTTGAATGTTACATGGCACAATTTGGTGCAACGGAAGAAGAAGCAATCAATGAGTATCGTAAACAAGTTATAGATGCATGGAAGGTCATAAACAAAGAGTGCCTCTACCCAACCATTGTCCCCATGCCAGTTTTGATGCGAATTGTCAACCTTTCACGTGTGATGGATGTCGTGTATAAGGACCAAGATGGCTACACAAATGCTGGAATTGTGCTCAAAGATTTCATAAGGTCTATGCTCATTGATCCTGTACCGTTGTAAGCATGGACCTATGCAATATTGCAATAACAATAATTTGATATGATTATGTTCCATATGCGTAGCTCCACGGTCCACACTCATCTTAACAAAATTATTGCTCTTGAAAAGAAATAATTTTCTTTTTGGTTAAAGATGTTTGTGATGCCTATGAAACCACAGTTTTAATAACCAGACCAACCAAAAAACCAGGAATGGAACTCGTTCCTAGTTCTCTAGTTCGTCCAAGATTGGATATATGGTTGAGCCGATGACATTATAAATAATTTTATAAATGAAAAAATAAAAAATAAAAAGTTTTAACAAGTTTTTAAGTAGGAATGTTTGTAGCAATATGTTGGGTTAGTTTGACCCCGGTTTATTAATTCAATTACCCAAATTGATTAATTAGGTCAAAATACATGTAAATTGTGGAGTGTAGAGAGGGAAAATTTTCAACCTGTCACAAGCTGACACGTCATACTACCAAGTCTACAAAATACGACCAATTACAAAGTGCCACGTACTATTACCAGGTTTTGCTATCACTACTCAAAAACTAATAGAAATTTGAGAAGCGTAATTGAAATAAGGGCATAAAATCATGCAAGAACCAATTACACATCGACGCGTTTAAGCAATGACATAAGCAGCTCAGTGCGTGTAAGCAATGACGCAGGCAATCCAATCGGGTGCTGACATGTGTCACCTTGAAAATCAAAACATTTCGGCCAATCAAAAGATGCCACGTGTCTTGGAGAAAAAGTCTTAAAGCGATCCTCCGATCAGACTGTGACACATGTCATCAATCAAGCTTTGCTACGTGTCGCTCATCCTCCCCCAAACTCCTATAAATAGAAGTCTTCCTAAGGCATTTCTACACAACCAAGACATCCAAAGCACAAGCAGCATCAGAGAATACTCAGAAGTATAGAAGCTTTGTAGGAATCAAGCCTCAAAGCCTCCGAGAACTTCAAGAACTTCAACCTCGAATACGAAAAATATTCAAAACAGAATCATCTAAACTACCTGTCTAGATCTTAATGTTTGCTGAAATCAAGCCCAAGAGCCTTCAGAAACTTCAAGAAACTACACATTGGTGAAGCTCTACGGATTCAAGCCTCCAAAGCCCCGAAGAATTTCTGTCACAAACCTTCGAATACGAAGAACATTCAAAGAGAAATCATCCAAATCATCTTCCTAGATCTCAAAGTTCTCTGGAATCAAGCTTAAAAGCCTCCAGAAACCTCAACAAATCACAAATCAGCGAAACTCTATGAATTCAAGTCTCTAATGCACCAAAGAACTTCCACCACAAGCCTTCAAAAAAGAAGAACGCACGAAGAACACAAAGAACACACGAAGAACGTGAATAACAAAGAATTTCTAACAAGCTCATAGCTAGAGCTTCATTGTAATTCCGTTTCAAAGATCTTCGATCCATTCCTTAGCCAAATTGAAAGATATCTTGTGTTCGAATCAAAATCACATCACCACAATTCCAATAAACAAATCTTTCAAGGAGAACAAATCAGGGAATCACTTTTTGTAATTATTGAAAATTGTACCACATATTCATCAATACAAATTTGCATTTGTGAAACTATCTTACTCATTTGATTTAATTCGAATAAGAAATTTAGTCGTCCACAAATTCTGACATGCCTAGTGGGACATATCTGCCTCTCATCTCATTCTTCTTCAAAGAAATCATCATCATCATCTTGCTACCAACTTCAATGGCCTCTAGCAAGAACATTCAAGTTTCAACAATAACTACTTCAATTAGACTTGGTATGGAATAACTGCATTGGTGCAATCAATTGTAGTCAACCTAAAGCTCACAATCAACTTCAATTTCAATCAACCAAGGAAGCCAAGGTCCAGACAATCATCTCCTTAGACACTCTTACAAGAAACAAGGTCATCAACAAGGACATCTCCACCTTGGAACACCTCAAGTATGGGAGCGAATCCTCTTCTTCCTTCACAAGAAGTTGGTCGCACGATTTCTCTCCCATCAAAGGGAACCCAAAAGTTGAGATTTCACATATTCACTTCAATTCACTTCCTTCTCCATCAGCTTGGGACGTTGTGTTAGTCATGATGACTAACACCTTTACCATGGAAGAAAAGATGGTAGAAATAGAACAAAGGGACGTCCTTCTCACAAAAGTACTTGAAGATAAGGACCTCCAAATTGCAACTCAAATGAATGAATAAACTTGAAATACAAGATCTTGGTGAATCAAGCCATGGTCCTAAGTTCCCATTTGGCTTCACTTCTACAAAGGATGACAAAGGGAAAGAAAATCAAGACACTCCTCAACGAGAACAATCTACTTCAGTTGCTTCGTTATCAGTTCAACAATTTCAAGACACGATAACAAATACCGAGCACAATATGAAGGTTCTTCTATGAGTTCTCTCACATATTCAAAACCCTATACAAAGCGCACCGACAACATGAGAATGCCAAGTGGGTATCAACTCCCTAAGTTCTTGCAGTTTGATGGCAAAAGAAATCCTAAGCAACACATTGCTCACTTTGTAGAAACTTGTGAGAACATAGGGACTTAAGGCGGCCCCTCCTTGTAAAGAAATTTGTCTGTTCACTCAAGAAGAATGCCTTTGATTGGTATACAGACTTAGAACCTGAGTCAATCGACAGTTGGGAACAACTTGAAAGAGAGTTTCTTGACTAATTCTATAGCATGCATCGCACAATGAGTATGATGGAGCTTACTAATACTAAACAATGGGAAAATGAGTCAGTGGTCGATTATATCAATCAATGGCGTTCTTTGAGTTTGGATTGCAAGAATATACTTTCTGAATTATCTGTTGTAGAAAAGTGCATCCAAGGCATACATTAGGGACTTCTTTACATCCTTCAAGGGATAATGCCCCGAACATTTGAATTTGTCAACTGCATATCAACTTTTAAAATGAATGACTGCACACATGGATTCTGCTATGGCTTTACATTGATGACTTCTGCACTCTGTGCAAACCCTTGGAAGGGAATGCTCCTTAGGTATGTTGATAATCCTGAGATTGTGAGCATCGAAGGGGATGATCTTGGATCAAGGATAAATTTTTGTGGACTAAATAATGTTATGAGCCCAAAAGGAGATGATAATGATACTACAATGGAGCCTGCGGCTACTATCATTCTTGGATAAAATTTTGGAAGCTGCAATCGACTTGAATGTGAGCAAACAGGATATGATCAAAAGGGTTTTTATGTTTGATGGTACAGGCCCTGCTTATAGAGAGATTTGGCAATATGAAGGCTATTGTAGCTTTTGTGATTTGGCTGGAGCAGAACATTGAAGCAATGAGGGAGAAGTTTAAAAGAAATGTCTATGTTATGCCAGAAACTGTGCATTGGAATGTGAGTAACGATGGATCACCGGTTTCGGCACTGCTATCAGTTGTGGGTGGTCTAACACACATAAGTCGACCCTTGGAGACAAGTTTCAGAGGTGTCTTGGAGGGAGATGGAACCTTGAATTTAAGGGTTATGATGGAATCAGAGATTTGTAGTGCAGGTGATCAGTGGCGGAGCCAGGATTTCAATTCAGGAGGGGGCAAGATTAGAAGTCAATATTAAAAATAAATAAATAATCTATATTAACAAAAAAAAAAAAAATCAATAACAACTATAAGTGTCATACAAAAACTAATTATACATAAACTATATTTAGACATTTAAGTTAGTACTATAAAATAAATTGAGGAAATAAATTTATTTGAAAAATATTAAAAGTATAGCAATTTTTTTGCAAAGTTGTATACACGTCTCACTATCTTTTCTTAATTGTTTTTGAAACTATAGGTGAAATTCGACTTTCTATATATTTTTCAAAATAATTAAAATTTTTTTTCATAACATAAACCCACAATTTAAAATTGAAATGTCAAGAAATTGAGGACCAAAAAAAAAATAAAATTTGTGTAAAATATAGGACTATCAATTAAAATGTCATAAGAAAGACAATAAAATGCATGATTATTATTATTATTATGCAAAGCTTAAGTGATTGATAATTAAAAGCTAACAGCTGACACATCAAAGCTCTTGGAGTGTGTTATTGTGCCTAAGGGAAATTCTTCCATTTATTTTTGTTGTGTCAGGAAACTTTTTCCCTGTTTTCTGTTTTTTTTCCCCTTACACGGTGTCATTGACTTATTGGGCATTAGGTAAGCTTGTCATTTTCCCTTTCTTTCAGCAGGGCCAGGAAGCTTTTTTTTTTCCTGATTTGTGTTTAATTTCTGCATCAAGGAGAGTAAAGCATTTAGAAAAATTTCTAATAGTAGTACATATGGAATATTTTAGGAGGAGTCAGGGGGGGCACTTGCCCCCTCTCGCCCCCCCTTGGCTCCGCCTCTGCAGGTTATTCTCCTTTTTAGCTAGACAATCATATATTTTAGTAGTGTTGGTAATTTTCATTATCTATCCTAATTTACTTAGGTTCTATGGATTATGTCTAATGCATTATTATCTTTTCTATTTTAAGTTTTTAACTAGGTTTTTAAAAACTTGAACTTGAGTTCAATGGATTAGACCGAACTTGTGTGCTGCTTCAAAATATCAAGACATTGCATTGGTGGTCTGAATATTGTTTTGAAATTGACTGTCAGTTTAAGACTTGACAAGTTTTTGAGGAAGTCAGCATATCTCATGATATTTCAATTATTTATTTATTTATTTTGTGTGGTAATTACACTCCCATCCTTTGAGGTTTGGAAGAATGACACTCCACCCCAAAGCTAAAGGAAGATAACACTCACTTCCTTTAAGATTTGAAGAAATTTACACCCGTCCCTTTTATTTATATTAGTAATGAAATATTCTAAATTTCTATAAAAAATTCTTTACAAAATTTTAACCGTGGTTAAAAGAAATAATTGATAAATTTAGAATAAAAATGCAAAATTTATCAAGCACCAAAATACTTACAACGGTAAATCTCTCCATAACTCGATGAAGAAAAAAAAAAGACAAAGTTCATACTTAATATTTTAAAATATACTTTAATTACAAATTTTAAACCATGAATTTTAATAACAAGAGAGGATAACTTTAGAAACTCGCCCTTAGGCAAGTTAGAACACAAAATTTTTAATATTAATTTAATAAAGTTTGGTTAATTGGATGTTAAAGAGAGAAATTGTTTTTTTTTTTTTTTTCCTTTAAGTTTGGGGTGGAGTGTCATTTGCCCAAATCTTAAAGGAGAGGAGTATAATTATTTTAAAGATCGCAAGGATGATAACACTTAAAGAGTTTGAAATTTAGCATTACAAAGTTAAAAAAGATTTATTTAGCCAAAAGGTATCCAGATAAGTTTTTGAAGCTTTTTGTTGCTAGTTTACTTGTTTTCGAGAATTCTTGGGTGGATAGCTGGGAAAATAGCTTTTTTCCCTGAAACTAAAGCCTTTTGATGTCATAGACTAGAGTCTCAACCTTCCATTTTCTTCCTTCATTGCTACACATTGATTCAATTTCTTTATCTCCAATTAATATGACACAAGACCTGAAACTCAATTGTCTTGCTTTCATTAGGACTTCTCTGATTGCAAACCATCTAACAGCTTGTTTTCCTTGTAAACACATGCTATGGTACCTAGCAAATACTCTTACTCCCAAGTTTGACTTTGCTACATAAGCTATTTCCCCCATCTCTTAGTCTAGGAAGCACAGGTGTGGGTGCGGTGCAACGACAATAAAATTTTTGAAAAAGTAGGACAAGGGTGCAGCGTGATATGTTTATTAATTAATTTTTATTTTTATTTTCTATATATTGCTAAGCAATTTCTTTCAAATATTATTAAATATATATATATATATCAATTTGAGAGCAATAATAAATAATAAAGTTAATACATGACCATTATATGATATTCAAAAATTAGAAAACAAGATCGAAAGTTTGAATTTTGGCAATCCAAGACGCAAAGACACAAAAAAAAAAAAAAAAATTAAAAAATAACTTTAAGATAAAACCAGATGTAGAAACACATAATTTAGAAAAATTTTAAACAATGTAAACAAAAAACAATGAACCCTAGTTGTCTAATACACATTAAAAATAAAATCCAATTGAAAAAAAAAAAAAAAGAAAAAACCCTTAAAAGGAAGGTTTAAAAAGTAAAGGCATTATTACCTTGGGCTTCTCTTCTATGGGTTAGAGACGAGAGTGTTAGGTTCTAAAGACTAGGATCTAATGTATTTAGAACTTCATTTTGTATGTTGGCAAACCATGATCAAAACAATGTTGAGTCGTGTGTTAGACTTGCTCAAAGTATGGGGTTTATTGTAAAGTTGGAATCGAGTTTTTATGCAGAATTACTTGTAACTTTCTGTGAGACTCGATCGATCGAAAATCGCACAGAACGTTTTTCTGCAGAATTTTCCAACTCAGCCCAAGCCCGTTTTAATGTATAGGGTTTTATGTTTGCCCTAAGTATAAAAGGGAAAACCCTAGCCACGTTTTTAGAGTTCTGTAGAGTTCTGTTTTGCTGTGTTTGTGAATCTCTCTGTGAGATCTAGAGGTGTTTACCTTCACATACACTTAGGGTTTACAAACTTGAGATTTATGTCAAGAGTTGTGTAGATCGTTACAGTTGCAGAATCAAAGAGCACAAAGATATACAAGCAGGTGCGCTTGTGGATTTGCTGAAGAATTCCGGAAAGAAGGAGTCCGTGGATCTCGGAGCTATCATGGGGTCATGGTAGTAAGTTTCCTACAGGCAGGTAGCAATATGACGTTAGTGGTCTAAGTCTATTGTGTAAACTTCAATTCTTTCATAGTGGATTCAGTTTACCTTGAGGATAGCTAGGTCAAATCCTCCCCAGGTTTTTACCGGTGTGGTTTCCTGGGTCATCATATCTTTGTGTTGTTTATTTTCCGCTGCTTTATTGTTTTTATATTTATTTGTGTTAACCTAGTTTAATTAAATTACCTAAGTTAATAACTTGGCTAATTCTCTAGGTTAATCTGTTGGGTTAAGGGGTCTAAACGAACTGACAAGTGGTATCAGAGCGGGTAGCTTTTGTGTTTGATCCTTTGATCTTTGAGCTGATCCTTGACCCCTGTTGTCATGGAACACGGACACTCTCTAGTTGTTCCTCCTCACTTTGATGGAAACAACTATGCCTATTGGAAAGTAAGGATGAAAGCATTCCTAAAATCCATTGATGAGAGGGTGTGGAATTCCGTTGAATACGGATGGGAGAAGCCCACTACTCCTGTGAGTGAGTGGCAAACTTCTCAGAAGGAGGCAGCCGCTTTTAATAGCAAAGCAATGAATGCTATTTTTAATGCTGTTTCCATGGAGGAATTTAAGAAAATCTCTAATGTTGAGGTTGCTCATACTGCTTGGAAAATCCTCCAGACTGTGCATGAAGGCACGAAGGCAGTTAAAATTAATAAGTTGCAGCAATTAACTTCTAGATTTGAAAGCATAAGAATGAATGATGATGAATCTTTTGATGAATTCTATGCTAAATTGAATGACATTGTTAATTCTGCTTATAATTTAGGTGAAATCTATGATCAACTTAAAATTGTTAGGAAGATTCTTAGATCTTTGACTAAAGATTTTAGACCCAAAGTGACTGCCATTACTGAGAGTAAGGATGTGGACTCCATCCCTGTTGATGAACTTGTAGGATCTCTTCAGTCCTATGAGTTAGACCTCCCTAAAACTAACAAATCCAAATCAATGGCTCTTAAGTCTGTTGATGATGTTGAGGATGGTGGATTTGATGATGATCTCTCTGCTACAGAGATTGCCTATCTTGCCAAGAACTTTAGAAACTTTCTGAGAAATAGTAACAGAAGGGCAAGAGGCAAGAACACTGTTGAACCTAAAAATTTTAGGAAGAATGAACCCACTAAGGTTAATAACTTTGAGAAACCTAAGGAGAAAGTAGGTCAATCTTCTAATAATTCTTTGGGACAACAATGTTATGGTTGTCAAGGGTATGGTCATTTAAAGTCTGAATGTCCTACTTATTTGAGGTCTAAGGGTAAAGCTATGGCTGTAACCCTTAGTGATGACGAAGTTTCCGACAATGAATCCGCAAGTGATGAGGATGGAAACTTTATTGCTTTCACTGCTACCACGGTAGTTAATGAAAGCTTGTCTGTTGAAGAGAACCCTTCTGATGGGGAACTCTCTGAGGATGCAGATTTACAGGAAGCCTACAATAAACTTTGCAAAGTTGCTGCAAAGGATGCCATGAATGTTGAGTTAGGCTTGAAGAAAATTGCATCTCTTGAACTTGAAAAGAAAAATTTACTTGTTAAATTATTTGATGCAAATGAGCTTTTGAATAATGTGAAAACTGAGAACATGCTCTTGCTTGAGAAAGTTAAATGTTTGGAACATGATTTGTCTGTTGCTAGAGAACAAACTAATAGGTCTGCAAGCTCCAAACTTGATCACATGCTGAGTATTCAAAAGTCTCCTTCTGATAAATCTGGTTTAGGTTATGAGGAAAGTATTTCTGTACTTGAACCTTCTTCCACTAAATTTGTTCCTTCTTCTGAACCTTCTAAGAGTGAGATTGTCAAACCCGTGGTGAGTGAACCTGTCAAGCCTTTGAATGTTACTCCACCTAGAAAAATTAGGGTTGATCTTCATGCTTCTCATTCTAGAGCTTCTACTTCGACTAAGGGCAAATTGCATGATAAGCCTGCATGGGTTTGTCATTTTTGTGGAAAACCTGGACACATTCGTCCAAATTGTTTTAAGTTGCAAGCTGCGAAGCGAGCAAATAAAACTACAGTACCTGTGCCTCAAGCACGTGATCCTATGGTACTGATTGGTGAATTGGTAAAGGCGTTAAACCTTTTTTCCAATCCTGGAGTTGCTCAGAATTCGAATATGAATCATAACTCCAATGTAAGAGTTGCATCTAAGAAGTCTTGGATGCAAAAAGGCTCAACCTAATTGAGTCTGTCTGACATGGTCCTTGTGCTTTATTGCTATATCTTTTGTGACCTTTGTTTCTAGGATTTGCATTGCATTGCATTCATGCATTTCATTCTAGGTTGTTTTTTTGTTATATAAAAAAAAAAAAAAAAATTTTGTTGCAAATTGTGTTTTGCTATTTTTCCTTGAATTTGAAGACAAGGTTGGTCTATCAATTATTGCATAACATGTTTATGTACCTTGTTTAGCTTTGATGCACTTATTTATTGCACTTTACTAGCTAAAGTCTTGTTGTGCATGTTGTGTGGGAAGATGCTATATTTGTTGATCACATGATCTTGATTTTGAAGTTGTATGTCTTTGATTGTTGGACTTGAACTTAATGAGAAAGGCATAAATAACTATCTCACCACTGTGTATTAGCCAATCATGAACACCTTAGTGCATATCATAAGATTTTGTGCTCGAGAAAGTGTAGCACATGCACAAAAAGAACATAAGGTGTAGCCTCTATTAAAATTGGTGTGTACATTATTGGACTATAGTAATTTCACAAATTCATAAAATTGGTGTGTACATTATCCCGGCTATTATTAAGTTTCTAATCAATTAATTTGAATAATGAGGCAAATCAAGAAACTTACATGATTGCAAGCTTTTACTCTAGGAGATGTGGGAGTTATATGATGTGGGAGTTATATGATGTAACTCTTTAAGGGATAGTCTCTTTCAAATTCATGTGGTGGATTTTGTAGAAATTGTGATTGATCTCTATGTGTATATCACCTCACATGTTTCTCAAGCTTATGCTAGTTGCACACACTACACAAGTTAATCTTTGCTAAAATTGTGTACATGTTATTGTGTGTGTTTTTGGTCTGACCAACCAAGTTTGAGAATTCTTTGAAAATTGATGCCGAACATGTTTGCTTGTTTTTTTTTTTTTTTTTTTTTTTTTTTTTGGGTATATTGAGAGAAAATTTTGGTTGAGGAATCTGGGTTGAATACTTGTGTTTTTGAAAATCATATCATCTCATACTCATGCATTTAATTTTAAAAAATCTGCTGCTTTGAGGAGTTTTTGGCTTAAAATGTTTGGTTTTTCAAAACACTGATTTTTCCAGAATTTCGATCGATCGAAACTGATTTTCGACCGATCGAAAATGTTTAAATTTGTTCAGAAAACTCTCTGGTTGGTTCGATCGATCCACGCTGTTTTTGGATCAATCGAATAAGTTTTCGACCGATCGAATGTAATTTTCGATCGATCGAAAATCGTGCCGGCTGTTTTTTAAAAGAAAGTTTCTCAAGTGTCTTTTCACTTTTTCAAAACTTTTCAAATCTTTTTTTGGTTTCCTACCAACCGGTCAGCACTATTCTTGGGATTTTTGTCGTTTTCCTCCACTTTATTTGCATAATCTCTCTCTCCCTCAGCTGGTAAGTCCCTTATACCCTTCCTTTTGCATTTATTTTCTATTTTCATGCAATTTTTCATGCATATTTGGGTAATTTCGGCATTTAGGGATTTTCTATTTTTGGGATTTTTTTTGGAGTGATTCTTTCTCAAATTCTTTATGGGTTTTTGTGGGGACACCTTTCCTAAGCACCTCATGTGGTTTAATTTGGTTTATTTGGTGCTTTGAAGAAAATTTGAAATTCTAGGGCTTATATTTGAATAAATTGGGGATTTTGTTCAATTGGGTTGAAATTGATAAAATTGGCTTGTTAGATTGATTAATTTGATCATTATATTGAGTTAATTGACTATTGTGTTGATCAATTTATCAATTTGTTGTGTTTTGAAAACTAGGGTTTTTCAAATTGGGTATTTTTGATACACTTTGCTTGCTCAAGCCAATTTTGTTAATTTGAATCAAAATTGAACATGTCACTGCATTAGTACATGCATCATGTTCTGTTCATGCTCATGCATCATATAGATTTGATATTTTCTATATTTTTTATGCTGTGCTAACTTGCAGTCTGCTCTTGGTTTTGGTTTTTGCTCTTTTCTTTCTGTGTCTGTCTCTTTTCCTTAGCACTATGCCTAGGAAAACTCGAGCCCATAGGACTGTTGATCCTTCTCCATCTTTTGACACCGAGAGATTTCCTAGTGAGTCTAACCAGATTACATATGAGACCCTTAATCTTAGGCGTCAGATTTGGGCTGAGCGTCGGGTTATCTTAGATGAGTTAGATCCTGAGGTTCGTAGGAACTTTGAGCGTCGGGGTTGGTTACCTCTTCTAGACTTTGAGCATCCTCCTCCTGCTTCTTTGATTAGAGAGTTCTATTCGAACCTCTCTATTCATGTCTACGATAACGACACCTTAGTCAAGGTGTGGTTACGTGGTGTCGAGTACCGCATTACCCCTTCGGTGGTGTCGGATGCTCTTGGGGTGCCCATTGTGGACCATCCCGTCTTTCCTTACGAGGAGTCTCCTCCCCTTGATGACGTCTTGTCATACATCACTGGTACTTCTATCCAGTGGGGTTCTGATCCTCGGATCTCGTCTGCTGAGCTGTCTGAGTTGCACTATCTTTTCTTTCGGATAGCATGTCATTCTTTATGGCCGATTACTCATGTTCACACCGTCCCTCTTGAGCGATGTGTGTTTCTGTATGCTTTGGTCACTGATGCTCCTATCAGTTTTCCGCATATGTTCCTTCGTTCTTTGAACGAGGTTCATAGGTCTAGTTCTCAGGCTCATGCGTTGTTTTTTCCTGTTTTTATTCATAGGATTCTTCTCTTTCTTGGTTTTGGTGAGTATCCTGCTTCCGAGCCTGTTCATGTTATTGCTCCTATAGGTGCTACCTTTTTGAGGCAAAGGGCTGCTCAACTTCGAGCTAGCTCTAAGCGTGCTAGGGTAGAGCCTACCGGTGTCACTCCACCCCCTTCTTCTTCTTCTGCAGATCCTTTTGCAGCTGGGACTTCTTCGGATCCTGCTGCTGCTGCTGCTGATGTTCCTCCACCGTTTGATGAGGTTTCTGATCTTCGTCGGACGCTTGACACTGTCGTGACCGTTCAGGCGGCTCATGGTCAGCTTTTGGTGGACATCCTCGATGAGCTTCGTGCATTGCGAGCGGATTTGGCGAGCTCTCGTCGATCTTCTCCACCTCCTTTTGATGATGAGTGAGTGCCCTTTGGCAATTCGTCACAAAAAGGGGGAGTGCATAGTTCATTAGTAGCTTGTTTTTGTGTTGAGGGGATTTACATTTTAGGGGGAGTGTTTGTTTTCTTAGTAGTGATACTGCGGAGCTTGTGGAGTTATTAGATTGTATCTAGGTGCTTCACTGTGTATTTACATTTTTAGCTCTTGATTAGGAGATATTTTTGTTGAGATACATTGTTATGTATATGTTTTCTTATTTCACTATGTTACTGTGCTTATTGACTTATATTGATGATGTTATTCATGATATATGTTTTTTATTTTGTGTCATGTGAAATTAAGAAATTTTTATTTATGTATTTCCTGTTTTTGTTCCACACATGCGTTTATGTGTTTGTTAAGTGTTACAGGAATATACAGGTTGTTTTCAGTCGAGCTGCTGTCTACCTTGCAACTGTTGGATAGTAGTTTAGGTTGAATTGTTAAGTGGCTATTTTTTTTGTAATGGGTTTTTTCAATTTGTAACTTTGAGCATTTTGTTTAGTCTGTGTTTTGTCACGGATTGCCAAAGGGGGAGTTTGTTAGGTTCTAAAGACTAGGATCTAATGTATTTAGAACTTCATTTTGTATGTTGGCAAACCATGATCAAAACAATGTTGAGTCGTGTGTTAGACTTGCTCAAAGTATGGGGTTTATTGTAAAGTTGGAATCGAGTTTTTATGCAGAATTACTTGTAACTTTCTGTGAGACTCGATCGATCGAAAATCGCACAGAACGTTTTTCTGTAGAATTTTCCAACTCAGCCCAAGCCCGTTTTAATGTATAGGGTTTTATGTTTGCCCTAAGTATAAAAGGGAAAACCCTAGCCACGTTTTTAGAGTTCTGTAGAGTTCTGTTTTGCTGTGTTTGTGAATCTCTCTGTGAGATCTAGAGGTGTTTACCTTCACATACACTTAGGGTTTACAAACTTGAGATTTATGTCAAGAGTTGTGTAGATCGTTACAGTTGCAGAATCAAAGAGCACAAAGATATACAAGCAGGTGCGCTTGTGGATTTGCTGAAGAATTCCGGAAAGAAGGAGTCCGTGGATCTCGGAGCTATCATGGGGTCATGGTAGTAAGTTTCCTACAGGCAGGTAGCAATATGACGTTAGTGGTCTAAGTCTATTGTGTAAACTTCAATTCTTTCATAGTGGATTCAATTTACCTTGAGGATAGCTAGGTCAAATCCTCCCCAGGTTTTTACCGGTGTGGTTTCCTGGGTCATCATATCTTTGTGTTGTTTATTTTCCGCTGCTTTATTGTTTTTATATTTATTTGTGTTAACCTAGTTTAATTAAATTACCTAAGTTAATAACTTGGCTAATTCTCTAGGTTAATCTGTTGGGTTAAGGGGTCTAAACGAACTGACAGAGAGAAACACGGGATGAAGTTTGATGCTGTGGGTTAATGATGCTTCTATGCCGTGGTCAGAGATTGAGAGAAAGCTGTGAGGAGACGGAGAGATCGAGGGGAGAACTAGAGATTTTAGGGTTTTTTGCACTCCACAAAACGCTGTGTTATATTAAATGAAGTTATTTTTTTCTTTTTTTAAGCTGCGGTGCCACGTCCCAACGTATCGAGCCACGTCTCGAGCTGTATCGGGAAAAAAAAATCGTTTCAGACGCGCACGCAACTGCATCTAGGCCGCACGGCGTGTTCAACACGAATGCGGCAACTAGAATGCCGCACTCGGGCTTCCCAGCTCTTAGTTTTCTTCCATTTGCCTTCTGTCAAAATCACCAAGCTCCAATCTTGACTTTCTGTTTCTGACCTATAAAGCTTGGATTTGCATGGTTAGCACTTTTGTTATTTAAGTTAGGTCAGATGGGAGCCAAACTGCCCTGTCACAATTAAATTTTTTTTACATGCCTTTATTGACTAGTTCTACGAGTAGGAAGGCCATTATTTGCTAGCTTATGTTTTGGTAGTTTATTTGCTTGAGTCCAGTTTCTTTGTTCTCCATTTGGAGATCTCTACCAAATTAGTCTATCATGATAGTTCAATTATGCTCCATAGATTCATGGGCTCCTTTTTTGTATCACCATCATATTGTCACTACAAGATTGAATCTAGACTTACAGAGTTATTTTCCTTTTCCATATATTAAGCACCCCCCCCCTCCCACCTATTTTTTATTTTTTAGTTCAGGAATTAGGGAAGTTTCTCTTATTCAAGATTATTCAAATGATACTCTCTGAATTTGCTTAATTTTCTATCTGGAAATACCAAATTTAGTTCATATTTGATATTTGCATAATTAAGTACAAGTTGAATTTCATTTCTGTAATTGTGTATGTGTAACGCATCTTAATGTTCTTATTGAACATAAATATTGATTACCATGTATATAGTTAAAGTTGTTAATGAGACTCCAACACTACTTACTAATCATGATTTGAGTTACAAATAAATGGAGGGGTTTCTACTTTCTACTGAAATAGTGGTCGTTCCATTATGAGTTAAAGCACTTTGGGCCTTTTGTGATGGGTTGGCTATTTTTATTGAGCTAAGAACCTGCGCTTCATGTATTTAGAATTCTAAGTTGATGCAAATACTATTGTCCTATAAAATGATATCGATCCAAAGTCACATCATGTCTATAACAACGTTCAACCCACGTATGCGAGACAAAGAAAACCTAGCTCACTAAGAACTCACTTTATTTATTTTACATAACTTTACAACACGTTCTCCATGACATTCTTTATTTAAAAATAAACTAACCTAGTCGCTAACCCGTGCGATGCACGGGATAGTTAAATAAAAATTAAAAATACTTATTTTACTTAAAGGTATATAACTTAAATTTTAAAAATGTATAATTTGAAAAAGAATGAAAATAACTAATTTGTTCAATATAATGATTTAGAAAAATTCTTTTTCTTTCATATCATTGGTTTCACATAACACATTCCGACGTAGGCTATTTTATGGTGATAACTTCACGTAATACTCAACTGCAATTAAATCTACTATCCACTACCAATCTAATCTATGTTATCTTGATAGTAGATCTAGAAATTGCATTCTCATTTTCTTAGAGCTTGCCACATCATTATTATTATCTATATATAATGTAAAACCAAAAAGTTTAACTTTTTGAAAGACTTACATTAGAATTATGATTAAAAAAATAATAATTATTTTTTTTAATTAGACCTCACATTAGAATTTTTTTATTTAAAGAACTCACTTTAGGTTTTTTTTTTTTTAAAGACTCATGTAAAAAAAAAAACTTTAGGATTAAAGGAAAAAAGAGAGAGAGAGACTCCTATAAGGACTCTCTCACTATTTAGTTTAAAAAATTAAAATTTTTTATAAATTAAAATGATGAGGAAAAAAGAGAGAGAGAGACTCCTGTTAGGACTTTCTTACTATTTAATTTTAAAAATTAAAAAAAATTATAAATTAAAATGATGATGTGGAAATTTGTGAGAGTTTCAGAGGCTTCGCTTTTATATATATATATATATATATATATATAGATTAAAATAATACTATTTTTTTTTCATACACACTAGCAATAAAAACAAAAAAATTTTCAATAACTAGATTGCAAACCAGTGAAACCACCACCGCCCAACCATTAGCGTTACACCACTCAGCACCACACAACAAAACCATCACTGCCAAAGAGGAAAAAACAAAACCCAAACCGAGGTAGCCATCGTTGATATCCAAAAAAAAAAAAAAAATCCACCCCAAAATCCACCACCGTAGCAAACACAAAATTCAAGTAGGTGAATTTTTTGCGAAACTATAATATTGGTCCCTCAAGCTTACCATAAGTGTACAATTGGTATCTCAAGTTTTGAGAGAGTACAATTGGTTGCTTACATGGCTAACGGAATATCATTTTTTAGTGACTTGGCATTTCTTTTTATTAAAAATTTACAATCTAATCTAGATTAAAACTCATTTGCAATTTGATCCACAAACCCACGAAAGAGAGATGGGGAGAGAGTGATTGAACAAACCCAAGCCCTAGCCACCGTCGGTAACGCCATTACCCTCCTTTGAAGAAGAGGTTAGATTAAGTCTTTTTTTTTTTTGAAAAGAAGGTTAGACCTAAATGTGATAAATCAAATATTTTTTGGTACACCTCTTGCAAAGGCCTTATAGCTTATAATCGGGCTGTCGAGCAATATGTATTCCATCTCAGTGAACTAACTATTCAAGGGAATTTTATCAAAGAAAAAAAAAACTATTCAAGGAAAAATAAAAATAAAAAAGAAATAAATTGCGTAAAAGACATTTTAGAGAGCACTTACTATATTAGAGATGCAGCCACTGGGCGTTTGGAAGCATAAGAGTTAAAAGATTGAAGAAAAAATATGCCGTGATCGGCAGTTTAACAATAACAACGGTGGATGTTTAAGAAGAAATAGGTCATCGTCTCCAAAGAAGGGCAGCAGCGTTGCCGGCGGCAACCAGGGCTTGGTTTGTTTAATCGCTCTCTCCACTTCTTATGTGTAAATTCATTTTGTAATTTTGAAATGTCACATCATTAAAAAAATGACAGGCCATTATTTCATTAGTCACTTAAACGATATTACTAACGGAAGTTAACAAAAAGACTTATATTGCTCATTCTGAAAACTTAAAGGACCAATTACATTCATATTTAAAACTTGAGGGATCAATTGCGCATATAGGATAAACTTCAGGAACTAATAGTATAGTTTCGCCTTTAAAAAAAATTATAACAGGTGAATAGTATTACCTATTTTGTAAAAAAAATTTTTTTTGGGTTACATATCCTAATGGGAATGCACTATCAAGCTTAATGTAATTTTAGCCAAATTAACCCGCCAAAAAAACTCCATTTTTGTTATTTTAGCTTATTTTTTAAAGTTACCAAGACTTTTGTTTCTCAAAAAAAAAAAGAAAAAGAAAGAAGAGCTCATTTTTCTTTCTGTGCAAGAAACAACCCAACTAGATAAAATTTAACTTATGTACCCACTTGGTCCTTAAGGAGCAACTTGAGTTACTGAAGCGACACACAAATCTGCCAGAGCAACAAGAAGCTAGGACCCACAACGATTTTTTTTTTTTTTTGATAGGAACCACAACGATTGTTGAAGCAACAATAACAATCGCAATCACTACTATAGACACCACAGTTTGTACCGATTCATAACCTTTAGTTTTTGGCAAACATGATGAGTTTGAAATATATCAACAAAAGCTAACCGAAGTTATCTTGATAGTTCGGAAGTACTCACAACTTAAAAATGCTCAAAATTACTTTGAAAATAATGCTGAAAAGTGACATATACTCATTGTTTTGACCATACCTTTTGAACCGTAAATAATTATTGAATGAATCTTTTTACATTGGAAAGTGTACATCTTGAGCTTCAGGGTTTTAAGCGAGCTTGCATATGCAAGCTCCAACTTGCATATGTAGCCTCATTTCCAGGTCACCAAACTTCTATATTTAGCTCCTTAATCACTCAAATCTTCATCGCCGCAGGGGGTGGAGGACGTCTTAGAACCTCTAGTGCGCTCCAAAAGACTCCTAAAAACCCTAGCATAAGTGCTTGTGGGGTGTGAGGAGCAAGGGCCGAGGTTCAAGTCTCCAGGAGGGAGATTCACACATATATATACTTAGATTAGGCTAGAGTAGAATTCTATCTTGTATAAAAAATAAAAAATAAAAAAAAAAATCCCTTTATGAATCCATTCATCCCTTTATGACTCCATTTCGAGAGAGAGAGAGAGAGAGAAAGAGTCTTTTTCACTACTTTTCTTCCAAAAACACTTTTCCTCTTTAATCTTCTGCACACCACACATGTTTTAGTTCTTCAAAACCTCTCTATTTCTCACTTAGACAGGAACTACTTTTGATCTTTCATTAAAAAAAAAAAACTTTTAAATCCTTTCAAGAATCCTTTCTTATTTTTGAGTTGTGACTAACAAAGAGCTATTAATCCTTTAATCCCTTTAAATCCCTTTAATCCCTTTGAATATATGTGAAGCGATTTTGGATTTGGGTTTCTATGTCTATATGCGCTTGCATGGTTGAAGGTGTGTATGTAGGCCCGAAAACTGCTTGTGTAGACAGCTTGACCTAGAAAAAGGCTAATATTTGTCTTGATTGTTTGATATTTTCAATGTCTGGTTGTTCTTCTTGACCCTTTTTAGGTTAGAAAACATTAATTTCTTGCCATGATTTACTCTCTTAACTTCTTCATAAAATATTTGACATGTTTTGTTTTCTTATAAAAGTATGATTTGATTTTGTTTGATTTAATCGTTGATTAATTAGGTGGTAAACAATTGATTTGATTTGATTTGATTACTTTATTTGAATTTGTTTCCTTCTATATTGTGATTTGATTTGATATTTTCTTGTGTCTGAGCTTCTAATTGATTTAATTATATGATTTGTTAGGAAATATACATGTTTGCATCGAATACAAAACATACGCAGCGAAAAATAAACGGATCTACTTCATTCGCAATCGATAACATGCACTATGTAAGTTTCAGAATATAAGAACAAGAGAGTGTACCTTGATGCGGTGAAATTCAAAACCGAATGAATAAGTACTCGGGAAGACTTTCAATCTTCACTCCAATTCCACTTGATGCCCAAGATGTGTGGTCTCTCAATCAGTTCTTTGTTTCTAGAGAGAATATGAAAGAGTGTCTCTCTTCCTTATGTCATATATTATTACTCTTATTAAACATACAAACCATTTTATTCTATATAAAATTCTGTATGTTTCTCTCCACATAACTGATTATCTAATTGGGCTAGCCTTTTGGGCCTTCCCAATTGGGCTTTAGTGTGTGGCTTGGAGTGGGACCAAAAGGGAACAAATAAGACACTAGCTCCAATGGGCCTTGGGCTTTTCTGTCAACTCTTGACAAGTCCAAAGTTACCATTAATTATATTTAATACCACTATATAAATATAATTGCACTCTAGGCCTCATTAATAAATTATATCCCAAGACTTTATTATACATGCAACCCCTTCATAAAATATTCGTAGTAATACAAAGTCATGAATATAGACTGCCACTTTGTAAATTACTACATCTTAATCCTTAAGTACCCGGTTTAATCCTTTTGAGTTATTCACCATATATTTATGAAATCCAATTTGATAAATATATACTTTAGTCTTACTAAAGTGGTTAGGCCTAACTCTCTGAATAACTGTACCCATTAAACTTATCTCAAGGGAACATTTTATATCTCCGTTAAGAGACTATGAATTCCATCTTGAGAATATATGTTCCATCAACACTAAGTGTGGCTGCCCAACATACTGAGGTTTTGATCGTTACTTTAGATCTCACTCCTGATATATCAAAGCAACCTACATTTCATGATCAGGTCCATTATTCTCTCAGGATTAAGAGTTCATGTGAATACAAGTCGTGAGATTTATTATTCAATTGACAGTCGTTAGGAGAATAATAAATCTCACAGCGGTCCAGTTCAATATGTCTTAACTCTTAAAACATATCAACATATTAACTAGAAGTCACCACTTCCATGATCAAGACAAATCATCGTAGTTAATATGTTATAGTCTTCGTAGATGAAATGCCCAATTTCATCACCGACTACGAACCAAAATTCTGAGTTTACAAAGAACTTGTGATCTATATCTTCTGTGACTAAATCACATAAATCACATACTATGCATCTCAAGGACTATTTGATAATGTCCGAATATTCATGTTACCATTATTTTAAATAAGAATAAAACAACTTTATGAAACACAATATTAAGTCATACATCATTTCTCACATAATGTCATACATAATATCATACATAGCATCATACAATAGGATTTAAGGGCACATATCCTAACATTCTCCCACTTGCCCTAAAGACTATTGTGCACTAATCTAACTCCCATTCCCTCCAAATGTGACTCGAAGGTCCTTTGAGGCAAGGCTTTGGTAAAGGGATCCGCTAGATTATTTGCACTTTCAATCTTTGTAACCACCACATCTCCACGAGCAACAATGTCTCGAATGATGTGGTACTTTCTCTCAATGTGCTTTCCTTTCTTGTGATTCCTTGGATCTTTGGATTGTGCAACCGCTCCACTATTGTCACAAAACAATGTGATAGGAACTTGCTCCATTCTCACTACACCAAGATCAGAAAGGAATTTCTTGAACCAAACAGCTTCCTTTGCCGCCTCACAAGCAGCAACATATTCAGCTTCCATGGTGGAGTCCGCAACACAAAATTGCTTAACACTCCTCCAACTTATGGCTCCACCTTCCAAGGTGAATACACATCCTGACGTGGACTTTCTGAAATCTAGATCTGATTGAAAGTCTGAATCTGTATAGCCAATGGGAATCAAATCCTCACAACGGTAAACAAGCATATAATCTCTCGTTCTCCGTAGATACTTAAGAATATGCTTTACAACTTGCCAATGTTGTGATCCTGGATTTGATTGATATCGGCTGACCATGCCAACTGAAAAACAGATATCCGGTCTAGTACAAAGCATGGCATACATGAGACTTCCCACTGCAGAAGCATAAGGAACTTGTCTCATCATATCTACTTCCTCTTGAGTCTTAGGCCTTTGGTCATCAGACAGAGGAACTCCATGTCTGAAAGGAAGTAATCCTTTCTTGGAGTTTTGCATGCTAAACCGTTCTAGAACCTTATCTATATATCCAGCTTGTGATAAGCCTAACATCTTATTCTTACGATCTCGCCAAAGCTTAATCCTTAGAATAAAGTTAGCCTCACCCAAGTCCTTCATATCAAATTGGCTTGACAACCAAACCTTTACTGATGACATGACCCCTACATCATTTCCAATGAGTAGAATATCATCAACATAAAGCACTAGGAACATTACTACTTTGTCTTGATGTCTTTTGTACACACATGGTTCATCAAGATTTTGTTCAAAACCAAATGATTTGATTGCTTGATCAAATCTTATGTTCCATGACCTAGATGCTTGCTTAAGTCCATAAATGGACCTATTCAATTTGCATACCATATGCTCTTGGTTCTTTGCTATGAAACCTTCTGGTTGCTTCATATAGATTTCCTCTTCAAGATTGCCATTGAGAAATGCAGTCTTGACATCCATTTGCCAAATCTCATAATCATAATGAGCAGCAATGGATAAGAGAATTCTGATAGATTTAACCATTGCTATTGGTGAAAAGGTTTCCTCATAATCAATACCTTCTTTTTGAGTATACCCTTTTGCCACTAGCCTTGCTTTAAAGGTTTTAACCTTTCCATCTATCCCTCTCTTCCTCTTGTAAACACATTTGCAACCAACAGGTTTAATGCCGTTAGGCGCCTTTACAAGATCCCAAACTTGATTGGAATACATGGAATCTAATTCTGATTTCATAGCTTGAACCCAATGATGTGCATCTATATCATTCATTGCTTCTTCATAAGTGTAAGGATCAGTTTCGGCCTCCTCTGAGATAGCCTCATAAGTCTCTCCAAGACCTATGAATCTTATAGGTGGCCTAACATTCCTCCCACTACGACGAGGCAACTGTGTACTAGACATCTCATGAGTAGTATCTTGTGGTGTATCCAATACAGCCACATCATCCCTAGTTTCAACTATTGGTTGTTCAATTACAGGTTCATTCATTTCAGCCAAGACAACTCTACTTCTAGGGTTAAAATTATTCACTTAATCATCTTCCAAAAATTTGGCATGAGTGCTAACGAACACTTTGTTATCCTTATGATTATAGAATAAATAACCCTTGGTTTCCTTTGAATACCCTAAAAACATGCATACTTCCGTTTTAGCTTCCAATTTATCAGACTTCCCTTTCAACACATGTGCTGGACATCCCCAAATGTGGAGATATTTCATACTAGGCTTGCGCCCACTCCACAATTCCATAGGTGTGTTGGGAACAGATTTTGATGGAACTAAATTCAAAATATGCATTGCAGTTTTTAGTGCATATCCCCAAAAAGAAACTGGTAAAGTTGAGTAACTCATCATGGACCTAACCATTTCTAAAAGAGTCCTATTCCTTCTTTCTGCTACACCATTTTGTTGGGGAGTTCCAGGTACAGTCAATTGGGACACAATCCCATTTTGAGTTAAGTAATCCTTGAAATCCCCAAGAAGGTATTCGCCACCACGATCAGATCGAATGGCCTTTATGTGTTTACCCAATTGATTCTCAACTTCAACCCTAAACTCTTTGAATTTTTCAAAGGTTTCAGACTTCCGTCTCATTAGGTACACATAACCAAATCTAGAGTAATCATCGGTGAAAGTGATGAAGTACTCATAACCTCCTTTTGCTTGGGTTGACATAGGACCACAAACATCCGTATGAACTAATTCTAGCAACTCTTGGGCTCTTCTACCTTTTGCATTAAAAGGTCGTTTGGTCATTTTTCCTTTTAAACAAGATTCACAAACTGGAAATTCATCAAAGTCCAATGGCTCTAAGAGACCATCTTTGATCAGTCTTTGAATTCTGTTTGGATTAATATGACCCAAACACAAGTGCCAAAGATATGCATCATTAGTAGAAGGAAACTTTCTCTTTAATGATTTTACATGAGAGTTATTATCTAATTCAGAATTATATAATTCATGCTTATCAGGAGTTAAAATATAAAGACCATCCACAATATTGCCAGAACAGATAAATGTTTTACCCTTCTTTATTACAACATTGTCTTTAAGGATAACACAATATTCACTTTTACCTAAATAAGTTGCAGAAATTAGATTCCTACGAACATTAGGTACATATAGACAGTCATTTAATATTAAAACTCTTGATTCAAAACATAAATTAAACACTCCAATAGCTATAACTGGAATCCTACTCCCATCAGCCAAGGTCAGAACCAACTCTCCTTCTTTAAGTCTTTTGGTCTCCTGGAACCCTTGCAAAGAATTGCCGATATGATTAGTACAACCTGAATCCACACACCAGGAATCCGTGGGATTTTGTACCAAACATATTTCAAGAAGGAATGAAATTTTCATACCTTTATTGGCAGCCTTGAACTTTGGACAATTTCTCTTCCAATGTCCTTTCTCACCACAATGGAAACATTTTCCTTTCAGCTTCTTTCCTTTGTCGGCAACCCCTAAGACAATTTGTTTACCCTCCTGCTTAGTGAAGTCCTTCTTCTTCTTCTTCTTACCCTTACCTTTCGACTTAGGTTGACAAGTAGAAGCTTCACCCACATTGGCTTCAACATTAGAAGTACCAAGGATGCCTTCCGCCGCTACCAACTCATTCATTAATTCAGACAAAGAATAAATCTTTTTGTTCATGTTATAATTAAGTCTGAATTTCTTGAATGATTCCGGTAGTGACTAGAGTATCATATCCACTTGGGATTCTCCATCAATGTCGGCACCCAAAACTTCCAATGTATTCAGATTAGAGATCATTGGAAGACAATGCTCTCTCACAGAACTACCTTCAGCCATTTTGGTATTATAAATTTGCCTCATGGTTTCTTGCCTTGCAGAACGGCCTTGCTCACTAAACATCTCCTTCAGACTTTGCATAATGTCCGAAGCTAGTTCTACATCCTGCATTTGATGCTGTAGAACATTTGAGATGGACGCTAGGATGTAGCAGTTGGCCATTTCATTAGATTTCTGCCAACGATCATATCGTTGTTTTTCCTCGGGAGGAGCATCTAATGAAGGAAAGCTAGGACATGGTTGAGTAAGCACATATTTGTGCTCTTCAGCTGTGAGAACTATGTCCAAGTTTCTTTTCCAGTCAACATAATTGGTTCCAGTCAGTTTGTTTTGATTAAGAATGCTAACAAGTGGACTAAATGATGCCATGTTCAAATCTGAAATAATAAACATGAATATAATAAGTAAACTGGACATTATCAATTTAGCATATAAGCATATAATATGGAACCTTAATGAAACCATAAAATAATATATGCAACGACAACCCAATCCATGTCTATAATTCCTTGGTAGCAAGTTTATTATAAACACATCAATCAATTGAGAACTATTCTCATTATTAGTGCTATCATAATAACTCTTATCAAACACTAATAATATGCCGTATTATCTTTAGCCTCTAAGTAATAATGACATAGCTCCTTTGGGAGGTTAACATTAAACTTAGTCTAGTGTACACCATTATCTAGAATCATGTGTAGCCACATTTCATCTTCCTTTATGGTGTTTAAACTTGTAGTACCATAGAACAAAACACCCTCCTTTGGGATCGCGAGGCATATACGCCAAGACGAGGTGCTTGTCTACACTACTTTAAACAGGTAAGTTCAATCTTGTAGTACTATGAAGTAAACACCCTCCTTTGGGATCGCGAGGCATATACGCCAAGACAAGGTGCTTAGCCCACACTACTATGAACCGATAATGGAGGCCGTGAGATCCAACCCTTGTATCTCTCTCCCACTAGATATTTTAAAATAAAGGTTTTTATCTTTTAAACATGCATAAACTAATTATACACAACCTTGCACTTTTTCTTACGAAAAAGGCGTAAGAAAAAATAGTAAAAACACAAAATTTAAGTTTGAAAACACTTAGAAAAATTTCAAATTTTCTTTCTTTCGATCGATCGAATGTGCCCCTCGATCGGTCGAAAAAATTAAACAATTCGAACTAAACCTTCTGTCTGATTCGATTGATACTCGATCGCCTCTCGATCGATCGAAAAGAAAATTCGATCGATCGACTAGCAATCGAATATTAATCAATTCAAAAGGATTAGTCTCTGTTTTACTCGATCGATCGAAAGTAAATTTCGATTGATCGAAACTCGTAAAACTCGAATTTCCAGAAATTCTTCTAAGGTAGTTTTCAACCTTTTTGCATGAATAAACAACCATCATACGAAAATGACAGACAGAAATTGATTTCAAAACTGAAATCTATTGATGCTATAGCCTTAAAGATCAATTTAACATTCTTAAATTCATATTTAAACAACATCATAACATCAATATCAGTTTATATCAAACCATAGTTTCAACAACCATGCAGAAAATTAAATGAATAATCCTCTATTAACTTGAAACTATTATTTCGAATTCCAAAACGAACAAAACATGTTATACAGATTCGAAATGAAAACCTGGCTCTGATACCAATGTTAGGAAATATACATGTTTGCATCGAATACAAAACATACGCAGCGGAAAATAAACGGATCTACTTCATTCGCAATCGATAACATGCACTATGTAAGTTTCAGAATATAAGAACAAGAGAGTGTACCTTGATGCGGTGAAATTCAAAACCGAATGAATAAGTACTCGGGAAGACTTTCAATCTTCACTCCAATTCCACTTGATGTCCAAGATGTGTGGTCTCTCAATCAGTTCTTTGTTTCTAGAGAGAATATGAAAGAGTGTCTCTCTTCCTTATGTCATATATTATTACTCTTATTAAACATACAAATCATTTTATTCTATATAAAATTCTGTATGTTTCTCTCCACATAACTGATTATCTAATTGGGCTAGCCTTTTGGGCCTTCCCAATTGGGCTTTAGTGTGTGGCTTGGAGTGGGACCAAAAGGGAACAAATAAGACACTAGCTCCAATGGGCCTTGGGCTTTTCTGTCAACTCTTGACAAGTCCAAAGTTACCATTAATTATATTTAATACCACTATATAAATATAATTGCACTCTAGGCCTCATTAATAAATTATATCCCAAGACTTTATTATACATGCAACCCCTTCATAAAATATTCGTAGTAATACAAAGTCATGAATATAGACTGCCACTTTGTAAATTACTACATCTTAATCCTTGAGTACCCGGTTTAATTTTTCCAATTTCATAAATATATACTTTAGTCTTACTAAAGTGGTTAGGCCTAACTCTCTGAATAACTGTACCCATTAAACTTATCTCAAGGGAACATTTTATATCTCCGTTAAGAGACTATGAATTCCATCTTGAGAATATATGTTCCATCAACACTAAGTGTGGCTGCCCAACATACTGAGGTTTTGACCGTTACTTTAGATCTCACTCCTGATATATCAAAGCAACCTACATTTCATGATCAGGTCCATTATTCTCTCAGGATTAAGAGTTCATGTGAATACAAGTCGTAAGATTTATTATTCAATTGACAGTCGTTAGGAGAATAATAAATCTCACAGCGGTCCAGTTCAATATGTATTAACTCTTAAAACATATCAACATATTAACTAGAAGTCACCACTTCCATGATCAAGACAAATCATTGTAGTTAATATGTTATAGTCTTCGCAGATGAAATGCCCAATTTCATCACCGACTACGAACCAAAATTTTGAGTTTACAAAGAACTTGTGATTTATATCTTCTGTGACTAAATCACATAAATCACATACTATGCATCTCATGGACTATTTGATAATGTCCAAATATTCATGTTACCATTATTTTAAATAAGAATAAAACAACTTTATGAAACACAATATTAAGTCATACATCATTTCTCACATAATGTCATACATAATATCATACATAGCATCATACAATAGGATTTAAGGGCACATATCCTAACATGATTAGATTTTGGGCTTAGTTAATAATATCATTAATTAAATGGGGCCTAGCAACATTAGTAGAAGCTGGCCCATGGGCCGAGCGGGGTTGGATGTTTAATACCTTTTCATCCATGTATCTTAACTCTAGACCTAGTTTTTGAAACGTAGACCTCCATTTTGGTTATTGGACCTAAATCAAGTGGCAACTTTCAAAGAAAAGAGAAAGTGGGGGGTCATGCAACCCACAAGTGCAAGGCGGTGCACTCAACAGCGACTTTAAAGGGCATGGTGAGTTAGACTTGGACATATGTTTGACCATAATTAAATAAAAATTTTATTAATGAAGCCCAACCTATTTTAATTTTCTTTTCATACACTTGTAGGGGTTTTTAACCCTATGATACTCCAGGTTAGAGATGAGTGAGAAAAATATAGCTCCATTAGGATTGAGGCTTTCTAAAGTTTACACTACCAACTTACAATATGTGTTATTGCCTATAATGGATATTGATCACTCAGGTCCATTTAGACCCTTAGTTGGAGCATGACCCCCCTAGTTGTGAGTGACCTACTGATCTTAAATTTTAGTATGAAGGTTTTACCCACACATAGAACAACCATAGACCCAATTTATAAGAAAGCCCATTTGCATGTGTTTGGTTTAACCCAAAAGAAAAAAGTCCCAAAAAAAAAATTCAAGATAAAAATCTTTTGCAACGAAAAATATTTTCATGAAAAAAATCTTTTGTAAATAATTTTTGAAGAAAATAATTTTTTTTTAATTTTTTGCAAAGAAATATAATTCGAGAAAATAATAATAATAATAAAATCTTCTGCAAAGAAATTATTTTTCAAAAAGAAGGTTTTTTATTATAAAAAAAATTGGAAGAAGAGTTTTTTAGAAAGAAAAAAAATATTTTTTTTAAAAAAAAAAGAGAAAATTTTGGAAAAAGAAAAAAAAAATGAGAGCTGATTCACAAAGCCATGGTAAGCCCTAAGTTTTGGGCCCAATAAAAAAATATTTTTAAATGATAAGCTCAAGACCATAAGTATACTAAAGACTTTGGAGGAGGAAGATGTGCTATGAAGTCATTACATACCCTAAATTTTGGACCAAAATTATAAATAAAAAATAAAAATAAATAAAAACAAACAAATAAATAAACAAAAATAGCAGATCCCTAGACCATAAGTATGTTATAAACTTTATTTAAAAGATATTGAATCCATCCATGTTATGAGAAACTTTGAAACCCTAAAATCTCCAGAGACATGGGTAGGCCCCACGAGGATTGAAAAGTGAAATCATTTGAACTAATTGACCAAGCCTTTTAATATGATATGATATTCATAAAAGAGATCATATATAAATAAGTAAACAATCAAACTTTAATGTATATCTCAAATTGAAATAGAGTGTCAACTACAATTGATAATAGATTATAAAATTAATTTTCAATATTGTAAATTTCTTATATGTTTTTATTCTTTATCAAATGAGTTATCAAATAAGTCATTTGTAATTTTCTTTTATATTTTGGGATGTTGATATTGTGTAGAAATAAAACGTGTATATTTGTTTTACTTATCTTTGTGTTATTTTGTTTTAGATAGCAATGTTAGGATTTGTATAATTTTAAAATTATTGAATAAGTATTAATAAGTTTAACTGAGTTCATTCTTGGTATAAGTGGTGAATTCAAAGTATTGCATTTTACATTAAGTAATTTGTTGCATGACTTTCTAAATCGCAAATACATGTTTTCTTTATTAAAAAAAAAAATTCATGTGAAAAATACGGGCCAACTTGACCCGACCTGCAACCCGATTGACCCAAACCTGTTTTTAACCCACTTAAAATGACTTGTTTTGACCCGCAACCCATTTAACTCGACTCGAAATTGACCCTTGCCTTGTCTACTTAGGGGCAAGACCCATGTGAGAATGAAAATGTAAATGTAAAAATTAACAATTTTTTTTCTCAAGATAAAAAAAATATATAAAAGAAAAAGAAGAGGAAAAAGAAAGAGACGAAGGAAAAGAAAAAAAGAGCCATAGACTTCTCAACCTTAACTTAATCCAAAACCTATCCTGCCTGTTGAACGGCGGCAGCAAGTAAAGAAATTATAAGGTTCACATGGTAGACAAGTAACATGGTCCACTATTCCATTAAAAGACTCACACCTGTTTAAAATTGTTGAGTTCGAAATTTTTTTTAAAACACTGACTCAGCAATTTTAAACAAATGGGAGTTTTTTAGTAGAATGGTGGACAGATGACGTGGTTCACCAGAGGACTATATAATTTCTCCAGCAAGTAGGTATGTGGTTGATGCGTTTGAGAAGCGGTTGCAAATCCTTGTACTTTCGTCAACTATGTACATTCAAATCCGATAACACCAATAATAATAATGGTTCTCAAGTAAGGATAGTTATCACTCTATTTCTTGTAGTATTCGGTTTCCCTTCTTTGTTTGAAGGATGATGGGTTCTCTAGTATTCTTTTTTACTTAGAGTCTTGGTGTGTGTCGCATAGTTCTAGTTTAGTTATTTAATAATTGGTTTGTTCCAGTTATTATTTCATTTTGTCCTGTCTCCTTTGTCATCTTCACTATTTCAATGGAGGATTTATCTAATCGGTGGAAGAAATTAACTTTGTCTGAATCTGAGGAAAATCGTGTTGCTTTGAGATCTAATAGGAAAAAGAGGGAATCTATCCTTGCAGGAAAATTCTTTACTCGTAAAACTCTCAATGTTGAGGCAGTTGCAAAAACCTTCAGACCGTTATGGCGCACAAAGGGTGGTTTCAATGTTACTGTTGGTGGTGAAAATATTTTACTGTTTGCTTTTGAATTGGAAGTTGATGCTAAAAGAGTTATTCAAGGAGAACCTTGGGCTTTTGATAGACATCTTGTTGTTTTTGAAAGGTTTGATGGTTATACTTCTATTCAATCATTGGGTTTCAAAAAGACTGCTTTCTGGGTGCAAATTCATAGTCTTCCTTTTCCACTCCAAACAATTGAGACTACTTTCAGTATTGGTGAGACTATTGGTTCGGTTTTCACACCAAAAGACTTGGGTGAAATGTTGGGAGCAAATTTCATAAGAGTAAGGGTGGTTGTTGATATTTCCAAGCCTTTGTGTAGGGGAAGAAAGATTTCTTGGGATGCTAACTGTGAAGGTTGGGCTGCATTCATGTATGAGAGGTTACCTAATATTTGTTATTGGTGTGGGTCTGTATCTCATGATGACAAGGATTGCTCACTTTGGCTGCATAGTAAGGGTACTTTGAAATCAGAGGATCAGCAATTTGGTCCATGGATTCGGGCTCCTCTTTTTAATTCGGCAAAGAAAGCATTTGTTGAAGTAAAGGATATGACACAATGAACTATGGTGAGGGATTGATACCCCTTCAAGGGACTCGTTTTGTTCATGATGCAATAGAGCCTCACTTCAGACCGTCTATTTCTCAACTAAATTGTGACGACGATATGCTGAATCCACTTATGGTAGGGAGTATGGAGGTTGCGGAGAATGCTTCTTCATTGCAGAGGATCTCACCGGTTGTAATGACCCAAAAAGGGGGGTCTTGCATTCCATGGAATCCCACATCGCCTAGGAAAGCACATGAGAATGTGTTTATAAGGAATGACCTCCCTTTAATGTGTAGAGGCCTTTTCTCCCACTGCTGTGTGCTTTGGGGGAGAACAAAACCGTAAGGGGTATGGGCCCTAAAGCGGACAATATCTACACATTTGGGGCGGGGTTGTTACAGATGTATTAATTGATGGGGTGAGCCACACATCTAGTAAGTAATTATACAAAATATACAACAGAATAAAGTCAAGCAAAGCACGAGTTTGATTTCAAAATTTCAAACATAGTTTTCCAAACGTATATAGAACCACTTAATACATATATAATCAAATCTTAAAGTCATTAAAAAACACATAGATAATTGATCAGAGCACAGTGTCACATATACACATCACATATTCTCACATACAATCCTGTGAGCGGATACCAACATCTAACCCCTGCTGGTGAGGGATCAACACATATCCTCACATACAATCCTGTGAGCGGATTTACACATATATCTGATATATCTGATTACTTTTAAAAACACTTATTTTGAGTCACATATCACAAAAGCAAAGTTTATACAAAATATAATAATTTACTTGATATTAACAATTATTCCAAATACAAAAGCATATCAAGGATCACAATATCGAATAGAACATAAATTAAAGGATGCTTGACTCTCTTAGGGAATGAATAAGAACTGAAGAGTTTATGTAAATATTTTTACAATTCTTGAGTAAGTTTGAAAACCCATTTTGCTAAAAGAAACATCTTAAATACCATTTGGAAAATAAGAATATGACTTTGGAATCACTTGGTTTTAACAATTTAAGAACAAGAACTTTTTTAGAAAACTTACTTTGAAACTCAATTATTTTCTGAAAAGAGTTTAGTTTAAAAATCATCTTTTTAATGAGATTCGAACATTCTAAATGTTGTTTAAAATTCTAAGTTTCTCTTTAAAACATTATTTAAAAGTCGAAGTTTCTTTCTCAATGATTAAAAAAAAATGCTTTCGATAAACCTTAGAAAACGTAAGCTTAAAAATATAACTTTTGAAATCCTTTGACATCTAAGAACCTAAATGACAAAACTTGTGCATATTATGCATAATTACTTCTGCACTTGAATCAATCTGAAAGTCCAGCTGAAATACCCTCCAAATAGTCTCAAATACTCTTAAATAGGACCTATAATCAATCATGGAAATATACTTAATATCTTCTACAAAATGTAAAACTTATAGAACTTATACAAACTGGTTCACTAAGATTATACTTTGTTGAACAAATTAATATCACTAATGCAATCTGTAACAACCCCGCCCCAAATGTGTAGATATTGTCCGCTTTAGGGCCCATACCCCTCACGGTTTTGTTCTCCCCCAAAGCACACAGCAGTGGGAGAAAAGGCCTCTACACATTAAAGGAAGGTCATTCCTTATAAACACATTCTCATGTGCTTTCCTAGGCGATGTGGGATTCCATAGAATGCAAGACCCCCCTTTTTGGGTCATTACACCGGTACTGTTGGAGGATGACACAAACGCTGCAGAGGAGACTCCGACTTTTGAGGAGCAGTTATGTGATTTGGATAAGGAGATTAACTACTCTCCAAGGGCTTCGAAATTGAATCCCGATTTTCCTAGGCTTCCTTCAGTTGCTGCTCCTATGTTTTCTAATGCCACTTCATCTGTGAACGTGTCAAAACCATCTGTGCATCTGCCACAGAAAAAACTAGATTTCATTGGGCATGAAGTTGGATGTGAAACGGACTCTTTGGAGACAACTTGGGTTGATGAATTTAAAGTGGGCTGGACTTCTATTAATAAACAAAAGAAAGGCACACGTGGGAGACCAAAGAAATCTGTTCAGGAAGCATTGTTCAACAATATTACTTTAACTCCTTCATCTCCTAACAACTCTGCTTTGCCTACCCGTAACTCTAAAAGGACATGGACACGAGATGTTGCTAAAACATTAAATTCTTCGGAGATAAAAGATGGGTGCTCTAACTTGGGGGAGAAGCGAAAAGTGACTGAAACTGAAAGTGCAGAAGATCGTTCTATTACTGAGGAAAAGAAGCAGAAAATTGAGGTAAGTTCAACTACTCAAACGGCGGAGGTTGCTCAACAGCCCCGCCGAGCACAATGAATCTTTTAAGTTGGAACTGTTGGGGGCTTGAGAACCTCCGAACAGTTAATGCCTTGGCGAAGGTGGTCAATAAAGAAGAGCCCATTCTTGTTTTCCTTATGGAAACAAAATTGAAAAAGGATTGGTGGGAGTTAATTAAGGAAAAATGTAAAATGTAAAATTGTTTTGTTGTTCCTAGTATTGGGAATAGTGGTGGTCTTGTTTTGTTGTCGAAAAAAGATTTAAGGATAGTTGTTAAAACTTTTTCTCAAAATCATATTGATGCTTGGGTGGACGGTGGAGAACTAGGTTGGTGGCACTTTACGGGTTTCTATGGTCATCCGGATACAGCTAAGCGGCATGAATCTTGGGCTAAATTAAAGCAATTGAAATGTACGTCTTCTTTCCGTGGCTGGTTATTGGTGATTTTAATGAGATTATAGGTCTTTCAGAGAAAGAGGGTGGTTGTACTCGTCCTAGAAAGTAGATGGAGGATTTTGTGTCTACTATTGATTATTGTGGATTGTGTGATTTGGGTTATATTGGGTCTAGGTTTACTTGGCTCTATCAAACAACTAGTGGGGTGCAAATAAGAGAAAGATTGGATACGGCTTTGGCTAACTTAGAGTGGAGGTCTCTTTATCCTATGGCAAAGCTTCATCATTTGTCTTCTTCGGTTTCGGATCACTCTCCATTATCTCTTCACTTGACTCAACGGCACAAGGAAAAAAGAACTAGGAGAATGTTTAGGTTTGAATCAATGTGGTTGAAGGATTCAAGGTGTGACAAGGTTGTTAAGGATGCTTGGGAATGTGGTCAATTAGTTGAGTCGGATTGGGTTCTCCAAGAATGTTTGGAGCGGTGTAAGGCTGATTTATCTGCTTGGAATGATTCGGAATTTGGTCATGTGGGAAGGACTATTGTGGAGCTTCAAACAAAATTGAAGTGGTTAGAATTGCAACCCGTTTCTAAGGAAGTAGTGGAAGCATTGAGACATACTCGAATTGAATTGAAATGTTGGTTGGATAGAGAGGATGATATGTGAAGGCAACGATCAAGAATTAATTGGTTTCAAAATGGTGATAGAAACACAAGCTTTTTTCATGCCAAGGCATCTACTAGACAAAGGAAGAATTTCATGAATGGGATGTTAGATGTTGATGGGGTTTGGCAGGTTGAAGAGGGTAAAATGGCGGAGATAGCAATTGGGTTTTTTGGAGATCTTTTCTTTACTAGTAATCCGATGGAATTTTCGGAATTACTCCTTGCAGTTACACCTAAAGTGACTGATGCAATGAATGATTGGCTGGTTCGCCCTTTCATAGAGAGTGAAGTCAAAGGTGCTTTGAAACAAATGTACCCACTAAAGGCTCCAGGGCCTGATGGGATGCCTCCTCTTTTCTTCCAACACTTTTGGAGCACTAGTAGAACAGTGGTGACCAAAACGGTACTTGATTTTCTTAACTTTGGTATTTCTCCACCACATTTTAATGACACCCACATATCTCTTGTTCCAAAAATTAAAGAGTCAAAGAAGATAACTGATTATAGGCCTATTAGATTATGTAATGTTGTGTATAAGATTGCATCAAAAGCTATTGCAAATAGGCTGAAACGGTTTTTACCCTCGATTATTAGTGATACACAAAGTGCTTTTGTTCATGGAAGGTTGATCACAGATAATGTATTGGTGGCTTTTGAAACAATGCACCATATTAGTCAGAAAAAGGGGGGTAAAGTAGGGAAAATGGCTCTTAAATTAGATATGAGCAAAGCTTATGATAGGGTAGAGTGGGTTTGGTTAGAAAAGGTCATGGAGAAATTGGGTTTTGTTGATAGGATAAGGGACTTGATTATGAGATGTATTTCTACAATCACTTATTCAGTTAAAATTAATGGGGTTCCGAGGGGGCACATTATTCCATCTAAGGGACTCCGTCAAGGAGACCCTTTATCACCTTATCTCTTTCTTTTGTGTGCAGAAGATTTGTCTACTTTGATTCAATCAGCAGTGGATAGGGGTCAAATGGAGGGGGTCAAAATTTTTAGAGGAGGCCCAAGATTATCTCACTTGTTTTTTGCAGGCGATAACCGGATTTTTTGCAAGGCCACACTTAAGGAATGTGATGAACTACAAAGATTGCTTTAGGTGTATGAGAAAGCTTCTGGTCAACAATTAAACCGTGCAAAGACATTTTTGTTTTTCAGTAGTAATACCTCCAGAGATGTCCAAGAGGAGGTAAAGAATCGGTTTGGTGCCCAAATAATCAAGCAACATGAGAAGTATCTTGGTTTGCCTTCTTTGGTTGGGAGGAATAAAAGAACTACATTCAATGCTATCAAGGAGAAATTGGGAAAAGTGTTGGCGGGTTGGAAAGAGAGGTTACTTTCAAAGGCGGAGAAAGAGGTTCTAATTAAAGCAGTGGCCCAAGCAATACCGACTTACACCATGAGTTGCTTCAAACTTCCAGACTCGCTTTGTGATGATTTAATGGGGATGATTAGGAATTTTTGGTGGAGACAAAAGAATGAGGAAAGGAAAATTTCTTGGCTTAGTTGGGAGAAAATGAGTGAATCTAAATGTAATGGAGGAATGGGATTTAAGGATTTAAAATTGTTCAATAAGGCTTTGCTTGCAAAACAAGGCTGGTCTCTTCAAATGGGTGGCAAACCTCTTGTTTATAGAGTTCTCAAGGCTAGATACTTCCCAACTTGTGATTTTATTCATGCCTCGATTGGAAATAATCCTTCTTATACTTGGAGGAGTTTAATATCTGCCCAAAGTCTAGTTAATAAGGGTTTAAGATGGAGGGTTGGTAATGGAGCAAATATAAAGGTTTGGCGAGACAAGTGGCTGCCATGGGGTTCGACTTATAGGGTCACTTCTCCTACGTTATTTCTGAATCTTGATACAAGGGTTGCTGATTTAATTGATCCACACACAGCAAGATGGAAAAATGAAGCTGGTATCTTGTTTGCAAGACATTTGGGGCTGAAGAATGGAGTGTTAGAAGGAGATTCTTTGATTGTTTCTAATGCTCTCAAGCAGGTAGCATAGTCTCCTACTTCAGTTGCTGCTATTGTAGAAGGAATTAATGTCTTGAGTTCAGATGTTGGGGTTGTTGCTTATTCTCATGTGCGAAGGACTGGTAATAAGGCAACCCACATTTTAGCATGACAAGCTCAAAGCTTTGTCAATGATGTAATTTGGATTAAAGAGATTCCTTGTTGTATTCAGCAAGCTTTTGTCCATGATATACTCGGTTCTTGATGTTTAATAATATTTCAGTGTATGTTTTTATTAAAAAAAAAAAATCCGATAACACCAACTTCCTTATTTCCGCCATCAACAAAGACACATGTCACCAACAATTTTTCTCCATCCCATTAATCAAACCACTCTCTGTGGGATCTCCCACCCCACTCTTCACACTCCCTTCCCAATCCTTAGGTCTCACCTCTTTCCAATATCTCAACACTTTCTTTCTCCTTCACCATCCTGAATATCCCCATTACAATGACATCCCTCTTCTCACCTATAACCCCATTACTCAACAATCTCACTCTTCCTCTCGATCCTCCACTCCCTACAACTACAACTATTACTTGGGAGGTTAGAACCCATTTTGGCTTTGACCCTTCAACCAAACTCCACAAAGTCCTCCACGTTAAATGGACCAAATGCATTCCACAATCAATTCCTAGAGTTATTAATATGGTGTGCACGGTTTTGACAATTGGTAGCAACATGTCGTGGAGAGAGGTAAATCATGTGCCGCCGCTTGTTGATTCTACCAAGTGTGGCATTGGTGGGAAAAGTAGTGTTTGTGTTAACGGTGCAGTACATTGGTTAACACAGTATGTGGATTCCATTGTGGCTTTTGATCTCAAAGATGAGAATTTTAGACTTATCCCACTTCCCCATGACTTCAAAAAAAATAAAAATAAAAAAATAACTCTGCATCGTTCCGTTTGGAATTTGAACGGTTAGTTGAGCTTGATGGGTGCTTGGCCTTGGTAGCTGACGTATATAGCGGAGTTGAGGATGATTACATGTTGCAATTGTGGATACTAAAGGATTACCACAATCATGTGTGGGTTGTGAAGACTATACTCTTTCCATTTGAGTGGAGCGACTGTGGTCAACCTGTTCCTATTGGGACTATCCCAACGGGGGAGATATTGCTAAAGCCGCATTCTTTGAGTAAGAGCCTTGCGTGGCTGCTTTTCTATAATACGGAGGGACATTGTTTCAAGAAGGCTGAAATTACCGGTTTGCCTAAATGGGTTTATTCGGGTGGTCTTCAAAATATCAGAAGCGTTTCTCTTTATGATAGAACCTCAGAATGGGGCAGTTGTTGAACCTCAAACTCAATTCAAGTTAGTTGATGAAAAGCTATTGTCTCAGTCAAAAGAATCTGTATTTGAGTTACCAGTGGAATTGGAGTCTGAAACTTCATCACACTTTACTTTAGAGGATAAGGAGGACCTACAAACTGACATCATATCAGGAGGGGAGGAAAATTCTGAGAATGTTGAAGCTGGGTCTAATAAAGGAAAAGACAGGAGGAGAGAGAAAAAATTATGAGAGCAGTAAACGGTACAATTGCGTTGCAGCCACCCTTACAGTAAATGGAAAGAAAACCGCTGGGGCAGTGTTGAAACAGATGTTTACAGATGCCAATTGGGTCAGTGGAAACTACCTCCATTGTCACAACCCTAGGTGCCCCATCTATTTCTGGTTGCCTACTATTTTCTCTAGTGATATTCTTTTCCCCTTGCTAGTAATACATGGTGAAATATTAGGTTTACTGCTAGCTCAATGGAAAATTTTCAGTATCACAATGCAACGTGTGTGTGTCTATATAAATTATAGTATGTATATTAATTATAGTATGTACTATTTAGGACTCTATCTAGAAAGAGTAAGTGTACGGTGATTTTTTTTTTTTTTTTTTTTTTTGAGAAGGAAGTGTATGGTGATCTAATGACTTATCTTAACAACAATTGCTAAATGCCAGTTCAGTCACTTACATTTAGCCCACTATAAGGCTGTTTACAACCATGCAAAAGAATTATATTATGGTGCCATAGCACATGAAATGATGAAATCATACACATGGTTGGAGATGTTTACTCCATGCACTATATTCATATATGTATGTGTTAGGTTCTAAAGATTAGGAACTAATGTATTTAGAACTTCAATTTGTATGTTGGCAAACCATGATCAAAACAATGTTGAGTCGTGTGTTAGACTTGCTCAAAGTATGGGTTTAATTGTAAAGTTGGAATCGAGTTTTTATGCAGAAGTACTGTTCACTTTCTGTATGACTCGATCGATCGAAAATTAGACTCGATCGATCGAAAATCGTGCAGAACGTTTTTCTGCAGAAAATTCCAACTCAGCCCAAGCCCGTTTTAATGTATAGGGTTTTATGTTTTGCCCTAAGTATATAAGGGAAAACCCTAGCCACGTTTTTAGAGTTCTGTTTTGCTGTGTTTGTGAATCTTTCTTTGAGATCTAGAGGTGTTTACCTTCACATACACTTAGGGTTTACATACTTGAGATTTATGTCAAGAGTTGTGTAGATCGTTACAGTTGCAGAATCAAGAGAACACAAAGATATACAAGCAGGTGCGCTTGTGGATTTGTTGAAGAATTTCGGAAAGAAGGAGTCCGTGGATCTCGGAGCTATCATGGGGTCATGGTAGTAAGTTTCCTACACTCGGGTAGCAATATGACGTTAGTGGTCTAAGTCTATTGTGTAAACTTCGATTCTTTCATAGTGGATTCAGTTTACCTTGAGGATAGCTAGGTCAAATCCTCCCCAGGTTTTTACCGGTGTGGTTTCCTGGGTCATCAGATCTTTGTGTTGTTTATTTTTCCGCTGCTTTGTTATTTTTGCTTAACTGTGTTAACCTAGTTTTAATTAAATTACCTAAGTTAATAACTTGGCTAATTCTCTAGGTTAATCTGTTGGGTTTAAGGGGTCTAAACGAACTAACAGTATGCATATACGTCTACATCTATATTTCCATGGTGATCCTTTTGATTCACATTGTCAATGCCTAAATGCTATCAGTGGGCATGAGTTCAGATTATAAATTTTGGACCACTTTCGGGCCTGTAAATGACAATTTAATCCCTTGGTTGGTACATTGAAGTATTCTGTAGATGAGCATTATTAATTTTTCTGTGTAATAACTAATAACGAAATATTGGATAATAGAATTGAGAGGGATAGACAGGGCATATGTTAGGTTCTAAAGATTAGGAACTAATGTATTTAGAACTTCAATTTGTATGTTGGCAAACCATGATCAAAACAATGTTTAGTCGTGTGTTAGACTTGCTCAAAGTATGGGTCTTAATGTAAAGTTGGAATCGAGTTTTTATGCAGAATTACCTTTAACTTTCTGTATGACTCGATCGATCGAAAATTAGACTCGATCGATCGAAAATCGTGCAGAACGTTTTTCTGCAGAAAATTCCAACTCAGCCCAAGCCCGTTTTAATGTATAGGGTTTTATGTTTTGCCCTAAGTATAAAAGGGAAAACCCTAGCCACGTTTTTAGAGTTCTGTTTTGCTGTGTTTGTGAATCTCATTGTGAGATCTAGAGGTGTTTACCTTCACATACACTTAGGGTTTACAAACTTGAGATTTATGTCAAGAGTTGTGTAAATCATACAGTTGCAGAATCAATAGAGCACAAAGATATACAAGCAGGTGCGCTTGTGGATTTGCTGAAGAATTCCGGAAAGAAGGAGTCCGTGGATCTCAGAGCTATCATGGGGTCATGGTAGTAAGTTTCCTACACTTGGGTAGCAACAAGATGTTAGTGGTCTAAGTCTTGTCGTGTAAATTTCAATTCTTTCATAGTGGATTCAGTTTACCTTGAGGATAGCTAGGTTAAATCCTCCCCAGGTTTTTACCGGTGTGGTTTCCTGGGTCATCAGATCTTTGTGTTGTTTATTTTCCGCTGCTTTGTTATTTTTGCTTAATTGTGTTAACCTAGTTTTAATTAAATTACCTAAGTTAATCACTTGGCTAATTCACTAGGTTAATCTGTTGGGTTTAAGGGATCTAAACGAACTGACAGCATATATATGAAATTTGTGATACATACCCATCGCTCTTGAACTAGGTGGGTCAAAATTATGATATCTTCCACTTCAGCAGATCCTTAGCCAACTCATTGGCAGTTTGGCAAATGATTTAACAATAGCTTGATTGCATTGTCAATCATTAGTGTAGAATTTCAGGTGAGGCCTTGCATGTTTGTTGGGTGGAGCCCCATAGGTGTGCAGCCATTATCATGTGCTTAGCTCATGGAAATTAGTGTCGATTAAGAATGGGAGGAGTCAGGAGGAGGGAATTTAACCTCAAATAATACTTCAGGTGGCAAAAAAAAAAAAAAAAAAAAAATGCAACTCCAGTGATTTATGTTGAGATATAACTTCTTATGTTCTAGTTCTAGCCAAATGGCGTGACCTTTTTACCTAGTAAAGACTTAGAGAACTCTCTTTTTACCTGGAGTTGACTCAACACACCCTGCATCAAATTGTCTAATTTTTATCATCAATCAAACACTATTCATTTATATATATAATACATACATACATACATACATATATATATATATATATATACACACCACTTTGCTACGGTAAATTACTAATCTTGGCAGTTCCCTATAGCAAGAAGGCAAAATATTTTGTCTTTGACTACATCAATGTTGGCACTTAAAATTAGAGTGTAAGGTGGTTAAATAGCTAACCACCACCAATGGCAATGCTCTAAAGAAAAAGTAAACTAATTTAATAATTAGTGTAAAGAAGCATATAAATTTTGAGATATTAAAAATTAAATTAGTAACAAGTAGCAACGTATCACAAAGATCAACCTACTCAAACTATATAATGAGTCAATGACAAAGTTTTCTTTATCACAACAATGAGTTAAAAATTATAAATAGAGAGACAAACCATGTAAAAATTAATTTTTCTCCTATATTCCTCCATAATCATGTTTTTTTTTTTTTTAAATACTAAGCCGGTGGGTATGCTAAAAGTCATGAAGAAAACAGAAATATATGGTGTTAGTTCAGGCAATTATTGAGAGATTAATGAGATAACAGTAAAAATAAGTAAATGTGATATTTTGGGTAACAGTAAAAAAACTTAACAAAAAGATGTAAAAAAAAAAAAAAGCTAAATTCAAAATTAGAGCGCCACATGGCAGGATATTATACATTCCCACATTATATATATACTTGGACAACCAATATTCCTAACTTTTGCCCCCAAAAATAGGTACGGAGGAGGAGGAAAGCGTCAAATTGTAGATGTATTTGAAAATGATGAAGTGCAAGAGCATTTTCCATAGAGTTCAACAAACTGAGCACCATTCACATAAGTTAGCATTTAGGAAAGGAATTATCCATTCATTAAGAAAAGAAGGAAAAAGCTTTTGAGAAATGGACCTATTGACAATTTGACATAATGCAAAAAAGTAAAAAGCACATTGAATACCTTCATGGTGAACCCTATAATCTATCAGACCATGGCAAAGCCACAGTACGAAAGGATGTACCAGTGGACCACTGCCAGATCTTAGAAACAGAAAAACTACACCTTTACTTCTAATGTTAATCTTCTTCACCTCACCATCCCTATCCCCATCAATTGTGGAAGTCACATTTTGTCCCTCTCCCTTTCACAATTCTCATACTACCACCCACTCTATTGGGACATAGAGCAACTTGCAGCTTTGAATCAGCAACCACATATTTATATCATCCCAATGAGTAACATCTTGCATCCAAACTACTACTGTTGGTCTCTCCCACTCTCTCTCTACTACAGTTCCTACTCCATTTAAGCCGAGTCCCACAGAAAATACACTCTTTTCACTAATAATGGCATTTTCTGCAGGCTTTTGACCAGAAAGAAACCCACTTGCCCCATTTCTTGAAAACCCATCTTCTTCCCTTGGGTCCTCAAAACAAAAAACTGGGTTTTCAATGGAAAGCCCAACAACCCTAGGTGTGTAAAGGTTCCCTCTACAAAGTGGGCAAGTTGAATTAGATAGTAACCATGTGCCTATACAATCAATATGAAATGCATGGCTAAACATTGGAAGCAACCTCAACTTGTCTTGTTCTGAAAACTCACAAAGACAAACTGCACAATCAAATGGCTCTTTCAGACACATTATCTCTTTATAGAGGAAAATTGGGAGAGCATCTATGAAAGCTTGATCTAGGTCAGAATCAAGAAAGTTGAAAGGGTTGTTGCAATTGTCTCTTACAAGCATCAGACTCAGAATTCTCTGGGAGTCTGTTTGATTCACTGATTGATGATGAAGATCTATGTTTTGTGAGAAATCTAATAAGAAAGTGAAGTAGATCAGATATAAAAAAGATGACAGCTAGAATAACTATGATAAAAAGAATTGCTGGGCTTATTTTACTTCCAGATGATGATGATGGGCTTGGTTGTTTTTGGTAATCAATATTATATGGCAACGACGGAGAAGAAGAAGGTGAAAGTAGATGAGAGAGAGAAGGGCTGGTGAGAAAACCATCTCTCAGTCTGACCTGAGATTGAACCAAAGACATTTTAGGATATTGATATACTAAATTCACCACCACTTTTCTCAGCTGAATTGCAACAAACACTCGGTAATCAATGTGCTAAGTGTAACCCTCGAGACACAATTTTTCCTTGCTACCTTTGACAACAAAGAATCAAACCCCAACTCATGTAATGCGGCAAACAAGTAAATAGTCACTTGTATTTCTTGCACTCACAAGAAACCCAAATACAGTTTAATCAACTAATATTCAGAAAGAATCTAATTTTATTTTGACTCAGATTTGTAAACCAAACTGGTTAAAAGGACAATATTTTATTGTTACCAGAAACTCCAGTTCTTATCTTTTGCATTGACAAGAAAGAATATTGAAAAAGGAACAACTTTTCATAGACAGTAACCATGTTTTGTAAAGATTTCCTCTATAAAGGGGGCAAGTTAAATTAGACAATAATCATGTGTCTATTGACTGTTTTACACAAAGAACTATAAAGGAAAACATTTTGACAATCAGTTGTTTCAAAACAGAGTCCAAACTAACTTGTCTGAATTCCACACACAAAACAAGAAGGAAGTTATTCATGTACCAGAGGTTAATTCAGAACCTCAATCACTTTTCCTTACTTTTTCTCTGCAACTCCCCAAAAATACAAGTTGTCAAAGCCTCTACCTATCCCACCATGGGACTCTTTAATTTCTTCTTTTTGGTCCCCCTTCTTGTCCATATTTTTCTGCCATCTTTGCAACAAGTGAACAAAATTTTTCAAGGCGAGGCACATCCTCAACAATGGAACCTCGTACCTACAAATACAAAAAGAAAAACAAAGGAGAAATTTAAAAACAGTAATTTTTTACAGTTAAAAACTTATTTACTAAAAAAAAAATTAAAAGCTACTTACAATAGGAATTAGGCTATATTCTCCAAAATCTATCCTTTTCATCTTCAAGACCCTTTCCGAGCCTAAGACATTAAATTTTCTGTGAGTTGGAAGTTCATCACACAAATACTTCTTGTGCTGCATAAAAAAATAATAATAATAAATATAAAAAAAAAAAGTTTCACAAGGTAAACAAATTAATTGGGAAAAGGAGAAAAGACACAAAATAACAACAAATAGCAATATAAAGGAAAACAACAAATAACCTAGATGGATAAGTCACATCATACTTTGTTAATAAGACAAGCTTGCCCTAAATTTTTTTTTTTTAAAAGAAAAAAAAAACAATAATAACAAAATCATAATAAAAACACATAATTTTAAAATTAAGAACAAAAAAAACCCCACATCCACGCGGTCAATGGTGTGTTCAAATGCTTGGCAAAGAGCTTTCATTCTTTCTACCTTCTCCTCCTCTAGGTATTTGAATAGACGTGTACTTGAAATTAAATATATAAATACTACTACCAACTTGTAAATAAACTACTAATGCAACTCAAATAGAAATAAATTAATTATATACATACTTTTATCACATCGTTCGCCCATTTGGACTGACTTCTTAAATCAACCTAGATGACATGCCAAAAATTTTTTTTTTAATATTATGGTTAAGAAAATTATGCAAATACCACCGGTTCTTAATGTTACACGAGTAAAAACAAAAAGACCACAGTATTATGAGGAAGAAAACTTACCATAGAATAGATCCCTGGAAACATCTGGAACGGCTCAATAAGCTTAATCAACCGAACGTTTATTTAGGAATAACCCACCTAATATGAACCTCAGAATTGAGAGTGATGTTGAAACTGTTGTTAAATTTTTAACTGTTGAAGCCAGTTGCAATGATATTAAGCTAATAGAGTTCAAGAGAAAATTTGTTGTTCCTTACAATTTAAAGGTTATATGGATAAATGGGGAACTCAACGGAATTGCACATAGCCTTGCACAATATGCATGTGAGCGTCAAAGGTTGGAGAGTCTTAATTATAGCACGGGGACTGCATTTAAAACAACAAAAAGGGAAGAAGTGTGGGATTACGAAAACGGTTTTCCAGCAGGTTTGATTGCCACCATATTAGAGGACTATGGGAGGAGAATGGTTAAGGTCAAATTTGGAAGTGACAACATTGTTGACACTGTAAGTTGACACTGTAAGTTGGCCAATGTTACATCAAGTAACATTGGCCAACTTACAGTGTCAACAATGTTGTTACTTCCAAATTTGACTTTAACCATTCTCTTCTCATACATCAAGTAACATTGGCCAACTTACAGTGTCAACAATGTTGTTACTTCCAAATTTGACCTTAACCATTCTCCTCCCATAGTCCTCTAATATGGTGGCAATCAAACCCGCTGGAAAACTGTTTTCGTAATCCCACACTTCTTTCCTTTTTGTTGTTTTAAATGCAGTCCCCGTGTTATGATTAAGACTCTCCAGCCTTTGACGCTCACATGCATATTGTGCAAGGCTATGTGCAATTCCGTTGAGTTCCCCATTTATCCATATAACCTTTAAATTGTAAGGAACAACAAATTTTCTCTTGAACTCTATTAGCTTAATATCATTGCAACTGGCTTCACCAGTTAAAAATTTAACAACGATTTCAGCATCACTCTCAATTCTGAGGTTCATATTAGGTGAGTTATTCCTAAATAAGCGTTCGGTTGATTAAGCTTATTGAGCCGTTCCAGATGTTTCCAGGGATCTATTCTACAATTAGTTTTCTTCCTCATAATACTGTGGTCTTTTTGTTTTTACTCGTGTAACGTTAAGAACCTGTGGTATTTGCATAATGTTCTTAATCATAATATTATTTTTTTTTTTTTTTGCATGTCATCTAGGTTGATTTAAGAAGTTAGCCCAAATGGGCGAACGATGTGATAAAAGTATGTATATAATTAATTTCTTCTTATTTGAGTTGCATTAGTAGTTTGTTTACAAGTTGGTAGTAGTATGTATATATTTAATTTCAAGTACACGTCTATTCAAATACCTAGAGGAGGAGAAGGTAGAAAGAATGAAAGCTCTTTGCCAAGCATTTGAACACACCATTGACTGCGTGGATGTGGGTTTTTTTTTTTGTTCTTAATTTTAAAATTATGTGTTTTTCTTATGATTTTGTTATTATTGTTTTTTTTTCTTTTCTAAAAAAAAAATTTGGTCAAGCTTGTCTTACTAACAAAGTATGACGTGACTTATCCATCTAGGTTATTTGTTGTTTTCCTCTATATTGCTATTTGTTGTTATTTTGTGTCTTTTCTTCTTTTCCCAATTAATTTGTTTACCTTGTGAAACTGTTTTTTTTTTTTTTTTTTTTTTTTTTATGTAGCACAAGAAGTATTTGTTTGATGAACTTCCAACTCACAGAAAATTTAATGTCTTAGGCTCGAAAAGGGTCTTGAAAATGAAAAGGATAGATTTTGGAGAATATAGCCTAATTCCTATTGTAAGTAGCTTTTAATTTTTTTTTTTTAGTAAATAAGTTTTTACCTGTAAAAAATTACTGTTTTTAAATTTCTCCTTTGTTTTTCTTTTTGTATTTGTAGCTACGAGGTTCCATTGTTGAGGATGTGCCTGGCCTTGAAAAATTTTGTTCACTTGTTGCAAAGATGGCAGAAGATATGGACAAGAAGGGGGACCAAAAAGAAGAAATTAAAAAGTCCCATAGTGGGATTACCTACACAATGAGTTTTCCCAAAGTTATTTTTCTAAAAGTGAGTCTACATACAAAACCCCATTTGTCAAAAGCTTCAAAATAATCAAACACAAAAATATACAAAGCAATCTGAACACAATTTTCACAAAAAAAATGGAAACAAGGACAAACCAAAATTTTACATAACAAAAGAATTTTACATTATATTTTTAAGTAATTTGCTAAGCCACTTTTTCAGTTTTCTATAACTATTGAACACTCTGTAAACCAAGCCACCATACTACAACAAATCTGACTTTTTTCAAGGGTCAAAACCCCTGAAAAAAGTATTAAAAAACCTTGAAAAAATTTATTTTAAAAGTACAATTGACCCTTAATAACCTTTGAAACTTATCCCGTCGAAAAAGATATTTTGAAGGCCTTCGAAACTTATCCCGTCAAAAAAGATATTTTGAAGGCCTTTGTGGCCCTCAAAACAAGTGCTCTAATCTAATTTTGAGGGTCAAGAGACCCTTATATAACCTTTTACCAAGGTTTAAAATATTTACATTTACAATCCTTGATAAATAAGGTTATTTAAGGGGTCTCTTGACCCTCAAAATAAGTTTTTTTTTTTTTTTTTTTTTAACCACAATCATGCTCTGTGTGTGTGTGTGTGTGTGTGTGTGTGTGTATATACATACACGCGCGCACACACACAAAGATTCAGCAAAAATTCAGAATTGTTGAGATGATATGCTATGAGATTGATGTATAGCAAAAGTGATATCAATGGTCTCAAAAGTGGTATGTCAATTATTGTTTAAGAGAAAATATATCAACCACACTGTACAAAGACCAAATCTGTCCAAGAGTTAAAAGTTTTGATACATTTTATTCCTCATCATCATCTCCAAAGCAAGAAGTTATCAGCTAGTGCAATTGAACATTTCAGCCATTATGGGTGCCCTCAAGTTTCTAAAAAAGAGAGAATGATACAGATTATGAAATTGAAACATGTAAGGAACACTAGAAGAAACACATGAAGAATAACCTAAAAGCTAGTCAGATACCAAATCATCAAATAAATAAGCTTACACCTATATAAACTAATATTGATGTGAATGGGCTCTCACATAACCATGGAAATCAATGGAAGGAAATCACTAGACACATAATTTATGGCTATAAAGAATAGAACACCAAAACAAAATTTCAAAAAATTAATCCATCTCCATTCTTTTCAATCATTCAATCATATTATAGCAAGTGAGGAAGGAGTATTCAAACCCCGGTTCTCCTCACAATGAAAACCAAGCAATGCCGCTAAGCTACAACTACGATACATGAGGATGACTGCCAAATTCTACTCACAATTAATGCAAAACTAAAAAGATGCAATGAAATCAGTATATATAAAAGTAAATAAATTACCAGGCACCCTTTGCAAGAGCATCGGATGCAGGTTGTGGCCTGCCGCAGACCATGTAAAGCTCAGAAGCCCTTTTATAGAAATCGGCAACTTCAGTCCAATTGCCTACTTCTTTAGCTAAAGCTGTAGCCGACTCCATATGCTTAGCAGCATACCAGGGTACCATAATTATTATTAACTTGTAAAGGACTTAAACAACGACAACTTCGTTAAACAACTTAAGAAATGAAATACTAAGTACTTAGAGAGGATACGAGGAGAGCATTTCTCGTCCTTTGGAAGCCTTTTCAAATGCAATTTTTGCTTTTTCATGGTTCTTGATGACCGACCCTATACCCAATAGCTATATACCAAATCAATAAAATGTAGAAATCAAAAACAAAAATTTTTATAACTTTGTATTGAATAGTAGTATAGAGGAGAAAGTAGAAGTACCGGCTTGCTCATATAACTGGGTAGCAAATTTTTATAACTTTGTATTGGAGAGAGACATTAATTTAAAAGCCTAAAACCAGTCTTATGTATGACATTCAAGATAATACAAAGATAATTAATGAAATACGTCTGCCTTCTATATAAAATGCGTGGACATTTGGTTGCTGTATTATCTTCTCATTGACAATCTCAAACTACATTTATTAAGTAGAGTTATCTTTTCCTTTATAAGTTAATTATAACCTCTATGATTATAATCTTTTTAACCTTATAAAATAAATCAAGTGACTTCATGAAACTTAAACTTTTGTGCATGTGAGCACAAAAATCCCAGTAGCTTACCCTCTGTCATACCTTGTTGTTCACGCGCTCACGCGCCACCACAGCCGCGGTTCTTGGCAGATCCGTGGAGCCTTTAACCTCCGCATCACCGATTCATGTTCAACGCACCGTTTGGGGCTCTACTAGGTAGTAGATCGAGAAGTTAAGTTCTTGATTTTAGAGAGAGAGAGAGGGATCGAAATAATATGAAGTGTTTGGCTCGGGTTTAGAGAGAGAAAAAGGATGAGAGGTTGGGAACCACCATCTTGGTGGTGGCGGTTCGGCTTCACGATGGAGCTAGGAGGCTGTGCCTCGTTTAGATCGAAGAGAGGGTGAGACCGATCCAGATCGAGAGAGGTTATATGTTTCGGTTTTAGAGAGAAGTTGAGGCTGAGTTGTGAAACCACTGCCGATAGTAGTGGTGATGAGCTTGAGAGGCTTTAGCCATGGTCGTTTGAGATGGAGAGATAGTTCAGATCCGACGATTAGAGAGAGATTTTGAGCAGAGAATCGGTTCGGAGATGGAGAAGACCACCGTAGTGGTGTTGCTGATGATCGGAGTGATGAGTTCAAGGTACTGGGCCATGGAGGCTCGGGTGAGAGAGAGAGAGTGACGGTGAAGATGGAGGCTCTGGTGAGAGAGAGAAAGTGCCCGTTTGTTTGCACTTTCCTCTAGCAAAACGCACTTTTTGAAACCAGAGTAGCGACGACGAAGCCGAAGCCAGCGGAAGAGAGATTGTGAGACAAGAGCAGAGGCATGTCATCCTTGAACTCCATCTCTACGCCGCAGAAGCGGGATTCCTTGTCCCCTGACCTTTCACCTAGCGGCACTTTCTTTGGGTTTGCCGAGATCTCTCTATTTTTCATTTTGATCTTTCTCAGTTCGTCACTCTCTCCCCTTTGACGAAGTAATAGTTTAGAGGATGCGAAACAGAGTTAGAGAGAGAGAGAGAGAGGCGTTGAAACTTGAAAGAAGACGAAATGTGAAGAAGTGTGTGGAGCAAAATTAACTCACCTTAATTGATTTTTAATTGACATGCATGAGGTTGGATGACAAATTTGAGAGGAGTTCAGCTTGGTTCTTGGAAGCTGATGGATGAAATTAGAGAAAATGAGAAGCAGAGAGAAAATAATGGTGGATGGGAGAATATAAAGGTGGAAGAAGATAAGGTTGAAAGGAAACGTGTGGTTGGGAATAAAAGAAGAGAAGTAAAAATAAAAAAATAATAAAAAAAGTAAAAGGTAGAGTGGGATACGTGTGTTAGCAAATTTACGAAATAAAAATTAGGACACAATAAATTATCACAAAAGTTTTAAATTGAGGTATCAAATCTTTTATTAGTCTAATATTGACTATAACTTGAAATAAATAGTATTGTGAAAATATTGTCATATTTTATTGTATTTTTAGACTTTTTAAATTAGTGTTATTTTTTTTTTAGAAAAAAATAGTGTTATTAACATAATATTTTTATAACAATTTCATAATAAATTTTACACAATAAGTTGTTATTGGTTCTTATTTGGACATACTAGTGACATTATTTTTTTTTTTTTTTTATCTATCATTAACAACTTGTTATATAGACTTTATTGTGAAATTTTTATAAAAATATTGTGTCCATAACTTGCATTAAGAGAGATAATTAAAACAAAGAATTCTCTTATATATATATATATATATATATATCTTGTCCTTTTTGGTAATTTACAACTCAAACCTCCACTTTTATAAGCACTAGTGAAACATTCAACTTTTTTTAAAAGTACTTTTTAACAGTTTTTACTAAATACTTAGTTTTTTCAAAAAGTTCAGTTTCATACCGCACTTTTTGAAAACTCTACTTTTTCAAAAAGTTCAGTTACAAAAAGCTGAACCAAACTCACATAAATAAGAGAGTGAGGGTTTTTTTACATACAGGTCGAGTATGGATAATATTTATATCCTTCCCGAACTATTTGGATAATATACATACCCTACCCGATTAGGTTCTACCCAAAGAACCGGTATTACCCAAAACATTTGGATCGGGTATGATATCTAAGGCCCTCTTTGGGTTTTTTTTTTTTTTCATCGCTCATCGCTCGTCACTTAATTTTCATCACTCATCACTTAAAATACTTAATTTTTCCAACTCCACCCATTTGTCAGGCATCACTCAGTGACTTTGTTTCAAAAAAAAAAAAAAAAAAAAAAAAAAAACTCAAAACTCAATCTCTATTGGCTCCAAAAAGTAGGTTGTTTTCCAATTGTAGTGGGCTAAGTTCAAAGAAAATTTTGTAAGCTCCAATAACTAAATGTTCTTGATTGTTTCCTACAACGAAACATTCATGAATGAGATCCAACTTTCATCGCTTTAACGGAACATTGGATGCAGTAATAATAAATTTTGTTTGTTTGACCCTTCTTTATTTTTATAGTTAGGATATATTTTTCTAGTTTTCAAGTCATGTCTATAAAAATATAACTAACAAACTATCAAACATTTTGCTGCCTATAGTGGTTTTTGTGCATAATAAAAGGCATGCAGGTGGATATTAGGGTCATCACTAACAGCACTGATAGCAAGGTCAAGGAATTTGATTTGGCTACTGCTAAAGATGGATGTAAATTCTAAAATATCGAATAGATCAAATTTGAATTAGATATTAGATATTAGATAGGAGTATTAGAATAACGTAGATATGCAAATTCTTACGTGAGGACATCTAACAATTTTGGCTTCTCAAGTCCAAGGAATCTTCCTCACTGTGTTTCTAGCATTGTGCTCTCAGTCTCAGAGAGGCCTTAAAAGTAATTTTGCTTCATGTTTTGTCTTTTGTTTTTGCGTTCTCTAGTTTGCGTAGCTTTATCTTGGTTGTTGTACTGTTTTTTGGTTGTTTCTTTTCAATGATAATTAACGATTCAGTAAAACAAACAAACAAAAAATTTTAATAGCAGGATATATTGTCAGAACTCAAGAAGGACATGTTGGTAAGCAACAAATCTTGGGCTGGTTCTGGCCCCATTATTGCTAAAACTTGGGCTCGTGATGGCCCCGTTTTATTGCTAAATTATTTCATGGGATGCAAATCTTTTGCATGCAAAGGATTCGGTTTGCTACCACACATTTATTTAGGCCCAACAGCAAACATGAGCCTTTTTTTTCTTTTTTCTTTTTTGTCATTTTATCCTGATGAATAGAGAATCCATTATATCTATAATCTATAACAAAAGAAATCAATTTGTTTTGTGGCATGAATCATGATGATAAAGAGAATTTATGAAGCAAAGATCTTAAGTTGAGATTATATATATATATACATATATATATATATGAAACCGTTTGACTTTTGGTGTCTCACAATTTTATACATTATTATTCTAAAATATATATTTAATTTATTTTAAATTACATTGTAATTTAAAATCCTCCATTATAATCTTGGTATATCATATTTTCTTTAAATATTTAGTAAAATATCATATAACACAATTATAGTAATTAATACCTACTCTTAGAATATATGGCTCCATATAAAAACATAATTATAATAAATTTCTATTAATAACTACTATAATTATCAAACTTTATATTTAGAAAAAAAAATAATAAAAGAAAAAAATCATAATATGTTGAAATTCCTATATATTGCATGGGTTATCAATTAGTTATTAAAATAACTAAATATAATTAGGCAACAAAGAGCTAGGGCCATGAGATAGAGACAAAAGATCTCGTAACTTCTAATGCTAAGGATCTAAGTGTCCGTTTGGCCTAGGTGATTTTAGGAGAGATCGAAAAGAAAGAAGAAAAAATATGGGAGATTTGAACAAGGAGATTGTTTGGTTGGGAGAGGAAAAGGGAGGATATTTTGGTGGGGCCTGATAATTTCTCCTCAGCCAACCAAAATCTTGCCCCCACCCCTAATCTGGGGAGAAAATGGGAGAGACGAGGGGGTTTGATGGGAAATTATCTATCTACCCCCTCTTATCTCTCCACACTAATTGTGTTGGGTTTTTTTTTTTTCTCTTTTTGTTTTCGTTTTTAAACTTAATGGTCATTTATTTTTTTCAAATCTCAACAATAGGGTTTTTTAATTATTATTATTATTATTATTATTATTATTATTATTATTATATACGGGTTTAAGAGGAAATTCTTATAAAAAATAACCCTGGATATTAGTTAAGATAATTAATCACATCATCAGATTTTCCTTTACCTTAATGCTGGTGCAAATTACTAATCTGCTGGTCTATTTAGTTATGAAATGTAATGGTGTTTATTTGCTAGCAAATCATGTATACATTTGACCAGGAGCTGTAACACATGCGAGTGTGCAAACCCAAATAGAGGCTGCCACCAAACTCAAACAAGCTTGTGTTTTTTTATGATCATTAATATATTAGAAGTAGCTATTCTCTTCTTTTGATGTTTTCTACACATTAGCTGAAGCGTATGCAATGGAACGTTCAAAGGAGAAAAATGCATTGGCAAGGTCTGTGTTGCGGAACAAAACAAAAGCATTATCTATTAAAGCTTGAGCTGAATGTGTTTCAATTTTCAGTTGATATGTCATAACACAAACAGTTTTGGAGACACGGTCTTTTTTTATTAATAAAAATTGTTATATACTTATTAAAAGAATAATAATTTAAATTGTTATATAGAAGGAAGTACAATAGACTTTGGAATCAATGTAACGGGTATATACTCAACCATCTACTTTGAATCACTCAAAAATACAAAGCATCTATTTGAGGGTTTACATCATTCTATAGTAACCAATGGAATAAAATCTACGATATTTGATGGTCAATTCATTCTTCTCCCACTATAGTTGTTGTATGCACACTAATATCTTGATAGGGATTAGGCATTAAGGAAAAAGTATACTATATAAATAAGATATTTTTTTGATAAAGCTGTATGCACACTAATATTCTGCTAGGGGTTAGGGATTAAGGAAAAATTATAATACATAAATAAGGTTTTTTTTTTATAATTTGATAGTTGGGGAAGTGGGGGTTTAAGCTGTGGATGTCATAGACATCAGCAGGTGCTAACCAATTGAGCCAAAAGGCTCTTGGCATAATACATAAATAAGAATTTTTTTTTTTTATAAGAAACGAAAATTTTATTAAAAAACGAAAAACAGCCAACCTGAGTACATTGGGAATGTACTATAAGGGCACAAATCAAATACATATATAAGAATAGAATAAAACATTCCGTTCTGTAAGCAACACATGTTAAACTGCTAAATGAAGTTTCTATTTGACTTAGTATTCTCCTTCTTGGAGGAATCCTATTGGACTGAATTTACCCTTTTCTTTATACTTAAAATAATTGTGGTCCTTAGTCGACTTTCCATAATAACTATATTCATCTTCTCTGTACTAATGAGTACTGCAAGTGCCTGTTGCAATTGCCTAGTGCACTGTTATTCAGGTCTTCAATTCACAAGACTTTTCACCTGCCTTACTAGTATTCTAATGTATACCCTGAGATATGTTTCTAATTAATTCAATTAAAGAATAAAAATTTAAATTGACAAGACTGTTCAACATTACTATCCTGTTTCAAAAGTTCTTTCCCAAATTAGATTGGTCTATCTCTTGAAATGGTTGAGCCCCAGTTCTTTATTCTCTTTTTACAATTTTGTTCTAGAAAATCTATTTCAAGTAACCTGTTAGGGTTATGGTAACTTGTTAGGGTTATGTTAACCTGGTAGGAGTACTATTTGAAACAATACATTTAATATCTTGTAAAAGGCTATTTAAGCTAGTGCTTTCAAAAGATTTTTAAGAATGTTACATGTTTTTACACTCTTACAAAAGCAATATTTCAATACGGGACAGGGAGCAACGTATGAGTCATCCACGGCTATAGATGTGCTTTTTCACGTAACAAACTTTTTACAGCTCACTACAACTTATTATCAGTAACAAAGATAATCTTCAGTGTATTTGCTATGGTTAAAATGCTTATTTGAACTTTTCTTGCAGTGCAGATGCCGCATATATCTTTCACTGGTCTTGAAGATTACAAGGCAAGAGGAACTCAATCAGCTCCTTATTTTACTGTATCTTATTACAATGAATTTGCAGTAAGCAAGGACTTGGTGCTGATCCGTGGTGATGTTGTGTTCACAAGCAAGATTAGTGACACAGAGGCAAAATGGGTGTTGGAAACGACCCAATCTTTTTATTTGAATGATGTGAGGTACAGGGTGGTTGAACGGTTCAACAAAGAAACACATGATTTTGAGTTCAAGGATGTGTTGTAAGCATTAGACATGCCTATCCTGTGATCTGCCAAATGAATGGAACTTGGCTAATATAATGGTGGAAGACAAGGATTTAGTCAGCATAGGAGTTGAGATTACTTAAATTGCGACAATGACATTATCAGGAATTGTCCTTGTCAGAATTTGGTCAAAGTGTAGCATAATGAGCAACTGAATGGAAGATGTGGTGTAGTTCATTTCATGTTAATGTGTGCTGAAAATTCTGGTTGCTAGTTTCTTTTTTTCCCAAAATGGAATAACTACTGTTTTAAACACTATGGAATTCTAGAGTTGATTTTGTTTTCCCTTTTTTGGTTTTGGGAAATAATATGTTTTATTTTTAGAACAAATCGAAGGCAAAGTTTTCGGACATTTTCACGTTATACATTCAAAATAGTAGTTCAAAGCAATATGTTTTCTACGTTTGACTGTATTTTAGTGGTCCATACTTCTTGTGCTTTAAAGTGATATTGTATTAATCAATAATCTGTCATCTACTCATTGTTATAAAAGCTCAGTTGAACATCGACTGGATTTCTTATTTGAGTCCCATGTCATTGGAGCAAAGATTCAACGATCTCATTTGTTCTTAAGCATACGCAAATACGCATAGAGATTGTGCCTAGTTCAGTCAAGGTTTTAGGAAAAAACGTGGATACTATCTGCTCGACAAAGAAAAAGGAGGGAAGAAATCCCAATTAAGGCAGAATATACAAAAAGTAAAAGGCTACAATTCTAACGTTGTTAATGTTATTAAAATTATGAGAGGGGCTGTTAATCTTAATAAAATTTATGTGAACTTGTTACTTTTTTTTTTCCTACGATAAAAAATAACTTTAATTCAACCGACAAAAGATCAATATTCAAACTTTCAAGTATCCCAAACAAAAAACAAGAGGGAGAGAAGAGTTATTACATACCACAACTTGGTTATGGGAAGCTGCACAATAAATCATGGCATTTTTTTTGTAGAAGTGCATCTCATCTTATCCTTGGAATCACAAACCTCTACAAGTTCATTCACTCTAACCTCCAAGTTGTTTATAGTCTTGACAAGGTTTAGAAGTTAGTGCCCATTTCGATTGAGGGGGAGAGTAGAGTTGACTTGACTAAAAATATGCTAATTTTGGGTAAAATTTACTCTACTCTACTCCCCCTCAATCCAAATGGATTATTATTCTCTATTATGGAGGATTAGGTTCCTTAGATCCCAAGTTTCTTCTAGTGTGAATGCCATTTAAGGTGGCATTGGAGGGGCATGTTGATGAATGAGCATTAGCTCTATTCAGTTAGTTCAGAGGGTTTAGCACCAATTTAATAATATTTGCACTACTAAAATTGTAATGTTGAGGGTGTGCTATTGTTTCTCTATCCTCATTGCAAAGAGGACAGATTGAGTCAAATAATTCATAACCTATGTGTTGAGGTCCAAAATATCACAAGTGTTGAAATCCAAAACTAAAAGGGCCCTCAAAGATAGACAAGGCCCAATCCGCCAACCAAGGCCCACTTAGAATAAGTAAGAGGAAGCCCAAACATATGAATGGGCAAGCTTTGGGCCTTAGAAAAGGAAGAAAAAGGAAAAAAAAAAAAGCTCAGCCCGACCTGTGTGAGGAGTTTCCCAGGGAGCCCAGAAAGGGACTAAACCAGGATACCTTGGGATAGCCAGGACTAGGGGAATCCTCTTGTGATGCATGGGAGCTTCCAACCATCTCCTCGTTACCCTCTTTGTCTATGCTTAATGAATTCATTTGTTTAGAGAAATATATATCCAACAAATGAAGTATATAGATAATACAGTTTGGATTTAACCATGCTTGAATTTTCTAAGCCCACATAATGTAGTTGAATTTAAGTGCATTATACCTCCTAAAACTATTTTTTGGTTAGATCATCACTACCTTAGGCATCAGAATTCTTAAACCAATGCCACACTAGTGCCACCCAAGGCAGTCTTTGTTTTTATAGGTATCCATCCCATTGACAAGTTGGCTATCTAACCACTGCTTCATTATCATATCACATGGATGGTTTCTTCTTTCCTTGTTATTCACCCTCACCCTTTCTTCCCAGTTCCCTCTAATCCTTTCCTTGCCTTATATTTCTAGTGCTAAAAAAAAATTATCGTGCAGCAGAAATTGAGGACCAAAGCAAAAGCTCAACCCTGTCGTGGCATCACTGTTTTTACTTGGACCCCTTTGTTTGAATTACATGGCTTACAAGATTAGCATACCAAAGAAAAATCCCTCTTTTTCTAACCTGTTGTTATATCATAATTTACAAGGAAAGCATGCCAAAAAACTCTCAGCCAACAAAGGAGTGAGGGAGGTTTTAGTTTATAATGGTGCAAAACCAAGCATGGTAACTCTTATGTACAGCATGTTTATACAAACTATTCACAGCTCACAGATTCCTTTCGTGTGGTTCAAGCCAAGGAAATCCCAGGAAATCAAACACCTCTTTCTCCGTGTTAAATTTCAAACTTGCACTAGCTCTTGTTCCTTGCAATTGAACAATGCATGCTAAAGCTAGATGAACCATGTAAACAAGTGAAAGTACAACAAACTCATATACACTCATTACCCGTTTACCGCCTGAACCATGAGTAGCTGGAAACAGCCCTGTATCATCAAGCCTGAATCCTTTAGATTCTGCCAGCAATCTCAACCTACACCCAAGTATCAAGTAAATCATACAAACTTTTACTCAAACACGGGTGGTTTTGAATTTCTTTTTCTAAAAAAAAAATTTCTTGATTGATCCATAAGTCTATTGGTCATAAATATTGCCCAAACATAATGAAGACATTCTAAAATTGATGCAAAATATGGAGTACGTATAGAAAGTGAATCAATTTGGTATGAGAGAAAAGTAGGTACAAGGAATGGTTCTGGAAGACTCAACACCATTCTGTTGGTAGCAAATGAAATAATTGTCAGTACTCTCAAAAAAGCTAGTTATTTGTTTCCCTCTAATTTAATCTACTGCTTTCCAAGATATGTTAGTTCAGCAAATTCTGTTTATAGCAATATAGCATATTACTTAGAAATGTATACAACAATTGCTAGACATGTTATTCAACAGCAGCACTACACTCTTTCCAATATTAAATATTTTTGATAGATGCATCACCCTCATCCTTTGTTCATTTGCAAATATACAACATTTGACACAGCTGACACATTTTTTTTAAGCCTACAAAATCCTATGCAGAGGGATCAGACATACATTCTGTGAACTTCTTTTGTTTTCATTAGGCAAACGCTTCATGTGCTAGAATATTTAAGAAACCACAGAATTCAATAGTCAGTAAGGAGATTATACCTCCTATTTAACACATCATTCCCTGTCCAAGCTATAAGTCCAAATGCATATATATCCCTTGGATATACCTACAAAAATGTAATATATGCATTAAAAGTATCATGAAATCAATCATATACATTTCTGCAATTCTACATAAAACAATTAAAAGCTGTATACAACCAAAGGTGGCTGTGTATACGTGAACAGATAGTCAACTAAGAGAATTAACCAGAAAAGACTGGCCGCCTTCTTTTTTCCTCCCTATTAGAAGTAACAAATTTTTTTTGCGTGGGTGGGTGGGGGCGTGGTTTCAAGCATGAAAAAGGGATTGGAAGAGGGGTTCTTCTCTCACATTGTTGGGGGCTAAGAAACCAATAATTAGAATCCTCTTCAATAATAGCCTATGATTCTCCTGAGGGAGAGCATAGGAATAAACACCAGTACAGATATTAAGGAAAACATCAAGTACCTTCAAATCTATGCACTGCTGCAGCTCATGCCCAGGATATGTGCATAGACCAAAGTAAGTGTCAACACCAGAATCAGTACCCTGTGCAAACTTTTGCATAAAGTTAATGTGGGCATATTACAGCAAGTCTGACAATCACGAGGATCTCATTTCCTATGATTGCAAAATGCAATTTGCAGAACTAATAGCTCTTAAAGTTCACAAGTTTTATTGTAAAACAATGGTTCTTAAAATATGCTACACAAGATGACCAAAAATAAAAAAGGAAGCATCCAAAAAATAAATACCTATAAACTTCAATTATCTCTCCTTCTCATATATAACGTAGAATACAAGAAATAAGAGAGTCATGCGTTCAGCAAAGAGGGAGGGAGAGAGACAGGTCAATCAAACAGAAGAAAAATGATATTACCTCCTCACTGTGAGCAGTGAAAATCAAATCCTCTCTTAAGAACTTCATATCCTTTAAACGCTCGACATATTTTGATAAAAAAACCTCTATGACAGTTAGAATTTACAAAGAAGAAAGACTATAAGTCATAAAAGAATGTAAGACAGGTAAAGGGGTGACATAAAACAAAAATGATAACATTAAAAAAAAAAAAAAAAAAAAGTCATCTCAACGAATTGGGGCAGAAAGTGGCAAGATCTGCAGCAATCAAGGGTTAATTCAATTAGGTCATAAGAAATAATGTCTTTCATAGAATCTATTATGATCGTAGAAAAACTGTTTGTTGGAATTCGGAGGCATCCAGTAGTTCAATTTACGCTCTTTGGAACCAAGATCAGCCAGATATATGGTGGGTAATCAAACACTTATTTGATTGGTAAAAACAAATAGATAAGGTCTGTGTTTGAGTTCTTATAAAAAATAAAAAAAGGTCGGTGGAAAATTGTCTTGGATTTCTTATACTAATTGACCGTAATATTTTTTTATTCGCAGCTTTCTCATACACTCATTGGATTTGAAACCCACGACCTCACCCCTACCCTTTTCTTATAGGGGGGAAAGGTGCCATTTGACAACTCATTGGATATTTGAAGATAAATTTTTCTATGAGTATATTTCTTCTACCATTACATTTATATTTCATTCTGTCAAGGGAAGAAAGAGGTGTCATAAAGAGAAGAAAGCTGAATTCAGGAGAGAAGAAACAGTTATACTAAAAGCAACTGATCTCCTCAAGATCAAGACAAGTGAACATTGTCAATGAAACAAAATATAAGGTGACACACTAAGAGGTGAAATAATTTTGTACCTCCTCCCATCAGGATGTGTAATTATAATGTCTAAATCCCCACAGGAAGCTTTTCCATGTCTAAATGATCCTCCACAGACTATGTTCACCTTCAAGACAGACATTAAAATAGTAGGATAACCCATATACAAATAAGCATTATTAATGCTAGAATTATAAACAATGCTTGTGCCTTGAAATTGATTGCCAATGAATTATATCTCGATCCACATCTAATTGAATAACAACGATAAACCAAATTAAATTCACATATAATCAGTTCATTTAACATTGTCACCTGATATTAACGAACTAATTTATAATGCTAAACACATAGAGAAAAAAGGAAATCACATTTATTGCTAAAAGAAAGTTTGGGCAGAAAGCATTTGCACCAAAGAAAAAGTTATAGTGCTCACCCCATGCAAAATATCCTCCCCAACTTTCTGAAGAAGAAGATCCATCTTTTGAACCTGTGGAATCAGAAATAACTTCAAAAACATCCAAGGTGAAGTAGATCTAGACCTTCCAGATTAGCAATGCAAAATTCCAAGAAGTAACATGGATATCAAACCTCATGGCGTGGAATCCTCTACTTGATTTCATCAAAATATTTTAACCCAATTCTTTGTGAATTTGTAAATGAATTCTCATTTTTCAGATCATCCAGAGTACAATATCCTTTCTCATATAATTTAAGGGCAGTGGCAGGACCAATACCCTAAACTTCGCCAAATAAGGTGATTGTTCGTACCTGCAAATGGTAATGCAGTTGAAAGAAAGATTATTAAAAAGATACGAATTATGGTCAAATATAGCTTGTATATATGTATATATATTCATAATCTCCAATACTGCATAAGTGGATAAACAATTTAAAACCCAGTCCAAATAAAATGACATTTCTTTCTTGCTAGTCACAGTACATAGTGCCAACAAAGAAGCTCCAGAATATAAAACTTCAAAAAAATATTAAAAGAATAAGATCTTCAATCATTGGATCTAACTTCAAAAAAATATTAAAAGAATAAGATCTTCAATCATTGGATCTTCAATCATTGGCATACAAAGACAGAGATTCACAAAAGCAAGTCCAAATTAATGGAATAATCATTTTCTTCAAAAACGTGATAACAAGGACGAAGATACTTAGCAATCAGAAAGAATGTAAATAACTCATGATGCATTTAGCAGTTCATGATGGTAAACTCTAGTTTTACTGAGGACCTTTGCAACACCTTTTCATCTTTTTCAAAGTGCTCGCTTGGATAACTTCCCAGTTGTCACTATCTCCTAGATCTGCAAGTAATTACAAAAAAAAAAAAAAAAAAAAAAATCTGTAAACTTTAGATGATAGAATTTAAAGCATCCTGTACACCAGAGAGTGCATAATTTTACAGCATAGGCTTCTCTAAATTCTGATTGTAACTCTTATGTGTAAGGATCCAAAACTAATGTACAAAATTTTGAGTTTCAAGATTGGAATTAAATACCTTACCACATTAATTTTCAATGTTCGAAGCACACAGTGTAGATAATTTTACATGACAGACCACAATTCAGCTAAGCGTGTAACAATATCATGATGAGACTTATGACTTAGCCAAAAAATTTCCTGGTGACTCATAATCATATATTCAACATTCATATAGGAAAATAATAAACTACCCTATTATTCAAACTTAAAAGGGGTCAAGTGACTAAGAAACCAGTCAGCTGTACCATTCTTAGAAGTGCAATGTTTAACATTTGTTAGAATTCATGTGATGACCAACTTGAGATAAAAGACTAAGCTTTAAAAGACAAGCCAAGTAAACAACCTAGGCCAATAATGCAGACATCTACTCATGAGCATGTTCACTTGCATGATCTTGCAGTGACTTCCCAATTGAGGGTAGGTCTTTGACCTGGTCTGCACTGTCAATTTTGAAGAACAACTTCTCATTGTTCTCAATAACTGCAATGGCCTTGTAGTAACTAAATGACCTCCGGTCTTCACCCAATGCTACCATTAGCAATAATCACAAGGAATCAGATTACTAAGAGGTCAAACAAAAAAGACAATCAAAAATAAAGAATTGATTTTAGTCTCACCTCTATATATGTTAACAAGCTTTCCAAATATCTTGGTTATATTCCTGTTTAAATCAGGAGGACTACATGGCAAGGATGTTTGCATTGTGTCAACCTGATTGAAAATAGTAAAAGTATTTAGTTGCAAAAAGAAAAGAAAGCCTAAATTCCACAAAACAATTGCCATGGCTACAAAATTTCCAATACAAAGTTCCAGAGAATATCTGAATTATTGGCATCTTAAATCCTTATTAGAAGGATCTGGGGTCAGTGGACTGGTATTCACTATTCACTGGGCTTAGAGTACTGGTTGGATCCTCAGAACTTCCAGGAGTACTTGGTGCATCATATAGAGCACTACATTTTGCATCTTCCTTGCTTTCTGCATTAATATTTTTGAATCTTCAGGCGAGGATCTGATTTTTTTGCTATGTGATGGTTCTTCGCCGCTAATAGTGTTTTTGTTATCTTCTTTAGGAACTAAAGACTTGTCTGGGATGTTATGTCCTTCTCGGTCCACTTTAATATTGTACAAATCCTCAGATACTTTTTCTCCTAATCTCAAGCTGTCCTCTAGCCACTGACAAAGGAGAGCCCACTGCAAAAAGTGGTAGTACATAGATGAATATGATATATGAAGACAAAAAATCTAATCTAACAAAATTATCAAGTTTTCTCAAGAAACAAGTCAAAATAATTTAGCAGAAACTACTTGATAGAGAAGTCCTACAGAGTTGAATGTTGAACTTGGCCTATACCTAACCAGAGAGTCTTGCCATGACATGTCCTTTATATCCAAAATCTATGTTCCTGAAAAATAACCTCTGAGGATTTTAATGTAGGCAATGTAGTAGTTTAAGTGTAACTCCTTAGACCAAACTGATTTCCCATAATTGAGGTGGGTCATTAAACTCAACTAAACAAGAGTCCAACATAAGATAACATAGAGGTAAAGTACACTTACACCACTTTTTTTTGATAAGTACACCACTTTGATTACAATCTTGTCAGCTGCTATGATTTTAAGCACACTTGTGTGCATTTTGCAAGCAAAAAAAGGCCAGTTTTTTGGGCTTTCGAGCATATTTTGGTGGGCCCCATATTAAAAAAAAATCCCCTTAAGCAAACAGCAAATCGCATTCAAATTTCAATCTCAGCAAGCAAATTTAGCTGCTAATTTGGTCCTCCAGTAAAAATATTAATCATAACTCTAACTAAGAAACTGAATGGAAGTAATAAAATTTTAAACAATATAATTAGACTTAAAGTTATATGCCAAACTTGTAAGGACCATATTAAATTAAATGATGCAACAATGTAGGAATATGTAAACCATCATACAAAATGAAAATCATGCTCAAACAGAGAGACAAGAACCGAGACTCACTCCCTTAAAGCGTTCCAAGCGTTCAGTGATCACTTGTTTGAGAAGAGCTTCTGAGTTTATAGCAAATACATGAATGGCCCTTTTGGATAAGCGCTCTTCTATTGCAGCCCCCATTTGCACCAGTTTCTGCTTCCAAATATTTATATACCCAAAAAAAAGAGAGACAAAAAGATTCAAATGCAAATAAATATTGTGTAGCTAGGTGGGATTTGTGATATATGGGCAAAACTGAGGTACAAATTCCTTAGTTAACAATAAAATTCTTGCATACCAATACAACAAAATTAATGTTAACTTTCTCAAAAAGAATGAAAATAAATGCAGTTATGTATGTGTTAGAATATAATTGGAGAAGCTAATGTAGAACACCTAGGAACTGGAACTAAGTTTTGTTTGATAATATACTAAAAACAAAGCACAAACGTAGATGGAGTTGGAACCTGTAATCGGCGAGGCTAAACTTCATGTTGGACTAAGAAAACAACCATTCCTGCGAAAATCCCATCTGGGTCTTAAGGGGTACTTTTGTTTTTCGTCGTCTTTGGCGCCATTGCTATCAGTCCCTTTGTTTTTTCTCCTACAATCCAAGTGACTTCTGTAAGTTGAAACTGGTAACCGAAAATGATGGTATTTTTTGAAATTACAAATTATACCCCTAAAATTTGGGGTAATTTTTTATTTTGTTCTATAGAGTTTCAATTTTTTTATTTGCCCCCTTATGTCAATGTACTAATGTGGTGTTAGCGTGCTGCAGTATTGTACTTTACCAAAATGGCATAACAATACACCCCACTATATTTGTATTTCTTTTGATTTTACACCTTTTTTTTATCTTTGGGATTTTATATGATATTAAACCTTTATGTTTGGAGTTATTTATTTATTTATTAATTTGACACTTAACAGATAATTAGGCATTACACATTGACGAAATGCCGAAATGAAATCTAAACCATACCTTAATGTTCCTAAAAAAACATGCCTAATCTTAATGTTTGGGGAGCAAATTAATCGATTGAAACTTTAGGGGATAAAGGATGTATTTATTTCTTTATTCAAATCCGGTTTTTTGGATATTGAAAATGAAAATTGAATACAAATAACACAACCAAACCAATTTTTTACATTGGACCTCAACAAAAATTGAAAATGAATACAAAATACAACATTTTTTTCCTCAAACCAAACACCTCTAGGGTTCTCACTTCGCCTTTTTTTTTTTTTTTTTTTTTGAAAATTACACCTTGCCCCACCTATAGTTTGTTCGAAAAACACTTTACCTACCTGTAATTTAAAAAATAACATTTTTTTCACTAATGGTCCTATCCGTTAATAGTTCGTTGCCTACTTGTGGCCTTGTCGTTACTCTAACACTATTTAACTTAAAAACATAATAGAAACCGAATCAAAACACCATATCTGACTTCAAGTAGACAAAATAGACATTTTTTTAGTCTTTAAATAAATATAAAATTGAAGAAAGAAGTTGATTATCATACTAAAGAGAAGGAATTTAATAAGTGACCTTTTGATATCATCTTGTTCATTGCTATGAATTTTACGTTAATGCTTTTTTTATTTTTTTTTTATTTATAACTTTGTGGTTAGCTTGTAACAGCTTCCCATTGGATTGGTATTTTGTCTAATGATGAGTGCTTGGTGAGTAAAAAAAGATTCAGTTTTAAGCTTTAAATTTACAATTTCTTTAAAAATGTCAATAACAATTTTTGGTGTTACCATTTTTCCAAAAAAAATCACAAAGAACACGGTTCAACTCACATCTCATAAGAATAGTGTTACTAAGATAATATTAGCACATTTGATTGGAAATGCACCACGAAAAGGATAAAAATATTTCTTTACGTTTTTAAAATAGATAAATATCATTCATTACTAAGTATGAGTGGCACCACTACCCACGTTGGGCGGAATGATACTTCCTTGCCTTAAAAGCTTGTGAGGTTTGAGGACCCAAGTTCAGGTGGTCTTGGGTGGAGAGGAGTGAGGGTAGCATATTAGGTTTATTAGATTAGGATTTCTATTTGAACTCAAAAAAAGGTACAGGTGGCAATGAATCTACAGAGTGCACACATATCTAAGTCTCACATTACATTAACCATTGTGGAAGATTAAGAAATTTTTTTTTTTTTTTTTTTTAAAGGGAAGGAAAAAAGAGAATTCAAATAAAGGGTACAAAAATCATGTCCTTTTGCTTCATGGCCAAGATTGAGTTTAAATTATTTTTTGTTTTTCAAATAATTTACAATTGCTTGAATGAGAATTGAGTTAACAATGAAAAATGTGAACTTTGAAATACTTCTGTGATAGAATGTTTATGGATATTTGTGCATTTTGATGTATTTTTGGAATTATTTTTGTTTTAATACCGAGTAGACAATAAATAGTTTTGGGCTTGATGATTTACTGGAAACTTCAATGGTTGTTGATATGAATATGTGCCTTTCAATAATTTGATATTTTGTTTTTTTAGTGAGCTTTTGAATCCGGGTGTTGTTGTTATATGAGATTGTTGCTCTAGGCATTCTTATATTTAAATTCCTTTCTTTTTTTATGTTACTCTCAATTTCATGGCCAGCTTATTGATTTTTAGTTCAGGGATCATTTTACTTTCAAACTGAGGCTGCTTGGGCCTTCTTTATCTTTGGAGATTCACTGGTTGACAATGGCAACAATAATTACTTGCCAACCAAATTGACTTTGTGCCCCATGAACAGAAGCTGTACGAAATTTCTGGTTTTATAAACATTGTTATGATATAACCAGATGCTTATCCTGCACTTGCAGCTGGCATATCTGATGGTGAACAAGGAATTATTAAGTTCATAACTATTGCATTTGGTGAGTTCTAGTCCCTTGCAATTACTTGTAAATGTTTTATCTCTGTTTTCATAATTAATATGCCTTGTTTTTGGGATAGGTTACAAAATCCTAGGCTTCTATTGCCCTTGCAACTAGTGAGGCTTCTGACATACTTAGTAGGTAACTTGCATGGATTGAAGCAGAATCAATGATAGAAAATGTTGTTGCTGTGCATACTGCTCCAGTAGCTAAAGTTGAGAAAGATATCGGTCCAAGTTTCAAATTAGAGCTTTCCTTTGAGAGGAAAAAATGCTGTGGAGAAAAATGCTGAAGAGGCAAGGCATGAATTTCGCATTTCAAAGAGAATAAAAAAATGTAAATAATCATAATCATCACCAATTGTGATAGATTTTGATATGTGTATTGGTCACATAGTGTTAGTATAATTGTTTCCTTTTAACAATGAAGAGTAGTCTATTTCATTGGATAGTTTGGTGTTTGGATACAACATTAGCTCTCTCTTTTTGACCACATGCTCATTCTTTTAAACCTTTCGGCCTTCAAAGCATTAGGGTAGAAGTATTTTCCAAGATACGTAGCCTTGTTTGGGACACTGATCTGTAAAATTTTCCTTTATACATTAAGTGATGTCCTTTGATGTATCATTTCTGGAGGCCCATTTTTTATGATCATGCTGGAGATTAGCCAAGGTTTAGCCCAATTCCTATTGCTCAGATTTGAGTGGACTCTGAACCATGCCCACTCATCTACCCGGAAAAAAATTATATATAATGGAATATTATATCAAATTTTGACAGACAAAATATATAAAAGTAAATCATAAGGGTAGCTGTAATTGATCTTTTAGCTTCTTCAAGTCTCTAGCCCCTCATTGTGAAAGCAAAGGAAATAATTAAATACTTGGAAGGGACAGCAGCGCCTGCACCAGTAAATTCATATGACACATTTATTGACTTCGACATTTTTTTTCATTTATTATTCACTAATGTGAAAAGAGTGTTCTCCAGGAAGAGGGTTAATTTAAGCTTTTAGCTAAATGTAAACAACCGATCATTCCTGCAATTTTAAGTTGTTTTGCAGTAGACTAATAAACTCAAGGCAACATCTAGGGCATCGCTTGGCTTAACTGATCTTCTTCACATATGTGCATCACCTATACAGGATATCACACTGAGAGTCTAAGATGAATGCTTCTATAGAAGTGATGGTGCCTCTTAAGTACTTAGAGAGTTAAGAGCATTTTTGGCAGTTGCTCCGATATAAAAAATTTTAAGTTTCTGCCATGATATTTTTCCTTTTAAACATATTTTTTTGGCTAGGTTAAAAGGGCCAGTAGGGTTCAAACCTCACTGCCCAGCACCACTAGAGGTGCTGGAACCACTGGGATATCCCTCTTAACCCCATTTTTCCATTTAAACTTAATTCTAAGCATTTCTTCCATCTGTAGTATTTGCTTGACTTATTTTTAGACAACAGCAAAGGAACATATGAAAAAAAAGGAGTTATGACCACAGTAGGATACAGAAATATAGAAGAAGAGACATAAAAAGCACACAAGCTCAAGCTAGCTCTAAAATTCTCTGAAAGGATTATAATAGGAGTAATAAAGTTTGTTTTATTTTCGGTGTAATGTTGAGAGTAGAACCTCTTACACTCTCTTGCTTTACAATATAACTTCAAGTTTTCATCAAATTTTGATGCATAAAATAATTCAAAGCATAATTCAGCACTTAAAATTTTGGTCAAGGTTAAAAATCTGGAGTTCCTATTTATGATGTGTCAACAGAATTTGTGGTCCTGTGTAAAAACAAGCAGCCTCAATGATATATTTTTTCTTTTTTTCTACTCTGTTGGGCTCACGCTCATCCATGCATCTCCATTGGCTAAGTTTACCTAAATCTTGCATTAAATATTTTGGATTCAATAACATAATATGCATCCTGATTATGCAGCAGCTCTCTGATCAGCCTTCATTTTTTCTTTTTCATTTTCTTTTTCTTTTTTATATACAAGTAAATAGGGGGAGGGGGCTGGTGGGGTTCAAACCCCAATTCCAAGGCACTACAAGAGGTGCTGGAACTACTGGAGTATCCCTCGAACCCCAGATCTCTGATAAACTCCTTTTGACAGAATTTGCAATGAGGTTATAATTTGTCTAAGATGCTTGCTAAGGAAAGCAAGTTGGAAACTATTTTAGTTTACTTCATCCAAGTCACTATGAGTTCTCAGTTAAGTTCCATTTTGCATAGATAGTCTTTCCTATTTCCAGAATCATTTTTCCAAATTCTATTATGTGCCCCCCACCTCTTCCCCCCTTTTTCTTTTTATGGTCTCTTTATTAACTGCAGTGGACATTCTTAGTATTATGGTAAATAAGTAACAAGCTTGCATTTTTAGAAAAAAAAAAAAAAAAAAAACTGATCACATGATTAGGGCCTGTTTGGATTTTTTTTTTTTTTAGATCACTCATTACTCCTCACTCAATTTTCATCACTCATCACTCCTCACCCATCACTTATCACTCATTACTCATCACTCTAAAATATCACATCCAAATAACATTATCACTCAGTTACCATCACTCAATATTTTTCACACTATTTGTGGACCCCATATCTGTTACTGTGCAGCTTTTTGCTTTTTTTTTTTTTTTTTTTTCTTCACTGGTTCGGTCTGCATTTGTTCTTCCTTCTTTTTGTTCTTTTTTTTTTTTTTTCAGGATCAGTGCAGACCGAACCCAACCCAGTGAAGAAAAAAAAAAAAAAAAAAAAGGATGAAGACATGAAGACCGAACCCAGGAAAAAAAAAAAAAAAAAAAAAAAAAAAAAAAAAAAAAAAAAAAAAAGAAGAAGAAGAAGAAGAAGAAGAAGAAGAAGGGAAGACCGAACCCAGTGAAGAAAAAGAAAAAAAAAAGTTTGAAGACGTGAAGACCAACCCAGAAAAGAAAAGAAAAAAAAAAAAAAAAAAAGGTTGACTGGTCAAAAGTTACGGCTGAGTGGGTCCCCTATGTGTATTTAATTACAAAAATACCATTGAGTTATGAGTTATGGAAACTGAAAACAGCTAAAATATGTTTTCAATTTTCATAACTCATCACTCAAAAATCAGAGAATTGAGTGATGGAAACAGAGTTATGGAAACAAAGTTATGGTGCTCCCAAATGGACGTTGAGTTATCGGTCCCACCATTTTTAAGTTATGAGTTATGGAAACACAAAATCCAAACAGCCCCTTAGTGATTCATCCCCCTTCCCCACGATGTTCTTTCCATTAAGAATAGTAGCATTTTTATAGTCATTATATAATGGCTATATAGTGACTATAAACTGCAGCTGATGATAATCAATAGACTACTCAATAAGTCCCGACCACTACTACTACTGTCAATTTTGTTGCAGTCAGCTCGAAAGTTGACAACCTAGCAAGTTTTACAACTCTTACTACTATTATTAAATGAACTATTGAGACTTCTTTTCTAATGCTGCTATGAAATGCCATTCTACTGATTGCTTTGTATTGTTAGAATCATAGTTTTAGGAAAACTTACACTTTCTGAAAATTTTGGGCTGGGAATTCCAGCTGCCAATGATCTGAATTCTGAACGGTAGGGTTACCTGAAGAAGAGAACCGAATTCTGTACTTGACGAGACACAAAAAACTCCATCATCGTTTGGTTGTTCATCACAACACATGAAAATCCCTACAATAAGATTAGATATTTTATCAGTAATTCTAACTTAGTCAGGTGATGTCATAAATAAAAAGAAAAGAAATCTAGTAGGGTGAGACTGAGGGAAGAGTAGAATGAGAGGAGAGGGAAAAAAAAAAAAAAAAAAAAAAAACCTAAATAGGCTAAGAGAGAGTAGCTGACTGTGTGAGTCGTGGCAGAGGAGTGACAGTGAGAGAGACGGAAAGGGTGTGAGACGGAAAGGATGCTTACCCATGTAAATGCATGTTATATAAAACTCTTTCACATACAAAAGGAACCAACTTGTATAAGATTACAGGGAATAATCGAAACTACAAAAGCAAAAAAAGAAAAAATGGACATTGCATTCTATGCTTTTTGACAGAAACGAGGACAAAGAATCACTTGGTTCACTCACACCAATTATGAAGTGATAGATTATGAAAGAAGTAATAAAGGCAGCCTGTATGGTTCCGTGGTTAATAAGCCTAGAAGGTAGCCTGAACAAACTCCAGATGCAATGAAAATCCCTATCAGGTTGCTTGTAGCAATTCCTTGATATCATAAACTTGAAGCTACAAACAACCACAGTTTACAGTTAGTTTTAACTTTTAACACTTGATACAAAATTACACATGTAAAGTTATACGGTAATGACATATATACCTGCTTGGTTGTCCTTGAGATCCAGTGCAATATAATAACCGTAGAAAAGGTTGTTGTCAAGGGCGAATCAAGCAGACTTATGCACACACATAATAAAACTTCCACCTGAAGAAAGTTGAGAAGCAATATTACTCCAGAGTCCCAAAAGGGCATGTATTGTGATTGGCATTAGAATATTGCAGGTTTAGGCATATGAAAACCTCAAAGCAGTCCCTGCAGGGATCACAATGTACTTTTATTTTATAACAACTTTAACAACACACCCTAATCTCATTCTCATTAAAATAATGCTATATTTTAGACACATAAAAAAAAATATGAACCATGTTATTGTACTTTTTGGTGGCAGTAGAGAGAAAATAAATTTTATTTTACATGTTCATTGCAGCATGATGCAAAAAAATTTGCTATATGCTTCACCAGATGTGGTATTTGTGGATTTGGTGTTACAATAATAGCTAAAATGGATTAAAGGCATTTTGCATTACCGGATGCTAATGGTCTTAGGGGCTTCATATACATAGCTTCTGAGTTTGTCACTTTATCACTTCTCAACCAGATGTGGGAATCTATTTGTGGATTTGGTGTTACAATAAAAGCTAAAATGGATTAAAAGCATTTTGCATGACCGTATGCTGATGATCTTAGGGCCTTCATATGCATAGCTTCTGAGTTTTGTCACTTTACCACTTCTCAACGATAAAGTGACATTAATTCAACTACGGAATTTATTTTATTTGTAAGAAGGTAGGGTAGTATTCAAACACAAGTTCCTCAGTGAAGGATCAAAGACTTTACTAGTTGAGTTAACTGAAACCTACTTGATTAAGGATTACTGTCTCTTATTGCTTGAAACCCCATACATTGGTTTATCAACAAATAGAGAAGCTACTATGATCGCATCTTGACAGAATAACCTAAATGCTCTATTTTTCTTTACTTGAAAATGTCGTATTCCAATAGTTTTTCCAATTATATTCAAACACATGGCTGTATTATATCTAATAGTTGTTAAAAAGGGAAACATTGTTAGTCGATCGTTAATGCAACAATGTCTATGAATAGAATTGAATACCCAATATTCCTAAGTTTTGCCCCCAAAAAAAAAAAGTAATAAGGAAGAGGAAAGCATCAAATTGTACATATATCGAGTAAGGAATTTTACTGAAAAGATAACGTGCAAGAGCCATTTTCCATAAAGTTCAAAAAAATAAGCACCATTCACATAAGTTAGCATTTAGGTAAGGAATTAACCATTCATTAATAAGAAAAGAAGAAAAGGAAAAAGCTAAGAGAAAAAGCTTTTGAGAAATGAATACATTGGCAATTTGACAAAATGCAAAAAAAAAAAATACGAAGCACATTGAATACCTTCATGATGAACCCTGCAATCTATCAGACCATGGCAAACCCACAGTAAGAGAAGATGTACCGGTACCACCCATATGGGTTTCTGCAGAACTTGTGAATTTACTCTACTTGGACCGTTGCCAGATCTTAGAAACAGAAAAACTACACCTTTACTTCCAATGTTAATCTTCTTCCCTTCACCATCCCCATCAATTATGGAAGTCCCATTTTGTCCACCTCTCCCTTTCACAATTCTCATACTACCACCAACTCTATTGGCACATAGAGCAACTTGCAGCTCTTCATATATTCTCAAAGAAAATATCCTCTTTTCACTAACAATGGCATTTTCGGCAGGTTTTTGACCAGAAAGAAACCCACTTGCCCCATTGCTTGAAAACCCATCTTCTTCCCTTGGATCCTTAAAACAAAAACTGGGTTTTCAATGTGAAGTCCAGCCCAGGTGTGTAAAGGTTTCCTCTATAAAGGGGGCCAGTTGAATTAGACAGTAACCATATGCAGGGCCGGCCCAACAACTTTGGGCCATACGAGAAAATTTTAAGCACCTTTTTTTATATTTAAATATTAATTAAATAATATATATATATATATATTTATATATATATATATATTCTTTTTTTGGAGATCCAAAATTGCTAGTTAAGTTTTTGTTTATAAGTTCCTCTAACATATTTTTTTTTTCAATTGATAATATGGCTAAACCATTTAATCTTTCTTATGACATAGTAAATCTTAAATAAAATTCTATTAATTTTAGTTTTAAAAAACTTTTTTTTTTGTAAATGCAAATGTAATAGGTATTGTTAGTAATATTTTATAAGCAATATATGCATTTGGAATAGAATCTAGTCTTTTTAAATAATTAAGTACATTAATTGGAGTATTTTCATCTATTTGCATAACTAAGTACAATAAATTACTTTCTTAAAAAAAAAAGTACAATAAATTAGTATCACTATAATACAAATTGGTTGATATGATATACATCAAATTATTAATTAGTGTGATAACTTATAATAATTAATAAAGTAAAAGTCTACAAAATACATGTATAGTGCAGTGGGTGTGTGCCTATGCTACGATTATACTTTGAGATTGAGTCTGGGTCATGGGTTAGTGTGTGTTGGCCAGCCGGACAGCTATGAGATGTGGTGTAACCATGGAAGTGCTTGTGTCAGTGTGCTTTCTTATTATTGCTGTCAACTGTATGTGCAGTGGCAGTGTGCAGATTAAAAAATAAATTTTTAGTGATACAATGGAGCCTTTTTAATCTTCTATATTTTATAATACAATAGGGCATTTTTAATGCATTCTATTAATCAATAAAATGATTGAAAAAAAAATTGAAATTAAAATATAAATACATGTATAGTGCAGTGGGTGTGTGCCTATGCTACGATTATACTTTGAGATTGAGTCTGGGTCATGGGTTAGTGTGTGTTGGCCAGCCGGACAGCTATGAGATGTGGTGTAACCATGGCAATGCTTGTGTCAGTGTGCTTTCCTATTATTGCTGTCAACTGTATGTGCAGTGGCAGTGTGCAGATTAAAAAATAAATTTTAAAATAGTGATACAATGGAGCCTTTTTAATCTTCTATATTTTATAATACAATAGGGCATTTTTAATGCATTCTATTAATCAATAAAATGATTGAAAAAAAATTGAAATTAAAATATATAGATAAATATATTATATATAATTTTTTTTCTTTTTTTACAAGGGGAGTCTTTTTTTTATTTGTGGGCCTTAAGTAATTACATCAACTGCATCTATAGTTGAGCCAGCCTTGACCATGTGTTTATTGAGTGTTGTATACAAAGAACTATAGGAAAACATTTGACAACCAGTTGTTTTAAAACTTAGTCCAAACTAACTTGTCTGAAATTCCTCACACAAAACAAAAAGAAAAAAGAGAGAATATAGGTTAATTCAGAACTTCAATCACTCTTCCTTTTTCTTTGCAACTCCCAAGTAATAAGAATTGTCAAAGTCTCTGCCTATCCCACTATTGGGCTCTTCAACAATGGAACCTCGTAGCTACAATACAAGAATAAAACGGAAATTTAAAAACAGTAATTTGTTAATAGTGAAAATTTTATTTACTATTAAAAAAAAAATTAAAAGCTATTTTAAGACATTAAGCTTGCGTTTGGAATTGGCTGAAAAGGCAACATTTTTATACTATTTTATCTTTTTTTTTTTTGCTATTATTCAGTTTATTTTTGTTACTATTTATAGGTCTCATTGTATTTTTTAGTACTATTCATAGGTTCTATTGTACAATTCAATTAACTTTTAGTTTTCCCTACAATACTTTCAGAAAAAAAAAAAGTTTCAGTTAAATAAATTGTTCTTAAATGGACCCTAAATCTAATTAATTGAAAAAAAAATACACAAAATAACAACAAATAGAAATAGACGAAAACAACAAATAACCTACCTCATCAAATTTATAACCTAGGAAGCATGGTGAGGATTTGGGTTCTGGTTTAGGTGCAAGTGCAGTACGGTGATACGACAATTTTTTAAAAAGTAGAGCATGGGTGCGGCAGGATACGTTTATTAATTAATTATTAAATATATTTTTATTTATATTTTCTATATGTTGCAAAGCTTTTTTTTTTTTTTTTTCATATGATGGTAAACATGATAACTAAATAAGCAATCAACATATTTTTTTTTAGTTATCAAAAAAAGAAAGAAAATCAACATATTTTTTTCAATCAAGAAATCAACTAAAATTATTATATTGATATTGATATATATATATATATATATATATATATATATATGTTACGTTATTATTATTGGCATCATTATTGTGAGAGAAATACATGTGAGCGTTATTATTATTGGCACCATTACTGTGAGAGAAATACACGTGAAGAGTAATTAAGTTTCAACGTAATGTATTCAAATTAAATTTATATCCTAAAGTGAAGTGCTTTTCTTCTTTTTTGAGAAATACCTAAAGTGAAGCAATCGTGTTATTTATAATAGGAACTTCCTGGAAGTTTCTTAATTTCCTTTTAACTCACTTTCCAATGGTTAATAAAATCTTTCACACGTGAATTGTTGTTATTTTAACTTTTAAAGTTTGCTTTATCACATTTTTCTCTCGCTCTCTCTCTCTCAAGCAAGGAAGCATGGGTGTGCCATTTTCGTTGGCGCACTCTCGTCAAACTTTGTGGGACGCGCCATGCGGCTTGGACGCGGTTGCACTCGCATCCCCTAATGATTTTTTTCTTTTTCTTTTTTTTACCTATGTGGCCCGATACTATTTGAAATAGGACCAAATATGGGCCAAAATACTTATTTAAAAAAAAACATTAATTTCAAACTTATCTTTTATTTAGTTTTAGTTTCAAACTTTTGATATTGTATTCTAATTTATGAACATCATGTAATGGTTATGTATTCACTTTATTATCTAATATTGCTCTTAAATTGATATATGTTTACCATTATATGAAAAAAAATGTTTAGCAATAGATAGAAAATATAAATAAAAATATATCTAATCTATATATATAATAATAGGCAAAGCAGAGAGAAAATCCAATTAAATTTCAAATTGGAATTCAATTGGTGTCTAATTTTACGCCATGTGTCTCTTCTAATCTAAATTATAAAATTTTGTTTCAAGTGAGTTAATTTAGGTAAAAATTGAATTTCAATTAAAGTTTAATTTTGCGCCATGTGTTTCATCTAATATAAATTTTTTAAATTTTTGTGCCAAATTAGTTAATTTAATATAAAAAACGAGAAGTCCAATATAATAAATCATAAAAAACATAATCATATAACTAAAAAAATTCAAATATATATATATATATATTATATGTAATTGTGATTGTTTTAAATGTATCCGTGCATATACACGGAGTTACATACTAGTTATTATTAATGAACGTATCTTGCCGCAGCTGTGATACGACAATTTTATAAAAAGTAGAACATGCGTGCAGCAAGATACGTTTACTAATTAATTATTAAATATATTCTTATTTATATTTTCTATATATTGATAAGCTTTTTTTTTTTTTTTCATATAATCGTAAACATGATAACAAAAAAAGCAATCAACATATTTTTTTAGTTATCAAAAAAAGAAAGAAAATTAACATATTTTTTTCAATCAAGGGGGTTAGGGCTATGGCAAAGAAGATGCTGGTTTGAAGGAGATACCTTAGGATTAAGGTTAGTTTAGAGATGGAGAGATTAGATGCTTGTCTCTTGGAGAGGCAAAAGATCAAGCTTTTGAGAGCCCAGAAACGGAGAGCCTTTTTTCGCAAGGCATCGGCGACAAGTTTTACCCATCAGAATGGGAACTATTTATTGGGTTCAACAAGAGTCTTCCTTACCATTGATGCTAGATTTTCTTCGGACGCTTCATTGATAGAAGTGATGGAGAAGCTGATAGTGATGGAAAATCAACTTTCCATTTGCACATTACGATGGTATATAGGACGGTGGACACCCCCCTTCCAATGTGGTATCATCATATTGGACTACCACATTCTATTGGACAAAGGCCACTTGCCCCCCCTACTTCAAAATGAAGGTGTTGTTCTTCTTCTTCTTCTTCTTCTTCTTTTGGGTGTGTGTTTTTGAGAACTCCTTGGTTTGTATTATATTAGGGTGTGTTAAGACTTTTTTTTTTTTTTTTTGGGTTTTTTGATAAGCTTTAATTTTCATTAAACTAAAAGGAAAGAGCTGGGATGAGTAGAGACTAAGGGGCTGCTGGCAAAAAGCTTTGTATTGGATTTTGTAGCTATTCTGAATGATTGATATCTGATTGTATGCTTATAAAAAAAGAAATCAACTAAAATAATTATATTGATATATATATATATATATATATATGTTACGTTATTATTATTGGCATTATTATTATTGGCATCATTATTGTGAGAGAAATACATGTGAGCGTTATTATTATTGGCACCATTACTGCGAGACAAATACATGTGAAGAGTAATTAAGTTTCAAAATAATTTATTCAAATTAAATTAATATCCTAAAGTGGGGCTTTTTTTTTTTTTTTGAGAAACACTTAAAGTGAAGTGCTGAATAAAAAACAAATGAATTGAAGAGTTATACTAAAACGAAGTGAAGCAATTGTGTTATTTATAGCCAGGAACTTCCTGGAAGTTTCTTAATGTCCTTTCAACTCACTTTCCAATGGTTAATAAAACCTTTCACATGTGAATTGTTGTTGTTTTAACTTTTAAAATTTGTTTTATCACATTTCTCTCTCGCTCTCTCTCTCAAGCATGGAAGCACGGGTGCGCCATTTTTATTGGCGCACTCTCATCGAACTTTGTGGGACGCGCCATGCGGCTTGGATGCGGATGCGGATGCGGTTGCACTCGCATCCCCTAACGAATTTTTTTTTTTTTTTAACCTACGTGGCCCAATACGGTTCGAAATAGGACCCAATATGGCCCTAAATACTTATTAAAAAAATGTTAATTTCAAACTTATCTTTTATTTAGTTTTAGTTTCAAACTTTCAATATTGTATTCTAATTTATGAACATCATGTAATGTTTATGTTTTCACTTTATTATTTACTATTGCTTTTAAATTGATATATGTTTACCATTATATGAAAAAAAAATGTTTAGCAATATATAGAAAATATAAATAAAAATATATCTAATAATTAATTAATGAACGTACCTTGCTGCACCTGTGAGGAATGGGTTTCATTTGAGGATGTAGCCAGACAAGACGAAGGTGGAATCATGATCTAATTTAAGCTTATATATGTGCCAACTTCTGAGCTATTAGTCATAGATGAAATTGATTGTGCAAGGTCATGAACCAGCAAGTATCTCTAGCTCAAAAATAAGGCAAAGATAAAGCCCTCGACATGGTTTAATTGTTTGATGTTATTGACATTATTTTTTTTCTTATTTTCAGGTGCAGAAGGCTAGACAATATGCTGCTAGTAAAGTCACCTGGGTCGTTGACAGTATTTCAACTTAGTCAAATTGAGGGGATTTTGAATTTAGTATCTTTATGGTATATGTGGGTTGATATTATAGTTTTCAAACTATTTGTTAAAAATGTGCAAGGACATGTTCTCTCATATGCAAGGAAGCACGGGTGCAACCACACCAGATTTGGTTGAACGCGTCGTGTGGCTGTACACGCATCCCCTGATGATTTATTTTACTAACACGGTCTGATTTAATAATTCATAAAAATATATAGAAAATAATTAATTAAAAAAATGCTGAGCAATATATAAAAATATATTTGATAATTAATTAATTAATGTGTCCTGCCACACCCGTGTCCTACGTTTTCAAAAATTGTCATGTTGCCGTATCGCGCTTGAACCTGAACCATGCACATACTTTCTAGCTCTCAAGTTAGAAGTCTTCTTGTTCATATAATTAACTTTTTTTCATAAGTATATCGACACATATTAGGTCGTATCGGGTACTATTTCGAACTGTATTAGGTTGCGTTGAAAAAAAAAATGGTCAGGGGACGCATATGCAGTTGCGTCTAGGCCACACAGTGCGTCCCGCCGAGTTCAACATGGGTGTGCCGACCAAAATAGTGCACTTGAGCTTCCCAATTTATAAAGCACATCATACTTTGTTAGTAAGTCAAGCTTGCCCTAAATTTAAAAATAAAAAACAATAATAACAAAATCATAATAAAAAAATACGTGTATAATTAAAAATAAATAAATAAAAACCCACATTCTTGTAGTCAATGATGTGTTAACATACTTGGTCAAGAGCTTTCATTCTTTCTTCCTTCTCCGGCTCCAGGTAATTGTGTAGACGTGTTCCTGATTCCTGTAAAAAAAATTAATTATATACATACCTCTTCCACCCTGTAAACAAAATACTGATGAAATTCAAATAAGAAGAAATTAATTATATACATACTTCAACCACCTTTGTCACCTTCTTCGACTGATTTCTTAAATCAACCTAGATGACATGCAAAAAAAAAATAATAATAATATTATGGTTAAGAACATTATATTCTTAAATCAAACTAGATAACATGCCAAAAACTTAATATTATGGTTAACATTATGTAGGTACACAAGTTCTTAACTTTACATTTCATTAAAAGAACATTATGGACTCAAGTAAAAACAGAAAGAACATAGTATTATGAGGAAAAAAACTTACCATAGGATAGAACCTTGGAAGTGTCTGGAACAACTCAATAAGCTTAAACAATTAAAAACTAAAACATTTATAATAAATAATAATAATAATAATATCAATATAGATTGTTATTTATTATGTATTAATTTATTTTGTTGAGAACGACTCATAATTCTTCTAATGTTGAATATGTTGATGTATTATATGACAACACTGTCAATATGAAAATATTTTAAAAACAGATAATTTTAAAATTTTCACTATAACACTATTGTAAAAGGTGGCACACCTTCCATTTCATACCATGGGCCAGATAATTAATCATCCCAAAATCATAGTACAAATGAACTGATTACTTTGTCAGTTATGACCTAACTTAAATATGCAAAAAAATTAAAAAATTAAAAAAAATAAGAAACTATATCCATCAATAAATAATTTTTTAAAAAAATAGCAAACATATAAACTTACGGTTCATTTAATTGTTAACAATTCATACATTGGAGCTGAAACCATCAAGTAACATTGGCCAAGTTACTGTGTCAGAATTGTTGTTACTGCTACTTCCACATTTGACCTTAACCATTCTCCTCCTAAAATCCTCTAATATAGTGACGATCAAACAAGTGGAAAAACCACTTTCATAATACCACACTTCTTCCCTCCTTGTTGTTTCAAAGGCAATCTCCATGTTATGATTAAGACTTTCCAGCCTTTTACGTGCAAAAGCATATTGTGCAAGGCTATTTGCAATTCCATTGAGCTCCACATTTATCCATATAACCTTTACATTGTGAGAAACAACAATTTTTTTTTTTTTTTGAAATCTATTTGATTAACATCATTGCAACCATCTTCATCAATTAAAAAATTAACAATACTTTTAGCATCACTCTAAATTCTGAAGTCTTTAATAGGTGGGTCATAACTAAATAAACATTTGGCCCAAGCAATAATGACCTCACCTTCCAACAAAGAACTTTTTTGAACAAACTCTATTGCCTAATGCTTCATAAGCTATAATAAATTTAATAGACAAATGCTTCATAAGCTAGAATACACTCTTTGACGCTCACATGCATATTGTGCAAGGCTATGTGCAATTCCATTGAGTTCCCCATTTATCCATATAACATTTAAATTGTAAGGAAGAACAAATTTTCTCTTCAACTCTATTAGCTTAACATCATTGCAACCAACTTCACCAGTTAAAAATTTAACAACAGTTTCAGCATCACTCTCAATTTTGAGGTTCATATTATTCCTAAATAGACGTTTGGCCCAAGCAACAATGGCCTCACCTTCCAACAAAAAGTTTTCTGAGAAAAATTTATTGCATTTTCTTGGCAAAACCTAGCACTAATAGGAAACTGGTTCTAGTCCCTAAAGATAAAACCTGTTCCGAGAAAAGACGTAGGTGTGTGCCTTCTCATTGCCCCATCAATAGATAAATTGTAAAGTCAGGTTCCCTAACTACCTCCTCCAAATAAATTGGATTACCTACACAATAAGTTTTCCCAAAGTTATTTTTCTAAAAGTGAGTCTACATACAAAACCCCATTTGTCAAAAGCTTCAAAATAATCAAACGCAAAAAATATACAAAGGAATCATAACACAATTCTCACAAAGCAATGGAAACAAGGACAAATCAAAATTTTACATAATAAAAGAATTTTACATTATATTTTTAAGTAATTCGCTAAACCACTTTGGTTTAGGAATTGCAATTGCTTTTGCTGTTTCTGCATTTGGTATAGGCTTTGCAATGCGAGAACCTAAAGTTTTGGGATTATGTATGAAACTGGAACCTAATCTCAGTAGAATATCAAGAACCTAAAAAGAAATGAACAAGAAGCAAAAATTAATACAGCAGAAGCAAAGAATAATTTACACTAAACTCTCTGTTTGGATGTCGTCTCTATCTCTATACTCACTTTCTCATTTTCTTATTATTCTTAACTTGATTAGAAAACCTCCCCACTCTAAAGGACAACAAATCGATTTTCATGTAAGTTTCTCTCTACTTAACTTGACTTCTATATCTTAAAATTTTTTCCTTGGCAAAAATTTCTATATATTCGTTAACCATATATGATTTGGTTTGTATTTCTTGCACTAATACTACTTTAGTTTTGTATAGTATCACCTCCACAAGTTCTAAAAATTCAATTTGATTATATTATTGAAATTTTATATTTGATTTACATATAATTCTTGATTAAGTAATACTAGTAAATAAAATTAAAAATGTAGCAGCCTTTATCACACCAACAAAACAGAAACAGAGACAATTTTTACTTATATGCAGTATGCACACTAACCGGAATTTATTTGTTACTGCATCAAAGACTTTCAATCATTCGGCTTTTTATGCTTTCCTTTCAATCATCAAAGACTCTTGATCTGCTCTGAGTTCTAGTTTGGAAAGATGATAACTCTTTTTTTTTTTTATAAGGAATTGGAAAATAGTCAATAAAAAAAAAAAAAGTAAAATAGTCAAGACGACAACTATTTTGAGAAGCGGGCAGGCTATTAGAAGTTTGGCCTGGTTTTTTTGGTGTCATAAGGGAGGGATTGAACTTTTTAACGCATTCAGACATACCAAGATCATGATAAAGTCCCCTTTACTTGATATTATAATAGTAAAACGCTAACTACCCTATAAACTAATATAATATAGTATATATTATACTATACTATACTATACTATACTATACTATACTGTAGTATACTATACTATACTATACTATAATACAACATACGTACCACAAGTTCTTAATGTTACATTTCATCAAAAGAATATTATGGACTCAAGTAAAAACAGAAAGACCTTAGTATTATTAGGAAAAAAACCTACAATAGAATAGAACCTTGGAAGTAACAATTAAAAACCGAAACATTTATAATAAAAAAAATAATAATATCAATATACATAGTTATCTATTATGTATTAATTTATTTTGTTGAGAATGACTCATAGCTCTTCTGCCGTTGAATATGTTATTGTATTATATGATATCAACATTGTCAATATGAAAATATGTTAAAAATAGGTAATTTTAAATATTCACTTAAGACAACCTTATTGTAAAAGGTGGCACATCTTGCATTACATACCATGGCCAGATAATTCGTCATCCCAAAATTGTAGTACAAATGAACTAATTACTTTGTCAGTTATGGCCTCACTTAAATTTACAAAAAAAAAAAAAAAAAATTAAGAGACTATATTCATCAAAATAACATAAATTAGACTAAATCATCACTGAGCCAATTACACTCAACAAGGAAAGAATAGACTCACAAATAAACACCATTGTGAAGAATAAGCACTTTACTTCATATTAGATAGACTATATGTCATCATGAGTTTCATCTAAAATATAGAGAATATAGTCAGGCAGTCAGCTTGGCATTGATGACACATCAATTTTAAAAAAATTGCTAGACACCAAAAAAGTGCCAAATATTTCACACTTAGTGCCTTTTGTATTATGGTGTTGCCCAGGAGAGGGGCATACTTGTGAGTGGGTGTGAAATACTCGGTGCATCTTTTAGGTGTTTGTGGCAATACATTTTAAAGTTCTTGAATCTAGGAAAAACTTCCCAACATTTCAAAAGGAAGACAATTCACTCAAAGAAGTTGGACATATTAGAAGAGAAATTACTAATGAAAGAATTAGTAAAGAACATGCAATCCAATCTAATACATTTCAAATATGTAAAAATAATAAAAGAAAAGTTACCTGATAACTTGTAAGCTTTTGTTGGTGTTGCTGTTTCTGTGACTGAGTTTGGTTTAGGAATTGCAATTGCTATTGCTATTTTTGCTTTTGGTTTAGGCTTTGCAATGCGAGAACCTAAAGTTTTGGGATTATGTACGAAACTGGAACCTAATCTCAATAGAATGTCAAGAACCTAAAAAGAAATAAACAAGAAGCAAAAATTAATACAGGAAAAGCAAAGAATAATTAATAGAAAAGAAAAGAACCAAAAAAAAAAAAAAAGCATACAGTCAAAATTTGAATTCCTCATCGAGTTGCTCTTTCAATTTCCTGTTTTTGCTCTTCAATTTTTTCATTGCAATAGATTGCAATATTTTGAAATTTATTGCAACAAAAAATTTCGTTGCAATAAGACTTTTTTTCTTGTAGTGATTTGTAATTTGGTAATTTATTAGTAATTCCACTAATTTGTGTCAAAAATTACATTTTTTCAATGTTTCTTTAATATATATTATGAATCATAATTATTATGAATTATAATTATGGGTATTTTTTTAGTATTGGTGTTGTTGTTTCTGTGACTGAGTTTGGTTTAAGAATTGCAATTGCTATAGCTATTTTTGCTTTTGGTTTAGGCTTTGCAATGCGAGAACCTAAAGTTTTGGGATTATGTACGAAACTGGAACCTAATCTCAATAGAATGTCAAAAACCTAAAAAGAAAAAACAAGAAGCAAAAATTAATGCAGCAGAAGCAAAGAATAATTAACAGAAAAGAAAAGAAAAGAAAAAAAAAATTAAGCATACAATCAAAATTTGAATTCCTCATTGAGTTGCTCTTTCAATTTTCTTTTTTTGCTCTTCAATTTCTTCATTGCAATAGATTGCAACATTTTGAAATTTATTGAAACAAAAAATTTTGTTGCAATAAGACTTTTTTCTTGTAGTGATTTGTAATTTGGTACTTTATCAGTAATTCCACTAATTTGTATCAAAAATTACATTTTTTCAATGTTTCTTTAATATATATTATGAATTATAATTATGGGTATTTTTTTAGTATTGGTGTTGCTGTTTCTGTGATTGAGTTTGGTTTAAGAATTGTAATTGCTATTGCTATTTTTGCTTTTGGTTTAGGCTTTGCAATGCGAGAACCTAAAGTTTTGGGATTATGTACGAAACTAGAACCTAATCTCAATAGAATGTCAAGAACCTAAAAAGAAATAAACAAGAAGCAAAAATTAATACAACAGAAGCAAAGAATAATTAACATAAAAGAAAAGAACAAAAAAAAAAAAAAAATTAAGCATACAGTCAAAATTTGAATTCCTCATCGAGTTGCTCTTTCAATTTCCTTTTTTTACTCTTCAATTTTTTCATTGCAATAGATTGCAACATTTTGAAAATTATTACAACAAAAAATTTCGTTGCAATAAGACTTTTTTCTTGTAGTGATTTGTAATTTGGTAATTTATTAGTAATTCCACTAATTTGTGTCAAAAATTACATTTTTTCAATGTTTCTTTAATATATATTATGAATTATAATTATGGGTATTTTTTTAGTATTTTTCTTAATCGGAAAGTAGGATCTTACGATCCTTATGCCGATCTTACAATCCAATCCTTGAATCCTCTCACCGATCTCATGTAGGATCTTGATCCTAATAACCTTGACTATACATAATGATGGGAGTTTCATTCATGTATTCCAAAGATAAATATAATTTAGTTTAAAAAGAAAAACCCACTTCCAACAAAAAGAAAGAACAATATGAGATTTCTAAGAATGATTTCTTCTTTTTGGAGAGAGCTACTTCCACAAAGTGACCACAAAACGACCCATTTGTCAATAGCTTCAAAATCATCAAACCCAAAAGCACTAAGTACAAACAAAAATATTGCTAGACTCATATAAAAAAAATCCAATTTCTTGAATAATGAACAATATAGCATTGTAACAATGAGTTTTCCCAAAGTTATTTTTCTAAAGGTGAATCTACATACAAAACAAATTACAACCCATTTGTCAAAAGCTTCTAAATAATCAAATCCAAAATATACGACTAGTGTTTAGAAGATTTTTGAAAGGACTATAGACGACTTAAAACTTTTCTTTTTAAAAACATTATCAGATTGTATGTCTATTATAGGAAGTCATTCTATTTTTTCGATCCATATTTTGATGAATGCTTGTAATTTGTGTATTTAATTTTTTTGGTCATTTGTTGTATATTTCCAATATACTTGGGTAACTCCTTTTTATGATTTTGAATAAAATTATCTTTACTTATAAAAAAAATGTCTAACAAAATATAGACGTACGGATGTGTGATATATAAAATTTCAGTCCAAATCCAAGGGTGTGCGTCAATGTGAGATTTAAGAGTTTTAGCCCAAATCCGATGACCCAATCCATGGACAACCCAACTCAAATGCAAGTTATGTTATAATCTATATATATCTAAAAGCTGAGACGTAGAATTTAATGTTGCTATACTCCTGTTGAGTCATCTCATCAATCACGTCATTTTTTTTTTTAATTTCCTTTATGATTTTTCTATTTTATTTTATATAAAATAATTAAATATAGCTAATGAAAAAACCTATTAATGCACTCTATTACTATTCAACATTTTACTATTCATTTGTTTTAAATGCAAATATTTGACTATTCAGCTATCCAAATTGATTTTAACTTTTCATTTTCTTCTTTTTAATTTCAAGTAATTGTTTTTTTGGAGATTAATTTCAATTAATTGTTAAAATTGAATAATTCATCGTTTATCATTTAGTGGATATATGCAAATGATTACTATTCACTACGATTTCAACTTTTCATTTTCTTCTTTCTAATTTCAAGTAATTGTTTTTTTTTTTTAGATTAATTTCAAATAATTGTTAAAATTGAATAATTCATTATCATTTAGTGGATATATGCACATAATTACTATTCATTACAAACGTTACTATTTATTAGATGCAAATGTTTAACTATATTTAGCTATCCATATTGATTTCAACTTTTCATTTTCTTCTTTCTAATTTCAAGTAATTGAATATTTAAACTTTTCATCTTCCTATTCTAAAGAAAGGAAAAAAAAAAAAAAAAAACTCTTCTTCTCTTCTTCCAACCTTTCCCCTCCCTCTTTGCCTCTTTATCTCCCTACTACTCTTTATTTTACCGTTAAACTTTCTTCATCATTTCCTCTTTCTTATATTTTAACTCTTCTTCTCTCCATCTTATTTTGTATAAATTTGATGTCATTTATTCGATTCAATCCATATTTTTTCCACACAAAAACTGTGAGTACTCTCTCTCTCTCTCGCTTGATTTTTGTTCTTTCTTATAACTGTAATTTAGGTTGATGGTTTTTTTATTTAATTTTTTTGTGTTGTATTTTTTTAAATTTTCTATCACAAATCACTCTTATAGCTTTGGTTGAATTTTGGTTTGGGTTAATATGTAGTTTTTTTTTAAATAGAAATTTGAGTTTATATCAAAACTAAATATACATGGCTACTAATTTGAACGTGCCTACCAATGGACTTCTACTGAAAAGAGATGTATTCACAATATTTTTATTTTCATATACTTCTTTGGTAATATGAATTTGATAAAGAGAAAATGGTAGACAAAAGATGTATGGTCTTTCATAATTTCCTATGTCTTGAAGAAAGTAGAGGACCTATTAGTCTCCCTTCTATTGGTATTTTGAATAAAAAGCCTTTTGCTATAAGTTCCTTTAATTTTTGTTATTTTGTAATCGCTCTATAGTTTATACTATGACAAAAAGTGAATAAAGTTATTTTATTTTATTTTATTTGTAGAGTATCAAAAAAGTAAAAAATTATTTAGGATAGTAATTTTGTATTGTTGCATCTCATGTGTTTGATAAAATTTCTTTTAGAAATCTTATATGTTTTTCTCAAATCTATTTGTTATCTTTTTTTTTTTGGTCATTTTATTATTACAAATAATTAGCATCTCCACCATCAAATTTTTAGTTAATTTGAATTTTCTTGGTAAGTTTTTACTTTGCTTAGTTAATCATCTTTACTAAAAATGCCAAAAAGAGAATAATATGATTTATTTTATTTTATTTTATTTTATTTTATATTTCCACTTTATAATATATGATTTATTGATAATGATTTATTTCATAATTATCTTTATTTACTTTTTCACTTAATTTCGATTGTGAGGAAGAAAGAGATGTGGATCTATGTTTTTGAGAAAAATATATCTATAAGACTTAAATCGCATATATTTTTATAGTAATAAACAAAGTATATATAGTTACAGCTTGGTCTAGTAGTTCTCACACTATCATTTTAAAAAAAAATTATTACATTGTGTTTTCATACATATCTCACTATATATAATACCTAATTACAAAATATATTTTGTTACACTACAAAAAATTTCTAATTTAAAACATAATTTCAAATAACACATATTGAATTTTTAATAATATACAATCTAATATATTAATTCAATAATTATCCAATAAAAAATAATCATATCATATTTTTCAGCATCGCGCGGGTCTGCAACTAGTTCATAATATATATTGAATGCTAAACAAGTATTTCATAATAAGGTATGAATGTAACTATTGGATTGAAGTGTTCTTCTCAGTAATTAGAGGAAGAAAAATATCATTTCACTATACAATCAGTAATTAATACTTAATAGTATGATTTTCTTTGTTGTGTCAAAAATGATTACCATGAGTCAATCTTTTTGAGGTTTAGGGTTCTGATCTTAGAGTCCATGTTTGTTGATCAAGGACTATTAGCCCAATCCAATTCATTTTGGCAAAGGGTTTGGTGAATTTAGTGTCAGACTGGGTCCATCCTAGTTTTGGGCTTGACTGCAATTTGCAGTTTCCATAAGTTGCTGGACAATGAGATCTTCCATAACTTCGCGTCATTCATGGGCCAAGGGTTGGATGAGGTCCATATGTGTTTTCATTGATATGATACTAATTGAAAAAGTTTCTATTTAGATCCAAAGTAATTTATACCAGGGAATAAACAATTAATTAACAAGTTTAAGTATGAATTCCAAATACAAGCAGATATATATATTAACCACAAATATCATATACCAAATCTAAAGCAATAATGGTTTCTTAAAAAAAAAAAAAAAAAAAAACTAAAGCAATATTAATAATAGAGTAGTAAAAACACAATACAAGATTTCGTAACAAGTTAAAAAACCTACGAAGAACCCTTTCTATGGGAAAACCACTATGACAGGTAGTTCACTATAAAAAAGCCATTTTATTGGTTACTCAAAACCTTTATCATTAGTTTCTATTGACCCAACAACCAATTCATTGATGTTATAACGACTTTAGAACCCGTGGACTTCTACTACATGAATCCTTTCATGAAACCTCTTTAAATATTTGTTGTACTAAACTTAGTGGAAAAGATCTTTGCAATTTTAAGAAAAGTTTAGGTCTTAAGGATACGCTTTTTCTTATTTAAACGAAGAAGAAGAAGAAGAATCATTTCTCTGTTTAGGCTTAAGAAAATGAACCAAATTAGATAGGTTTAGCTCTTGTACAATCATTTATCTTACTTCTAAAAGTCTTTCAACTAGTAGTTTATATCAGTTCATAAAGTAGGGTTAAAATATGGAATACATCTCCCCCTCCCTCAAGCAAAATCCAAAATTCTGGATATGATAATTTCGCTTGAGCAAGCAATGAATAAGCTCTCGCGTAGAACACTGTTAAATGCCATTAGAAGGGGGATTATGTATTAAGGGTGTAACTAAATAGAACCATCATCATCAATGCATTCAAACATAATAAATCAACTATTATAATTGAAATAGAAACAAAACTACTTAGTCACATCAACACCTAAAAGGATTACAAAATACCCTGAAGTAGTGATAATAACGGTAAAGAAAGTAAGAGTAATTAGACTGAGAAAGTGTAGTTCGTTTTGAATGTACTCACTACTTATATGTGAGACTTGGACAATTACTTGTATCATATGGCGCACCATCCTTATTAATTATCCATGACTTTCACTGTGTTATCACCTTCTTTATTTCAAAATTTAACTCTTTTTTAATTTTGAAATTATTGTAAGTATGGCTTCCCACTGCCATCACTTTTAACAAGGGATTACAACATTTAACTCTTTTTTAATTTTGAAGTTATTGTAAGTATGGCTTCCCACTACCATCACTTTTAACAAAAAATTGTCGTGCGATCGGTTATGTTAAATCTGGAGGCAATTGACAAATTCAATCAACTTTAACCGTTAAATCTAGTAGCAAACTACGATTTAAAAAATAGTATAACTCTTGTAAAAACTGAGGTGGGGCCCACAAAATTTGAGAATTGATTCATGAAAATTGAGAATTTGGTAATGAAAATAGGCCTAGAAGGGCGTTTGGTTTGGTTTGGTTTTAACTCAAAACTCAAAAACCATCACTCATTTCTCATTACTCAAACTCATCTATACTATTTATAACAGGATTCTCATTTTTAGACTGAACTTTTATATGGTTCAAAAATACTCTTAAACTTTACTTTTAATAAGAATAAAACTTGGGAACAACCCGATAAAAATATATTTTCAATTCCATATAAAATGCCTACAAAATACAACACTATCCTAATAATCTTTGTCTTAAAAACAAACTTATTGAAAAATTAAAATAAAATTAAAAAAAAAAAACAACTTCTTCATCCACATTGTATATTTTCTTCGAGACCACGTTCCACTTTTTATAACACTTTATCAAGATTCACAGGATCTAAAGAGAAGATTGTACAACAAGTACACATCAGTGACGTTACAAACATTGTCACAGAGTCACAGGCCAATCCAAGTGATGAAAGATAAAAGTAAATTAAAATAACTCTCTTTACTTTTTGATTTCAGCCCCGAGAAAGTATATGCTGTTTTTGGAATACCAGATCGGCATCCAGTTGGTCTTTCATGATCCAATAAAAATTCGACACTTGTATAAAATGACAGATCAGTATACTAGCTCATTTAAATCAATAACACGCTTTACTTTTATGCAAAATCAAAATTTTCTCTTTCACACACCAGCACCTTCGTCTACTCTCTCTGAGCTCGACAGTCATTGCCTAACATCTCCTCCGAAGATGGAGATGCTTGCAAGACATCACTAATTCCGACGAGACCTGCCTTTTTCTCCTTGGAAAATGTTCAAAATCGTCTCTCCTTCTCATTGTTTCCAACCGGAAGTTTTCTCACCGCTTCCATTGCAAGAAGGTTTTTTTTTTACAAAGATGTGTTTTGTTTTGTGTTTTTAAAAACTAACATATACATTTATATGTTTGATAAAATGCTTCAGTGAAGATGACTGTGCTAATATATATATATATATATATATATTTGCTAAGAACTATTCCGTTTCAAATACAACCATATCGAACGGAATATATTTTTCATCACTCTCTCTCGTGGCTGCCGGCCTTAGATCGGCGACCATAGCGACCGGCGACCTACTATGAGTTTTTTTTCTTTCCCCTCTCTCCTCTTCACTGTTTCCCCTTTTATTTTTAAATTTAATTTTTTCTGCAAAACTCCATCTCTCTCTCGCTAGGTATTGAGTATTGACTGAGTGGTCAAATACTTGGTTTGGATAGGAGACCAATTGTTCTGTACTAGTTAGTCTCTTGTTAGTTGTTATTATTAATAAATTTGTATGTTTTAATTGTAAGTTCGTTTAGACCCCTGTAAACCTAGATTGTTTAACCTAATTAATTAACCAAGTGAATACTTAGGTTTATTATTCAGATCTAGGTTAAAACAATAACAATCATATCAAGTAAAGCAGCGGAAAAATAAATAACACAACGATATGATGACCCAGGAAAACCAAACCGGTAAAAAACCTGGGGAGGATTTAACCTAGCTATCCTCAAGGTAAAATAGCAAATCCACTAGAAAGAATTGAAGTTTACACAATAGCGACTTAGACCACTAACATCCTATTGCTACCCAAGTGTAGGAAACTTATTACCATGACCCCATGATAGCTCCGAGATCCACGGACTCCTTCTTTCTTTAATCTTTGCAAAACACAAACACCACCGTTTGTGACTTTGAGACTCCACTCAAAGGTTTAGCAACACAAACTCTCCTGTTTGTGACTCCAAGACCACCCTTGAAGGTTTAGATCATCAGCTCCTTTGATGACTAGAGAAGGCAGCAACTTCAGCAATACCGGATCTTGAGATTCTTCAAGGAACAACACCGGTAGAAGTAATAAGAGAGGTTTTAGGAACAAAACCTTAAATACAAAAGAGGCACACTCTTTTCTCTCTAAAAAACCTTGTAAAAAACGTGCTTAGGGTTTCCTTTATATAGTGGGAGAAGTAGATCTGAAACCCTAATCCTTAATGGGCTAGAACTGCTGTTTGGGCTTAATTAAAATTCTACAGATACGAATCTCGATCGATCGAGCCTGTCTTTCGATCGATCGAACCAGGCAGATTCTGAAATCTTCTTTCTGCAGCTTGTATGTTCTTGTGTGCTCACGATTTGCCAATTGTTCTAAACTTTTAGAACCTAACAATCTCCCCCTTTGGCAATTCGTGACAAAACTTTCATACAAAATGAAATGTTAAAATACAAGAACAACCCAATACAATAAAATTCCCAATTACATCACAAATCCCAATCTAAGACTCTTAACCTAGAAGTTGCCAAGAAGAGGTAGAAGGTCTTGATTAGAATGCACCTGTCTTTCCTGAAACACTCAACAAACACATCACCGCATGTGTGGATAGAAAGACATATAAACAATAATATGAAACATAATATAAAAACAAAAATAAACTCTAACTCTCCCCCTAAGTTAGATACATCAAAAAGTTTTTATATTCTCCCCCTAAACAAAACAAACAGGATTCCCACATTTCATCTATTTCTCCCCCTTTTTGTCACGTATTGACAAATACAACTCAAACAAAGAGTAAACATGAGAGAAAAAAGAGAATTAAGGGAACATAAAACAGATTAGCTCAATAGAAAAAAGAGATAACTCCCCCTATAAAGAGCAACAACTCCCCCTATGAACAACAAAGGTAAAAAAAACTTTTCTCCCCCTATAAAAATAGGAAAAACAAAACAAGTTTTGGGAAAAACAGTTTTGGGGATAATTTAGGAGGTGGGGATAAATAAAAACACACAAACCTAAAAAAAATTAAGTTGAGGATACACATAAAGAAAAATATTCTCTCTTTCAATAAATGCAAACTTGATACTATGTGACCCATAAACAGTTGCATGAGTAGAGAAAATATTTGCACATTGATTATCCATCATATCTCTTAAGAAAAATAATTTCTGCAGTTCACACATCAAGAAAAATAGCATATACTAAAATGTACAAAGGACTCAAAAATTAATCAGTCAATTTTTAATTCAAGTTGAGTACCCAATTTAGCAAAGTGTATGCATGTTATGTGTGAAAACAAAGAGAGATATGATTGCAAAACTGCAAGATGGATACAAAAACAATGCAACTCATGTGAATCCTAACCATAAATGATGCATGAAAAAATTTGGTCAAAAACTCTAAAAACTGAAAATTTTTCAGTTTCGATCGATCGAGCATCGATCGAATACCAATCGAGTCAAATAGAATCAAACCAAAAATTTTAATCGCAATTTCGATCGGTCGAGAGACAGATTCGATCGGTCGAAATTCTGGAAAACTCAAATTTTTGAAAAACAGAGCAATTTAATGCAGTAACTCCTCAAAGCATAGTGATTCATGAATGAAATGCATGAGTATGAGACTGAAAGTTTTTCAAAAACACTTGAATACAACTCAGATCTTTCAAAAACAAGTTTATCAACCAATTTGTCCTCAAAACTCAAATTTTGCATCAAAATCAAGGAATTTTTAATCTTGGATGGCCACAACAAAATCACACACAATAACATGTACAAAGTTTAGCAAAGAGTAACTTTGTGTAGTGTGTGCAACTAGCAAAAGCTTGAGAAACATGTGAGGTGATATGTGAATAGTAAGCAATCACAAAGTCTACAAAATTCATCACATAAATTTGAAAGAGACTATCACCTAAAGAGTTACATCATATAACTCTCACATGTCCTAGAATAAAAGCTTGCAATCATGTAAGTTTCTTGATTTGCCTCATTATTCAATTTAATTAATTAGAAACTTAATAAAAGCCGGGATAATGTACACACCAATTTTATTAATTGTGAAATTATTATAACCCAATAATGTACACACCAATTTTAATAGAGGCTACACCTTAGGTTCTTTTTGTGCATGTGCTACACTTTCTCGAGCACAAAATATTATGATACGCACTAAGGTGTTCATGATTGGCTAATAAACAGTGGTGAGATGGTTATTTATGCCTTTCTCAATAAGTTCAAGTCCAACAATCAAAGGCATGTGACTTCAAGATCAAGACAAAGTGATCAAAAACTATAAATATCTTCCCACACAACATGCACTACAAAGCTTAAACTAGTAAAGTGCAATAAAATAAGCTCATCCAAGCTAAACAAAGTACATAAACATGTTATGTAAAGATAATATGGCCAATCTTAATTATAAATCCAAGATATATAATACAAAACACATAAAAATATTTTTGGTTTAAAAAAATTTTATGACCAAAAACAAAAAGCACACATTATGCTAAATGAACAAAAATGCAAATGCAATGCATGACAGTGCTTAACTAAGCTATAGAGGGTACACAAACAAGAAATATCAATTTCTTAATTAACCCATGAGTACATGTACAAAATAGTACATACTCAAACAAAATCAAAAAATAGCTTAGGACTTATAGAACACATACTATTTAAGTTTCTCCACAATGTCAAGCATGTTCTAAATCAAGAGAGAGATATCATAATCCATGTAATCCTCAAGAAAAATTAAAACTAGACACAAAATAAAATATTTTTGTCTTTTTGAAAATTTTCAATGTTTTTGGATTTTTTTTTTAAAACAAAAAAAAAACTAAAAAACAAAACAACCAAAAACAGAAACAAAACATGTCCACAAATACTTGAAAGAATTAAATCAGGGACAAGTCAGCAACACTCACCTTAGAGAATCTTTTCTCACCCATATAGCACGAGTCTTCGGCTTTGTAGGTGAAAATCCATGTGAAGCAGAGTGTATTTGAGGGATTACACCAATCTTCTGAGAAAGACTAAAATCCTGCAATTTCCTTTCACAAGCCAACAAGCTCAAATTTTTCAAAAGAATATGAAACAATTTATTTGGACTCATGGCAGGAGAAATATCATCACATGTCCTAGACTGAAACACAGAATGCTTAAATTTCAATTTATGACAATTAGGACGAATGTGACCGGAGACACCGCAAAAGTGACAAACAGGAACAAATTTAGGAACATCAGTATTCCTAACAACAAATCTAGTCTCAGATTTTGGTTTTTCCCTCAACAAAGAACAATTTGGTCTAATATGACCAACAACACCACAAAGGTGACAGGTAGGCACAAAAACAGATTTCTTTTGCACACTAGCAATAGGTTTAGACATAGGTTTAGAAACTTCAGCGTCTACATCAGAACTTTTACCTTTGTCTAACTTAGCAAAATAAGCCTTTTCTTTATTATTCCTCTTGAAAGGAGGGATATAAACTTTTTCAGCTTTAGGCTTAAGAGAAACAGAAACACTTCTGTTAACAACAGTAGGCTTGGTACTAGTCAAATTTTCAATTTTAGCTTTAGATTCAGCTAACTCTTGTTCCAAGCTTTTCATCTTCTCATCTTGAGAGGAAATTTGATTTCTCAAAAATTCATTCTTTTTATTAGATTCATCTAATCTAACAATCAATTCCTCTTTTTCAAGATTAGCCAATTTTAACTCTTCCTTAAATTTCTTAGCAATTTTCAAAGACATAGATAATTCTTTACGAAGAGTTTCAAAGGCATCAATAAAATCAACAGAAACAACAGTGTCCTTTTTATTCAAATCATCACAATCAAAAACAGTAAGACACTTAAAATTATCCATGATAACAGGGATCAAGGATCAACTCTTAGATCAAAAGATCTACAACAGAAGAGCTACCCGCTCTGATACCACTTGTAAGTTCGTTTAGACCCCTGTAAACCTAGATTGTTTAACCTAATTAATTAACCAAGTGAATACTTAGGTTTATTATTCAGATCTAGGTTAAAACAATAACAATCATATCAAGTAAAGCAGCGGAAAAATAAATAACACAACGATATGATGACCCAAGAAAACCAAACCGGTAAAAAACCTGGGGAGGATTTAACCTAGCTATCCTCAAGGTAAAATAGCAAATCCACTAGAAAGAATTGAAGTTTACACAATAGCGACTTAGACCACTAACATCCTATTGCTACCCAAGTGTAGGAAACTTACTACCATGACCCCATGATAGCTCCGAGATCCACGGACTCCTTCTTTCTTTAATCTTTGCAAAACACAAACACCACCGTTTGCGACTTTGAGACTCCACTCAAAGGTTTAGCAACACAAACTCTCCTGTTTGTGACTCCAAGACCACCCTTGAAGGTTTAGATCATCAGCTCCTTTGATGACTAGAGAAGGCAGCAACTTCAGCAATACCGGATCTTGAGATTCTTCAAGGAACAACACCGGTAGAAGTAATAAGAGAGGTTTTAGGAACAAAACCTTAAATACAAAAGAGGCACACTCTTTTCTCTCTAAAAAACCTTGTAAAAAACGTGCTTAGGGTTTCCTTTATATAGTGGGAGAAGTAGATCTGAAACCCTAATTCTTAATGGGCTAGAACTGCTGTTTGGGCTTAATTAAAATTCTGCAGATACGAATCTCGATCGATCGAGCCTGTCTTTCGATCGATCGAACCAGGCAGATTCTGAAATCTTCTTTCTGCAGCTTGTATGTTCTTGTGTGCTCACGATTTGCCAATTGTTCTAAACTTTTAGAACCTAACATTAATGTCTTTAATTTTTTATTTATTAATTAATTTATATAATTCACAAATATAATGTTATCCAGCAGAACATTTTTTTTTTTTGCACTATTATAATTTTAGATATATTTTTAAGACATTTTGATTGTTGTTAGTTATTTTTAAAACCCAAAATAAACATAAATTGTGTCTACAAATCTGAAAATAAACATTTTTGTGGGCGTCAAAAACAAACACTGATGGCAGTGACTAAGTAGCTGACTTACACAATTAATTTATGAGAACTAAAGGCTAAAAATTCCACAATGAGAGGTCTAAACAACTGATTATAAAGTGATAAGTAATGAAAAGATTATATATTGAATTAGAAATTAGAAATTTAAAAATTATATATTTGATGCATTGTCTTTAAGGTGCTGTTTATCTTGTCCTAGCTCTGCAGAATTAAACCCTACTCCATTTCAACTTCTTGGGCCTCCAGAAGTCCCCCATTCAACAGTTACTGTGATTCCAAGTAAAGACCTTTTGTTACGTTCCTAGTTTTTATTTAATTTTTTTTATTTAAGATTTTACTAAGAGTTGGGTTATTAGATAATGATAGGATAAATTGTTAGCTTAGTATTTGAATAAATCTTATCTATTTGTAGTAGATAAAGATTAGGTTTATTTTGAATTTAAATGTTAGCTTTATCTTGTAAAGATATCTATTTATATGACTTGATGTTGATTAATAAAGGGAGACTGGAAAAATATTATTATTGAGTGAATATTCACTTTGGAGGTCTAGACTCTCTCGAAGTAGTCTATTTATCAATTAGGAGGTCTTGGTTTCCTCGAAGCAACCTGTTAGGTTCTAAGAATTAGGAACTAATGTATTAGAACTTCAATTTGTAATGTTGGCAAACCATGATCAAAACATTCTTTAAGTTGTGTATTAGATTTGCTCAAAGTATGGCTTTTTATGTTAAGTTGGAATCGAGTTGACTGCAGAATTCACTGTTCACTTTCTGCCTGACTCGATCGATCGAGAATTAGACTCGACCGATCGAAAATTGAGCAGAACGTTTTTCTGCAGAATTTTCCAACTCAGCCCTAGCTCATTTAATGTATAGGGTTTTATGTTTTGCCCTAAGTATATAAGGGAAAACCCTAGCCACGTTTTTAAAGTTCTTTTTGCTGTGTTTGTGAATCTCATTGTGAGATCTAGAGGTGTTTACCTTCACATACACTTAGGGTTTCCAAACTCAAGATTTATGTTAAGAGCTTGGTAAATCATACAGTTGCAGAATCAAAGAACTTCAAAGATATACAAGCAGGTGCGCTTGTGAATTGCTGAAGAATTCAAGAAAGAAGGAGTCCGTGGATCTCGGAGCTATCATGGGGTCGTGGTAGTAAGTTTCCTACACTAGGTAGCAATAGGATGTTAGTGGTCTAAGTCTTATTGTGTAAACTTCGATTCTTTCATAGTGAATTCGGTTTTACCTTGAGGATAGGTAGGTTAAATCCTCCCCAGGTTTTTTTACCGGTTTGGTTTTTCTGGGTTATCAGATCTGTGTGTTCTTTATTTTCCGCTGCTTTATTGTTTTTCAATATATTTGTGTTAACCTAGTTCTGCTTAAATTACCTAAGTTAATCACTTGGCTAATTCTCTAGGTTAATCTGTTGGGTTTAAGGGGTCTAAACAAACTGACAAGTGGTATCAGAGCGGGTAGCTTTTGTTTTTGATCTTTTGATCTTTGAGCTGATCCTTGACCCCTTTTGTCATGGAACACGGTCACTCTCTTGTTGTTTCACCTCACTTTGATGGAAACAATTATGCTTATTGGAAAGTAAGGATGAAAGCATTCCTGAAATCCATTGATGAGAGAGTTTAGAATTCCGTTGAGTACGGATGGGAGAAGCCCACTACTCCTGTGAGTGAGTGGCAAACTTCTCAAAAGGAGGCAGCTGTTTTCAATAGTAAAGTAATGAATGCTATTTTCAATGCTGTTTTCATGGAGAAATTTAAGAGAATCTCTAATGTTGAGGTTGCTCATACTGCTTGAAAAATCCTCCAGACTGTGCATGAAGGCACAATGGCAGTTAAAATAAATAAATTGCAGCAATTAACCTCTAGATTTGAAAGCATTAGAATGAATGATGATGAATCTTTTGATGAGTTCTATGCTAAACTGAATGATATTGTTAATTCTGCATATAATTTGGGTGAAATCTATGATCAACCTAAAATTGTTAGGAAGATTCTTAGATCTTTGACTGAGGACTTTAGACCCAAAGTGACTGCCATCACTGAAAGCAAGAATGTGGACTCCATCCCTGTTGATGAACTTATAGGATCTCTTCAGTCCTATGAGTTGGACCTACCCAAGACAAACAAATCCAAATCAATGGCTCTTAAGTCTGTTGATGATGTTGAGGATGGTGGATTTGATGATGAACTCTCTGCTACAGAGATTGCCTTTCTTGCCAAGAACTTTAGAAACTTTCTTAGGAACAATAACAGAAGGGCAAGAGGCAAGAACACTGCTGAACCTAGAAATATTAGAAGGAATGACCCCACTAAGGTTAATAACACTGAAAAACCTAAAGAGAAAGTAGGTCAACCTTCTAACAATTTTTTGGGACAACAATGTTATGGATGTCAAGAGTATGGTCATTTGAAATTTGAATGTCTCACATACTTGAGGTCTAAGGGTAAGGCTATGGCTGTAACCCTTAGTGATGATGAAGTTTCTGACAATGAATCCGCTAGTGATGAGGAAGTAAACTTCATTGCTTTCACTGCTACTACTGTAGTTAATGAAAACGTATCTGTTGAAGAAAACCCTTCTAACGGGGAACTCTCTGAAGATGCAGATTTACAAGAACCCTATAATAAACTTTGCAAAGTTGCTGCAAAGGATGCCATGAATGTTGATTTAGGCTTAAAGAAAATTGCATCTCTTGAACTTGAAAAGAAAAATTTACTTGTGAAACTATTTGATGCAAATGAGTTTTTGAATAGTGTGAAAACTGAGAACATGTTGTTACTTGATAAAGTTAAATGTTTGGAACTTGAATTAACTGTTGCTAGAGAACAAACTAATAGGTCTGCAAGCTCCAAACTTGATCACATGTTGAGTGTTCAAAAGTCTCCCTCTGACAAAACTAGCTTAGATTTTGTGGATAGCATCTCCGTGCCTGAACCTTCTTCCACTAAATTTGTTCCCTCTTCTGAACCTCCTAAGAGTGAGATTGTCAAGTCCTTGGTGAGTGAACCTGTCAAATCTGTAGATGTTACTCCACCTAGAAAGATTAGGGTTGATTTCCAAGCTTCTCATTCTAGAGCTTCTACTTCTTCTAAGGGCAAGTTGCATGATAAGTCTGCATGGGTTTGTCATTTTTGTGGAAAGTCTGGACACATTCGTCCAAATTATTTTAAGTTGCAAGCTGCAAAGCGTGCAAACAAATCTAAAGTACCTGTGCCCCAAGCACATGATCTTATGGTACTTATTGGTGAATTGGTAAAGGCTTTAAACCTTTATTCCAATCCTAGAGTTGCTCAAAATTCTAATATGAATCATAACTCTAATGCTAGAATTGCATCTAAAAGGCTTTGGATGCAAAAGGCTCGATCTAACTGAGTCTGTCTGACATGGTCCTTGTGCTTCATTGCTCTATCTTTTGTGACCTTTGTTTCTATGATTTGCATTGCATAACATTCATGCATTTCATTCTAGGATGTTTGTTTTTTTTAATAAAAAAAAATTGTTTTTGCAAATTGTGTTTTTGCTATTTTTTCCTTGAATTTGAAGACAAGATTGGTCAATCAAATTTAGCATAACATGTGAATGTACCTTGTTTAGCTTTGATGCACTTATTTCTATTGCACTTTACTAGCTGAGGTTTTGTTGTGCATGTTGTGTGGAAAGATGCTATATTTGTTGATCACATGATCTTGATCTTGAAGTCTTATGTCTTTGATTGTCGGACTTGGTCTTATTGAGAAAGGCATAAATAACCATCTCACCACTGATTACTAGCCAATCATGAACACCTTAGTGCATATCATAAGATTTTGTGCTCGAGAAAGTGTAGCACATGCACAAAAAGAACATAAGGTGTAGCCTCTAACTAAAATTGGTGTGTACATTATTGGGTTATAATAATTTCACATAATTCATAAAAATGGTGTGTACATTATCCCGGCTATATTATTAAGTTTCTAATCAATTAATTTGGATATTAATTTTGAGGCAAATCAAGAAACTTACATGATTGCAAGCTTTTATTATAGGAGATGTGAGAGTTATATGATGTAACTCTTTAAGTAATAGTCTCTTTCAAATTCATGTGATGGATTTTGTAGAAATTGTGATTGATTACTATGTGCATATCACCTCACATGTTTCTCAAGCTTATGCTAGTTGCACACACTACACAAGTTATTCTTTGCTAAATTGTGTACATGGTATTGTATGTTTTTTTGGTCTGACCACCCGAGTTTGAATATTTCTGGAAATTGTTGCAAAACATGTTTACTTGTCTGATTGGTTGAGGGATATTATGAGAAAATCTTACTTTGAGAGATTTGGGTTAAAAACATGGGTTTTTGGAAAACATTTCATCTCATACTCATGCATTCTTTTCATAAAATATAATGCTTTGAGGAGTTTTTGAGAAAATAAGTTTCAATTTTCAAAAATTCAATTTTCCAGAATTTCGATCGATCGAGTCTGTTTTTCGATCGGTTGAAAATGTTTTTAAAATCTCAGTAAAGTCTCTGTTTGTTTCGATCGGTTCTCGATTGGTAGTGGATCAATCGAAGGATTTTCGACCGATCGAATCTGTTTTTCGATCGATCGAAAATCGGGCTGAGTGTTTTTAAAAAAGGCATTTTCTCACGTGATTCTTCACTTTTTAGAAAGACTTTTCAAACATTTTTTTCTCCCTACCAACCGGTCAAAGCAATCCTTGCTGTTTTTGGCGTTTTCCTCCGTTCTTTTTGCATAATCTCTCTCTCCCAAGGCCGGTAAGACATTTTTGCCCTCTCTTTTGATTTTATTTTCATGTTTCATGCATTAATTCTTGCATTTTTGGGGTATTTTCGCCATTTCGGTTTTTGGCATTTTTGGGTGTGATTTTGGCTCTTTCTTTTTCAAATGAATCATGGGTTTTTGTGGGGACACTATATACAAGCACTATATATGGTTTAATTTGATTAATTTGATGATTTGTGAAAAATTTGAAAATCTAGGGCTTGAAATTGCTAAATTTGGGGATTTTGTTCAATTTGATTAAAATTGATGAAATTGACTTGTTAGATTGATTAATTTGATCATTATATTGTGTTAATTAACTGTTGTGATGATCAATTTCTCAATTTGTTGTGTTTTGAAAATTGGGTTTTTCAAAATTGGGTATTTTTAATCTAACACTAATGCTCAAGTTAATTTTGTTAATTTGGATCATATTTGAACTTGTCACTGCATTAGTTCATGCATCATATAGAATTGTTATTTCTATATTTTTTATGCTGTGCTAACTTGCAGTCTGCCCTTGGTTTTTGTTTTTGCTCTTTTCTTCTGTGTCTCTCTTTTCTGTTCTTAGCATCATGCCTAGGAAAATTAGAGCCCATAGGAATTCTGACCCTTCACCTTCATTCGATAGTGATCGGTTCCCTAGTGAGTCGAACCAAGTGACCTATGAGACCCTAAATCTTAGGCGTCAGATTTGGGCTGAGCGTAGGGTTATACTAGATGAGGTAGATCCTGAGGTGAGACGTAACTTTGAGCGTCGGGGTTGGCTATCTTTGCTCGAGTTTGAGCATCCTCCTCCTCCTGCCACCTTGATTAGAGAGTTCTATTCGAACCTCTCTATCCACATCTATGATACCAACACCTTAGTTAAGGTTTGGTTACGAGGTGTAGAGTATCGCATTACCCCTTCGGTGGTGTCTGATGCTCTTAGGGTGCCGATTGTTGACCATCCCATTTTTCCTTATGAGGAGTCTCCACCTCTAGATGATGTTATGTCATACATCACTGGGTCTTCTATCCGGTGGGGTTCTGATCCTCGGATCACTTCTGCTGAGCTTTCCAAGCTTCATTATCTCTTCTTTTGGATAGCATGTCATTCCTTGTGGCCTATTTCTCATCTTCACACCATCCCTCTTGAGAGGTGTGTCTTTTTGTATGCCCTTGTTACTGATGCTCTTATCAGTTTTCCTCATTTGTTCCTTCGTTCTTTGAACGAGGTTCATCGGTCTAGTTCTACGGCTCATGCTTTATTCTTTCCCGTTTTTATTCATAGGATTCTCCTTTTTCTCGGTTTCGGTGATTTTCCTACTTCTGAGCCTGTACATGTCATTGTTCCTATAGGTGCTACCTTTTTGAGGCAAAGGGCTGCTCAACTTCGAGCTAGCTCTAAGCGTCCTAGGGTAGAGCCTTCCGGTGTCACTCCACCCCCTTCTTCTTCTACAGATGCTCCTGCAACTGAGACGTCTGTTGATCCTGCTACTGCTGTTGTTGATGTTCCTTCACCTTTTGATGATGTTTCTGACCTTCGTCGGACTCTTGATACTGTCGTGACCGTTCAGGCGGCTCATGGTCAGCTTCTAGTGGACATCCTTGACGAGCTTCGTGCTTTGCCAGCAGATTTGGGGAGGTCTCGTCATTCTCCTCCACATCCTTTTGATGATGATTGAGTGCCCTTTGGCAATTCGTCACAAAACGGGGGAGTATATTTTGGAGAGTTTTGTAGAGGAGATTTTTGTTTTAGGGGGAGTTTTGAGTTTTGTAATTTGTAGTGATACTGTGGAGCTTGTGGAGTTATTAGATTGTATCTAGGCGCTTCACTTTGTATTTACATTTTTGGCTCTTGATTAGGAGATATTTTTGTTGAGATACATTGTTATGTATTATGTTTCTTATTTCACTATGCTACTTTGCTTATTGATTTATATTTATGATGTTATTCATGATATATGTCTTTATTTTGAGTCATGTGAAATCAAGAATTTTTTATATTCCTTATATTTTCCACACATGCGTTTATGTGTTTGTTAAGTGTTACAGGAATATACAGGTTGATTCAGTCGTGCTGCTGTCTACTTTGCAACTGTTAGATAGCAGTTAGGTTGAATTGTTTAGTGGCTTTTTATTTTGTAATGGGCTGTTTTAATTTGTAAACTTTAAGCTTTTTGTTAAGTCTGTGTTTTGTCACGGATTGCCAAAGGGGGAGTTTGTTAGGTTCTAAGAATTAGAAACTAATGTATTAGAACTTCAATTTGTAATGTTGACAAACCATGATCAAAACATTCTTTAAGTTGTGTTTTAGACTTTCTCAAAGTATGGCTTTTTATGTAAGTTGGAATCGAGTTGACTGCAGAATTCACTGTTCACTTTCTGCCTGACTCGATTGATCGAGAATTAGACTCGACGAATCGAAAATCGAGCAGAATGTTTTTCTGCAGAATTTTCCAACTCAGCCCTAGCTCATTTAATGTATAGGGTTTTATGTTTTGCCCTAAGTATATAAGGGAAAACCCTAGCTACGTTTTTAGAGTTCTTTTTGCTGTGTTTGTGAATCTCATTGTGAGATCTAGAGGTGTTTACCTTCACATACACTTAGGGTTTCCAAACTCAAGATTTATGTCAAGAGCTTGGTAAATCATACAGTTGCAGAATCAAAGAACTTCAAAGATATACAAGCAAGTGCGCTTATGAATTGCTGAAGAATTCAAGAAAGAAGGAGTCCGTGGATCTCGGAGCTATCATGGGGTCGTGGTAGTAAGTTTCCTACATTGGGTAGCAATAGGATGTTAGTAGTCTAAGTCTTATTGTGTAAACTTCGATTCTTTCATAGTGAATTCGGTTTTACCTTGAGGATAGGTAGGTTAAATCCTCCCCAGGTTTTTTTACCGGTTTGGTTTTCCTGGGTCATCAGATCTGTGTGTTCTTTATTTTTCGCTGCTTTATTGTTTTTCAATATATTTGTGTTAACCTAGTTCTGCTTAAATTACCTAAGTTAATCACTTGGCTAATTCTCTAGGTTAATCACTTGGCTAATTCTCTAGGTTAATCTGTTGGGTTTAAGGGGTCTAAACAAACTGACACAACCAAGAGAGGAATTTGGCTCTCTATGAAGAAGAGAAGCTAACTAAGGAAAGTAATGGGCAATGCAAACTAGAAGATAAGAAGGTCATGGTAGCTCCACAAAATCAAATCATTCCACCTTCAGACAATTCAAGCATGCAACAACTTTTAAATCAGGTTAAAGATAGTTTTGCAGTACCAAAAAACTTAACACCTCTGCGAGTGCCTAGTCATAAGATCCTTGCAAGCCCAAGAAGTGATCAAGTATGTGAAAAGCAACTTGGAAAGATTGAGCTTATATGCAACAATAATTTTCAGATTAAGCCCTTGAGGACAAGGGCTGATTTCAAGGGAGGAAGAATGTTACGTTCCTAGTTTTTATTTAATTTTTTTTATTTAAGATTTTATTAAGAGTTGGGTTATTAGATAATGATAGGATAAATTGTTAGCTTAGTATTTGAATAAATCTTATCTATTTGTAGTAGATAAAGATTAGGTTTCTTTTGAATTTAAATGTTAGCTTTATCTTGTAAAGTCATCTATTTATATGACTTGATGTTGATTAATAAAGGGAGACTGGAAAAATATTATTATTGAGTGAATATTCACTTTGGAGGTCTAGACTCCCTCGAAGCAGTTTATTTATCAATTAGGAGGTCTTGATTCCCTCGAAGCAACCAACAAACTCAATTGGATCGATTGGGTTTGTAGCACCTTTTCTTTGATGAAAACAAATTTCGGCTGACACCTGTCTGCGTAAACAAAAATGTTGCGTTCAATTTTATGTAGAATGTATATACCAGAAATCATTATATGGTCTGCTGCACTCTTTGGAGATGTCTTGGTACCACTGTCAGCATACTACTCTCAAACTTATTTGCCTCTTGAGGAATGTGGCTCCACCAATACCACCCTAAAACGTTAGCATGCAATTTGAAAACATTTGCCAAAGTTGGGTGCTTGAAAGACTTGCTGGAAATCCTCTGTCGGAATGTCAATAGTGGCACCCCGATACTTGGATGTCATGCCGACATCACGGACAGTGTAGAACTTAAAAGGATTAGCCTAATTTTGGGTAGGAGAATTAAAGTACTTACATGGAGAGAGGAAACTAATAAAACTATATAAGCAAAAGATTGATAAGGAAAAAGCAAAATATGAGAAGGAAAATACTTACAAGGAGAAAGCAAAATATGAAGGCTGTGAAGGATTGGACAAAGACTAAGAAAGAAAAGGCATCATATTTGAGAATGGAGAAAAGAAAAATGATGGTAAAAAAGGCCTTTGAGAAAAGAATGAAGGCAATGAAGGATAAGATGGGTGCTAAGAAAGAGAAGGCTACAAAGAGAAAGGAGAAAAGAAATATGATAGCAAATGTCAGAAATACTGAATAATTATATTGTATTTCTCAGTTAGGAATATACATGAGAGTGCCTTTATATAGGAGGCATATGAGTGCAGTACAAGTAGGAGTGTAGTACAAGATGTGTGCTGTACAAGTAAGCTAGTGTGCTCTACAAGTAAACTAGTTGGGCCTAAAGCCCACAACACTATACACGTTAACAGCCCCCCTCAAACTCAAGGTGAATGTGAGACCAGCTTGAGGTTGTCAACTAAATCACGAAGGCGTTCTTTAGAATGTGACTTGGTGTGCCTTTATATACATGAGAGTGCTTTTATATAGGAGGCATATGAGTGCAGTACAAGTAGGAGTGTAGTACAAGATGTGTGCTGTACAAGTAATCTAGTATGCTCTACAAGTAAACTAGTTGGGCCCACAATACTATACACGTTAACAGCAAAAAAGGCCATTGAGTGGTACAACTATGATCCAAAGTACCGCTATTTCTATGATCGGATTTCTGATCTCTTTGCCGAGCCACTTAAGGTTGATCTTGAGCACTTGAATACTGGGCGGACAGAAAAAATTAGTATGGCCTCAAAATGGTGCCCTTCTCTTTACACTTCGTTTGATTATTCGACTTTATTTTGAGACAGTGTTGCCAGGAGGCTTTTCCCATACGACTTTATTTTGAGACAGTGGTCTTTTTTGTAGCACTTACAAAAAATGCTACTATAATGGGTTTATTGTAGTGGATTTTTAAATGCTACTATAAATCTCTTTGTAGCAGCGTTTTTTTTTTAACCGCTATAATATACTTTTTTTTTACAGCGGTTTCCCAACTGCTACAATATACTTTATTTTTTGTGCTTCTATAGGTGATTTCTAAATACAAAACTACAATTTTTTTTTTTTTTTTTTTTTTTTTTGCAATGGTTTCCCCACTGCTACAACATACTTTATTTTTAGTGCTTCTATAGGTGTTTTCTAATACAAAACTACAAAGTTTAGTCTTTTTTTTTTTTTTTTCATACTCCAATGTAGAAAATTAATACCTTAATGAGATCATCATACACCTAAAATACTCAGAATGACACAAATAGCCCTAGAATTATAAAATGACCAAATTATCTCTAGAATGTCCATAACTAGAGAACTATTTTTAAAATTTTCAAAATGAACAATATATCCCTAGACCTCAAAATTTAAAAAATACATTAGGAATGATTACAATGAACAAAAAAAAAAAACCCTAAAATCACTAAATGATAAAAATACCCCCCAAACCATTGTACTACTGTTATCTACTGGTTTAAATTGTAAGATGTTTATCCTCAGCAATCTTAGTGTGGTGTCAAACACCTATTGAGAAGACCATAATTTCCTAACTCATTTTAGTGACATGTAATGTGTGTGTGTGTGTGTGTGTGTGTGTGTGTGTGTGTGTGTGTGTGTGTGTGTGTGTGTGTGTGTGTGTGTGAGAGAGAGAGAGAGAGGAGGGGGGGGGGACTAATATTTTTGTATTTATTCTATGTGATTAGAAAGATTACTAATAGAATAAATATGTTTGTTTTGTTATATTATTTATTTTAAGCATAATGAAATTTTAATATCATTTTTCTAAGATTTATATTAGAAACAATTGAATTTTTTCATATGTGAGAAACAATTGGTTTGAAATATGGTATTCTTGCTCAAATTAAGTTGGTTTTGCAACAACTAAAACAATGTCCAACAAAAAGGAAAAAAATAAATTTAGCTACACACAATCAAGAATGTAAAAAAATAATAATAATAATTAAATGATATTTGCATTTTCTTTATTACGCATGAAACATGCTTGTCTATATTGGCTACTATATCATGCAATTTTCAATTTTGAAAACACACACACACACACACACGTATATATATATATATATATATATAGTATAATCAAATCACTACAATATTCTTACTGTCTTTCTATTTTGTATATAAAATAAATAAATATTACAATTTTTTTACTGGAAAAATTATTGAAATAATTTTTTTTATACATCGATTGTTGGGGTGGGGGATTTGAACCTTGGACATCTCTGTTAGAAATGTGGCAACCAGTTAAATTACAAGATTCTTGGCTAAAATTATTGAAATATTGGAAAAAAAACTAATAATAAGTTTCCCCACCCATCATGCGGGAACTCAGCTAGCACTAAAGAAATGAGAAGAGCATAAATTCCAAGCTATTGGACCAGGTATAATGCTATTTATATATTAGTCTAATAAAAATTTTAGAAATAAAACGGCTCATACACCTTGTCAAAAAGGTTAGTCCTAGTAGCTGAGAAAATATTGTTTTAAATCCACAATTTAAAAACTCACACTAACAATTTTTTCATGCTGGATGGTGAAAGAAACAATTTAGCAAATGCTAGCGGTAAGATTAGAGAGTGTGAAGGATTTTCCTTGTGTAGTTACAGATTTTTAAAAATTTTACTCTTTTGCATTGACCGAATCTTCTTTATTCATCAAACCCATACACAATTACATCTGTAAGCCAATTTCTCGTGATTGACATCAAGGTCAAGAGATTTCAATGAGTAGATGTAAATCATATAAATCAAAACGGCATACAAATTAAACAATGTTTAACCGAAAACACCATACCACCTTCATTAAAATAAGTCTTTTTTTTTTTTGAACCCGAAACGATAGAAACTTTTATTTGACTAAGCCAAGTATACAGAGTAAGGCTAGACCCTACTATCTTAATATTAGCATACTTTTGACTACCTCTGTACAATCTATGACATTAGAAAGAGGAAAAAAAATGGATGAAAAAATTACAAACCTTTTGAAAAATTAGTTCCTCCTTGCGATAGAGAAGTGAAAGACAGACCGGGAAGAGAGACAAAAGAGAAGTGAAAGCACAGAAATAATTAAAGAGAAGCAATATTTGGCGCCTGCGCCAAAATATATCGCGCCAAAATATATCTAAGATTTGGGTATAACGGATAAACCTTTGGTAACACAGTTTTTTTTTTTTTTAAATGGGATAAATATTAGTTTTTGATAGACATCTATTTCAAAATGAAGATTTCTAACGATGCTTTATCTAAGAAATTATTTTTTTTGGTGAAACAAATAATTTTTATTTTATTTTTTTATGGAAATAGATAATTTCTTCTATTTATAATAGATAACGTATATAAGAACAAATAATTTTAGTTCTCAAGACCATAAAATATGGAGTATGAAAAAAAATTGATTATGTTTTCAACATACTCAATTTTTTCAGCCTTAAAATTAACTTGTACCATATTTCTGTCATAACTTCAGGAACAATTAGTCCAAAATCCTATAAAAATAAAATAATTTATAATGACCAATATAAAAATCTAATAATATGATAGTTTGTTATTTTGATTAAAATTACTCATTAAAAAAAAAATAATAACATAACCAAGGGAGGAAATTTAGTCTCGCCCCCAATCAAGTATTGTTCACTTTGGGATGGGCAGGGTCAGCCTTTACTCCCACCCTCACGAATTTGCTTAATCCCACATTGGGGAGAGACACCCCCCACCTTTCCTTAGGCTTAAGGCTTATAAGGCAAGGGTGGGAGGCGTCTCTCTCCGATGTGGGATTGAGCAAATCCATGCGGGTAGGTGCAAGGGTCGACCCTACACATTGGGGAGAGACACCCCCCACCTTTCTTTAGGCTCAAGGCTTATAAGGCAATGGTGGGAGGCGTCTCTCCCCGATGTGGGATTGAGCAAATCCATGCGGGTAGGTGCAAGAGTCGACCCTGCCCATCCCAAAGTGGACAATACCTGATTGGGGAAAGATTTTTTCCTCTCATAAAAAGGCGCCTTTTAAGAGAGAGGTGATAACCAATCCCGCCTCCCCCACTAAATGCAGTTTTTGAGACTAGCTCACTTGATGAGTGCAACCACATATAGTTTAGTACTACATATGATTGGTACACCCTTTCTTAGGCTCAAGGTTTATAAGGCAAGGGTAGGAGGCGTCTTTTCCTGATGTGGAATTGAGCAAATCCGTGCGGGTGGGAGTAAGGGTTGACCCTGCCTATCCTAAAGCGGACAATACCTGATTGGAGAAAGATTCGTTCCTCCCACAGTAACTATATGGAGGTGGGCAAATTCCATTGTTCAAAATCCATTGTCTTTATTGTTGAGTTGTTGCCATGGGTTTCGACCATACTAAGGCCAAGTGCAACATGGCGAGATCTAGGCTTTTTATTTTTATAATAAAACAAATTTAGTTAAGAGAAACCTAACTACTAACATCGACATTGGTCTAAAGGCTAGGGCTAAAAAACTTCCAATATAACTAATGAAGTCTTCAAATTATAAACCAAAACTTTAAGTGCATTATTGAGAAGCAAATGAAATTATTAATGTGGGTGTGGGGGGGGGGGGGGGGAGGAAAAATCAAAGAGGATTGGGCCTAGGTTAAGCACAAAGGGGCCCAATTATGTATTAAGTAAAGGGAATGGGCTCAAACCAAGCATTTTAGCCTAAAGGTCAAGGGAATTAGCCCAGAAAAGACCTGTTTGAAAACAAACCATCATCTAGAATTTCGATACGACCAACCCGAGGAAGGTTTGAACCAAAAGCCTATGTCGAGGAAGAGGACAGGCTCAAAATTTTAAATAGGCAAATGAAGGATATCAGGCTACACCTAGGATACTATCTGGCTGAGTAACAATAATTTATCCGAGTGAAGGTTGGAGGAAGCTTACTTAGAAAGTAACCATCTCCTTCACAATAAATGCACTGCACCAACTAATCATGCTGCATTTATGGTTAAATGACTCTCCTGAATAGTGTTTTGACAACTTGTTACCTTCACATCTTACTCTCAAAAGGAGGGGAAAGGAAAGATGGGGACAAGTATCCCACCTGAAGAACCATCCATCCTACAAGTGGATGGCTGAGATGGCAGCGATCGACCTCTGAATGGGCAAAGATATATTATATTAAGAGATGGAAAAAAATTAAGTCTAGAGATAGATTATTGTAATAAACACTTGAATATTATCATCATGTACTTGAATATTATAAACACTTGAAGATTAAGGCTGTGTTTAGTTCAATGTAAATCGAATTCCGAGTGTAAAATGAATGCAGGGGAAAGTAAATTCCCGTAAGGAAAATGAAATCTAGGTGTTTGGTTCTGCATTGAAAAATAGTCCGGAAAACGATTTTCGGTGTTTAGTAACATTCTAAAAATACTATTTTCCTACAAATATTTTACATTTTCTCAGCCATTTTCTCAGCATCCAAACAAATTTTATTACAAAAAATTTCAAAATATACACTTAACACAACCAAAAATCAAAATAAAAACATTGAGGGAAAGGAAGAAAGAGTGAGATCGGAGGGAGAAAGAGTGACAGAGTAAGGGACAGAGATAGATTGGGAAAGAGAGAGATCAAAGTGAATGGAGGACGGCGGCGGCCAGATCGGCTGGGTTTGGGGGTAGAGTGGAGTGGGCTGGTGGTCGATGGCGGCCAGATCAGCGACGTTGAGCAAGAAGGAGAACAAGCTCGGTCTTGGGTGGTGACGATCTAGATGGCGGCGCCGATGAGCTTTCGCCGGCGTTAATGAGCTTCCAGCGACGACTATGGGTGTGATTTCGATGCTGAGGTGCGATCTCGGTGGTGCTACAGGCCGCGTGATCTGGGCGGTACTTCAGGTGGCACAATCTCGCCAATGCTGGGGTGCAACGAGATCGGTGTGATCTTGGGTTGGGGGCGGTGGTGCAATCTGGGGTTGCTTTTGGTGCTCGGTCTCTCTCTTCTATTTTCTTGGGGTGGAAATCATTTGAAGGTAAAATAAAACCTAAAATTCATTTCCGACTTGCTGGGGTTATTTTACGGTCAACGCGGAAATTGATTTCCGTTTGACCCAATTTTTTGTGCTTACCAAACATATAGGTTGGTGTAAAATGATTTCTTGAAATCCTTTTCAGCCAAAACAAATGCAGCCTAAGTCTAGAGATAGATTTTGTGATCACCCTCGGGTATTGGGTTGAGGCTAAATAGGTTTGGGACATATTCGGGTTGACACGATTAACCCGTTTAATAAACGGGTCGTGTTTGTGTTTAACATACGAACCTATCTAACCTGTTTAGCCCATTTAGCTTTTAAAGTTATTAATTATTTTGATATTATTGCTTAATTTATGGTAATTTTTATATGTTTATTACTATATTTATGGTTGTAATTGTATTTTAATTTTATATATATGAGAATTGATAAAAATTATATAGGTTAGGTATGACCTGTTAATCAAATATATTATTAAAAATGGCTCATTTGCATTGACTTTTACATGACTTGTTAATTAAACGAGTTAAATGTATCGGGTCGGGTTGACTTGTTTAATAAACAGGTCATGTTCGGGTTGAGGATTCCTGATATGTTTACTAAACAGGTCGGGTTTGGGTCAACCCATATAACCTAATACTCATGGCTCGACAAAACACGAATCCGACCCTCAAATACGAATTGCCACCTTCTGTACAAATTACCAATCTTGATTAAAAATATAAAGAAATAAAAAAAAAAATTTTAAAAAATTTTATATTATAAAAATATTGAATAATAAAACAAATAAAAAAATTAAAATTAAAATTAAAATATTAATCCTTCAAGAATATTGGTTATATCGAGAATGGCTAAGTTTTTCAACTATAAAACATAATGATTAATGCTAAATATATTATTTATAATAAAAAATTTATATATAAGCTTATGTATTTTATATTTTTATTAATTAGTAGGTGTCATAAACTATTTTAATTTTTCAAATTCTTTAAATTATAGTTAATACTAATAGATTTCCAATTTTGTAAGAAAGCTAGTGTTTAGTCCGTCGGTTATTATTTTGGACACTTACCTTAAGAAGGTGGGTTCTAACCCTGCCAATTGGAAAGTTTAGAATCCTGCCAATTGCACGCCAAAAAAAAAAAAAAAAAAAAAAAAAAAAAAAAAAAAAAAAACCCTGCCAATTGGAAAGTTTTTCAATTTCTTTTTTATTTTTTTGCCTCCCAAATAAACATGTGTGCTGGAAGTTCTTTTACGTGTTTTTTTTTCCCTCCCAAATGAACGTGTCTCTTTTATTTCTTTTTTTTTTCCCTCCCAAATAAACGTGTGTTGGAAAGTGAAATTCAAGTCCCTTTTTTTTCTCCCAAATAAACCTATTTTTTAACTTCCTTTTTTTTTTTTTTTAATCAACCCACTAAATCCTTATCTCATCTTGGTTTTTACGTATTATTATTTAACATTTTATTTTTTAAGAGTCCTTATCCTATCTTGGTTTCTAATACTGGCCTTCTTTATCTTTATCTCAAAATTGTAGTTACCCGCCATGTTAAAAAATAAAACCTGTAGCTGCCAATAATTGCTTAGAAAAAATTAAAAGAGTTTCTAGTCTCCTCAAGAGAAAAAAAAAAAAAAAAAAGCTCTTGTAGAAGGAGTCGTAACAACAACTCTGGTGAGTTTTTAACCCCTCTCGATCTCTTTGTCTCCCACTTCATTAATTTTCTTAATCTCCAATATTTTTTTTACAATTTTCTCAGAGAATTTGCTATTTCCTCCAAATCTAAGAGAGTGGAGACTGAAGAGTGATTGAATGTATGGTTTTTAACCATTACTCCCCAGGTAAACATCAAGATATTTAAACTATTATTTCTTTTTTTATTAAATAAATAAATATATTATATAGCATATAAATAAAATAAAATAATTTCAATTAGTTATTTGATTAGGATTTTTTTGTATTTCTTGATCTATTAGGATTTAGCATTTTTTTTTTTTAATAAGATGAGTAATGACTGAATTGAGGCTTAGTTTCGACTTTGAATATGTGCATGTGATTCTTAAATTTCATGAATATATACTAATTTAATCAAATATTAGTGAGAATTAATCTTTTTTCAGGATTAATTACTAAATTTTTTTGTAAAAAAAAAAAAAAACCAAAATGTCTTATGAATATGATCACAGCTACCTATGAATATGATTACTTATGTTTTTAGTCCTTGTAGCATGTAACACTTAATTAAAAGTATGATTGTGGAGTTCACCACTTTTTTGTGCATAAACAAATTTAAGTTGTCTTTTGACTGTTATTTCTAGCCTACTAAACATGAAAGCCGTAGGTTTAATCAATTTATAAAGATTGTTGCAATGAAGCCTCACTTATGTCCTATTAATGTTGTTAGTTGGCGTACAATGCCAAATGACTTCAAGGAAAATTGTTGGAATATAATTGAGGTATTAAAATTTTAGTAACATATATTATACTTCTTTCCAGAATTTCAATGCTTCTACATAGATTTTTTTTTTTTTTTTTATAGAAAAAATGCTTCTACATAGTGGTTATGGTTTTTTTTTTATTTTTTATTATATGTATTTTTGTTTCAATCAAATTTTGACATCCCCCAAGGTGAGATTGCAAGAGACATAATCAAGCGTCATAATTTAAAGAGATTGGGTGATCAATGGAGGAATTGGAAGCATGCTTTGAAAGCAAAGCACTTTGATAAGTCAAAAACGACAACACAAATAGTGGTTGAGGCTCCAAATATAGTAATTCGCCAAGATTATGCTAAGCTTGTTGACACTTGGTTTAGAGGTAATACAGTAAAAATAATGCACATGAGAAGATATGTATTTGTCATCATTTTTTTTCCAATAGCCATTTGATATATTCTCTAAGATTTGCCTATATATACAATTTTCACTAATGCAAATATATGGTTTATTGTATACCAGGAAACTAAGACAATACATTGGAATATAAAGGGAGACCAAGTTTCATGCTGGAGTGACTTTTGGCGTACTTCAAAGGGAATATTTATAGTCCTAGTTTTTATTGTAGGTTGTCTACAATTATTTTATCATTGTCTTATCTTAAGTACCAAAAAATATTGTTTATACTTTTATTTAGCTATTTGTGATTTAAAACTTCGAATTGTAAAGTTTTATTTCTTCATTTGGATCAATATTATTAACTATTTGCAATTATTTTATTATTTTGATTTTTGGAATTGTGGCTTTTAATAACATTACAAACATGTTATATTACTAATTTTCAGGGAAAAATTTAATTAAAAAAATATTTTTGTAATATTCAATAATGTTTATACCTTCGGTAACAGTTTTTATAACTGCTCCTATATGGAACCTATAGTAGCGGTTGTTTTTTGATGCAATAACTAATTTATAACAAAGTGTACGAATGGGAACTAGCGGTTTTTTTATTTTATAAAAGTCTTTAATAAAACTGTTGTTAAAGAATATCTAGTAGCAATTCACATAATCGCTGTTAAAAATAATTCATGCTAGAAATAAGGGAAGGGTATACAAACATTTTTAATTTTGTTTAGTAGCGGTTTATAGAACTGCAGCTAAAGAATCTATAACAGCAATTACATAACCGATGGTATAAATAATTAATTTCAAAAAGAATGGCCTTATGTACTAGCAGTTTTTTTAATTCTCTAGTAGCAGTTCTATGAATTGCTGCTAAATAATCTATAGGAGCGGTCACATAACTGTTGGTACAAATAATTAATTCCGAAAGGAAGGGCCGTGTGTATTAGCGGTTTTTAATTCTCTAGCAGCGGTTCTATGAACTGCTACTAAAAAATCTATAGCAGCAGTTACATAACCGTTGATATAAATAATTAATTCCAAAAGGTAAAGTTGTGTGTACTAGTGGTTTTCAATTCTCGAGCAGCAGTTTATAGAACTGCTGCTATAGATATTTTCAATACCAGCGATTCCTAAAACTGCTGCTACAACTTATAGTGACTTATAGCGACGACAACTTAACATCGGTTATTCAAGTTGTAGCAGTGGTTTAGAAAAACGCTGGTATAAACCTATATGACTTTTAGCAGCATTTTTTAATAGTTTTAGTAGTGGTTACAACCGCTGTTAAAAATCAAGTTTTTTGTAGTGGTACTTGAATACTGGGCGGACAGAAAAAATTAGTATGGCCTCAAAACGGTGCCCTTCTCTCTACACTTCTTATGATTCAACTTTATTTTGAGAAAGTGTTGCCAGGAGGCTTTTCCCATATGATTCTTGTCCTGAATACAAAGGGATCGATGAATCTCACTATGTTTACAGGGTTCGAAATCAATTACAAAAAGAAGTTCTTGTCCCACTTCGGAAAGCTCTAGAGTTGCCAGAAATTTACGAGTGCCAATCAATGGAATTGAACTTGCTTCAATATGATCGAATCTCATCTGTTGCCTTGAAAACTTACAAGCGGGCATTCTATAAACATGACCGTGAAAGGTTTTTGCAGTACCTTCAAAATGTGCGGTGCCCTGAACTGCCTAAAACCACTGCCAACAATTAACTTCCACATGAGATATTAAATCTTCTTCAATATGTTAATGGTCCTCAAGTTGCTGAACGGCAATGGAAAAGAATGCTAGATAATCTTTTTAACTTTAGCACATGAGATGTAGAAGCTTTTTTGATGTTTAATATGCTAAAATAATAACTTTTTTGAAGTTTTAGCAACCATGTCATATGAATTACGCGCCTTTAGAATTAGATGTACAGCCCTCATGTTATGATTAGAATTAGCGGTTAGTGTATGTGTAACTGCTTTCTGTTAGCTTCATTGCTCTGTTTCCTGTATACATATAACATGGTTATAATAATTTGCTTAATTAATGAGAATTATCCCAGATTTATGTCCTACACAACCATGGACCAACAAAGGATTAAGTTATTTTCGCGAGTTCTTCCCAAATTATTATTTTTTTTTTTTATGTGAGATTTTTTTTTTTGGGAAATAACTGCAAAAAGCTTCCATGATGTACTTTTGGGAGTAAGAAAAAAACTAAAATATTAATAAAATGCTGGTTTTGGGCAACAACCTCAGTATCTATATTATTTTTTCAACTTCCAAGGCCACAATCTTTATCATTTTTTTTTTTGAGAATCATAATCTTTATCATACTATTTCTCACAATTATACTATGTCACTTTTCAAATGGACCTATCAATTTTTTTCTACTACATAAAATGAGCCACATAGAATAGTGGGGACAAAAGATGTCTAAAAGTTTGTGCCTCTTTAATTTTTGGCAAAAATTCTAGACCACATAAAAATTTATAGCTTTTATTACAACTATTCATGTGGTAGGTTATAAGCACTGGAGAAAGAGCAATCGTTCATGTGAAAGTAACCAATCATATTCTGTCACGTAGGATAATTGTAGCAAAAATTGTGGCTTTTATGTGATATTGAATGTGGCTTTTATGTGGTATTAGAATTACTAGTTTTTTATTATTTATTTTAAAGAATAGAACCACTCATATTGATGTGGTGAGTTGTGACTCTATACTATCCAAGACTGCAGGAACGCCATAGGAAACAATTGGCCAAAACAGGAATAGGTCCAACTCTGAAAAGCTTCTTTTGTTCTGTCTTCTTCTACCCGTCAAATCTCTTCCACAAATATGAAACCTAAGGATGTGTACAATTGGCCAAAATAGTAATAGGGCCAATTCAGAAAAGATTTTTCGTTCTCTCTTCTTTTATTCGCCAAATCTCTTCCACAAATATGAAACCTGAGGACGACATACGTTTGACTTTGAGAACCAAAATTTGCTTTATAAAACCTCATTTCCAACATGGCCTTAACTTGAGGACAATGGTTGTGGTCCATTTGCTTCAAAATATCGTTCCTCATTACCAATACTAAATTTTAATTTCATATAGATTGGTTCAAGGGAGTGGAGAATTGATGTTAAACCTAATCTTCTTATGAAGAGCAGACTCAATATAGTTTGAGGGGATAAATTAAAGTGGGGCTTTTTATATTTAAATTGGAAAGAGCCCGCTATGATGAATTAAATGCATAATTAGATGAATAAATACTAATTACACCAACGTTAATTTCATATAAAAATCAAATCTCATTATTTAAGCATAAAATTTAAGAAAAAATAAATAATTTTTTTTAAAAAATTGAGATTTACTTTATTTTGGATAAGATTATACATGGTTAAGTAAAAGTAAAAAGACTCAATTAGAAAGTAAAGTTGTAATTTAATTTTTCAAAATTTTTCTTGATGTTTAATTAAGAAAGAGATAGAGATTGTTTAGTGTGTTGCTATGTAGAAGACTAGATTGCTAATGTTGACAATTTACTATGTAGAATATTAGTTTACAAAAATTGAAGTCTTAAGGCATTAGAAAAAATTATCCGTCAAATGATCAGACAAATTAATTTTTTTAAAAACATCATTTTGGAGTTTCAATTGGATTAAGTTGGTCTTATATTTTAGAGGTATTTTTAAATATGAGAAAAATAAGGTGCAAATAGTTTTTATTTTTTAGACCATTTATTATTATAAAATCTTGGACTTTTTATAATGGGGGTAGAGTCATTTTATGAACTAGGTAGGACCTTTTTATAATGAGAACTTAGGCCTAGGCCTTAAGCCGACACTACTCTTTAACTATAGTTCTCAAATTATAAATTGATTTTTGCTTTTTTCTTTTCGTGTTTTTGTAAATATACAAACATCTATAATAAAATTATATATATATATATATATAAGGTATATTCATTATAAATTTGAACCATATTTAACTAATGACTAAATATTTAACCATCTCTTACATTATAATAATAACATTAACAAAAAGTAATTATGTTGTCATGTAATATCTTATTCATAATATAGTACATAAATTTACAAATATGAAATTAAGTCAAGAATATAGTACAAATTTTGCAAGAGGAAAAAAAAAAAAAACTCATAGACATGTTATTTTATTGAGCTCTATATACCATATATGGTACAATATATTTTTTTCAATCGACACGGTACTTACCAATTCATATAATATTGACAACCATGCTTGTGAATTGTAATGGCACAAGAGGGAACCTAATTAAGCTTAGGCGTAGAGTTGCCTTGTCATTATGGGTTTGTTTGAGATTCTCTTATTTTGCTGAAACTGAAAACTTTTTGCTGAAAGTATTGTAGATAAATGTAAGAATTAGTTGAAATAGTACAGTGGGACTCATACATAGTACCAAAAAGTGCAGTGAAGCTCAGAAATAGTAGCAAAAATAAGCTGAGTAGTAAAATAAGCTGATTTTTTTAAATTGGAGCCAAACACACACTAAAGCGGCTAATATTGAAGGACATGTCGAGGGTGTGGAATCCTTCTAGAACTCTATTTTATTTTATTTTTTGAGGACAATCCTTGTAGAACTCGCTGCCTAAAGCAATTACATCAGCTTGTGCATAAGATTTTGTCTATTTTACACTTAAAACCTACTTTTTCTATTTTACACCACCACTTTTACAAAACATTCACATCAATTTATCTATTTTACAAAATATTTCAATAAAATATTCATTGTTCTCAATTTTTTTATTATTTCCCTCAACTCCCTTTACGTACGCTCTCTCTCTCTCTCTCTCCATTTTTTCTGATTTTTTGCTCTCTCTCTCTCTCTCTCTCTCTCTCTCTCTCTCTCTCTCTCTCTCTCTCTCTCTCTCTCTCTCTCTCTCTCTACCCATCTCTATACCAACACAGATCAACTCTCTCTCTCGGTCTAATCAACATCCTCTCGGTTAGACTCCTTAGCTCCGATCAGGCAAGACCCACAAGCTCCGTTCAAGCAAGACCCACGAGCTCCGTTGAAACTCGGTCAAGCACTGATCAAGCAAGACCCACGAGCTCCGTTCAAGCAAGACCCACGAGCTCCGATCGTTCCACAAGCACTGATCAAGACCCACGAGCTCCAGTCAAGCACCAATTGTTCCACGAGCACCAATCAAGACCCACGAGCTCCAGTCAAGCACCAATCAAGACCCACAAGCTACAGTCAAGCACTGATCAAGACCCATAAGCTCCAGTTAAGCAGCGATCGTTCCACGAGCACCGATCTGTCTCTCTGTTGGTTTGTCCGTGTGGGTTTGTTTGTGTGTGCGTGTGTTTGTGTATCTCTGTTTTGATTTGTCTGTGTGGATGTGTTTGTGCGTGGGTGTGTTTGTGTGCATTTGAAGAAAAAGAAGACTAGGAGAGGAGAAGCCCAAGAGTTCGTTGTGCACGGAGAAGAGAGAGAAAAAAAGGAGTGAACTGGAAATTAATAAAATAATAAATACACATGCTACAGTAACCGTGCATATATGCCCGGTTACTGTAGCAATTGTGTATTTATACACAAGTTTACACCTACTGATGTGGATGATTTTTTACTCAAATTATGTAAAAGTAGTTAATTTTTCCATTTTGCACATTTATACTCAAGCTGATGTAATTGCTCTAAAGCCACACATATATACACGAATCCTGGATGTCATCTGTGGTTCACCGCGTAGCACAAGGCACTGTCAATTTTCTAGTCACCACGTGATTCAGGTGGGAGGTTCTTCTAGCTTCTAGAAGTAGTATTATTTATAAATAGTGAAGTACGTAACCTCTTACTCCCAAATTGCCTAGAAAGGTGTCGGTTGTTCTATATAATAAAATTTGGTTAGGAAAATGTAAGCTCAAGTTTCAGCACTAGCTTCCCCAACCAAAAATGATATGCCACAAACTGTTCGTCGATCAGCAAATTATCAACCTAGCATTTGGGGTGATCGTTTCCTCACATATGGTGCTGGAGTTCTTGGTAAAAATGTTTTTTTTTTTTTTAATTTATTAAGTTTTCATTTTGAGTCTGTGTATACATGTAAAAGTAGAGTCTATTTTGTGTTTTTCAGTTCAATTTTTAAAGGGTAAATTATAACTTACCTACTTATGGTTTGCTCAAAATTTAAGTTATCTACTTGTGGTTTAAAATTTGACATTTTATCTACCCGAGGTTAGCTCAATTAGAGTTTCGTAACCTACTTCGGTTAAACGCATGATTAAATATGTAATTTTACTTTACTTTTATATCTCTTTCCTCCAAAAACACAAAAAAATATATAAAAATACAATATCAAATAATATAAAAATAATCAAGCGAAACACTTGAATAATGGGATTTCAAATCATAAGTAGGTAACTTAAATTTTGATCAAATCTCAGGTGGTTGAAGTGTCAAACTTTAAATCACATGTAAATAATTTAAATTTTGGTCAAATCACAAGTGAGTAAGTTGTAATTTACCCATTTTTAAATTTTGTTAATATCTGTGTAAATCCATTCATAAAAAATGACTAAGTTTTACCTTGCTTGTTAAACATATTGTAACCTTTCTATCTCAAGTCTTAGGACAAGTTGTGTATTAAATTAATAAACTAAGCTTTTTATTGGAGCATATATGCCATCTTCAACTGATGAACTTGCTTCAATGTGATCGAATCTCATCTGTTGCCTTGAAAACTTACAAGCGGGCATTCTATAAACATGACCGTGAAAGGTTTTTGCAGTACCTTCAAAATGTGCAGTGCCATGAACTGCCAAAAACCACTGCCAACAATTTACTTCCACATGAGATATTAAATCTTCTTCAATATGTTAATGGTCTTGAAGTTGCTGAACGGCAATGGAGAAGAATGCTAGATAATCTTTTTAACTTTAGCACATGAGATGTAGAAGCTTTTTTGATGTTTAATATGCTAAAATAGTAACTTTTTTGAAGTTTTAGAAACCATGTTATATGAATCACGTGCCTTTAGAATTAGATGTACAGCCCTCATGTTATGATTAGAATTAGCGGTTAGTGTATGTGTATTTGCTTTCTGTTAGCTTCATTGCTCTGTTTCCTGTATACATATAACATGGTTGTAATAATTTGCTTAATTAATGAGAATTTTCAGATTTATCTCCTACACATCCACGGACCAACAAAGGATTAAGTTATTTTCGCGAGTTCTTCCCAATTTTTTTTTTTTTATGTGAGATTTTTTTTGGGATATAACTGCGAAAAGCTTCCATGATGTACTTTTGGAGAAATTATAAGGTCCAAATGGTGGACAAGTGACATGGTCCACCATTTCATTAAAAAACTCACACCTGTTTAAAATTGCTGAGTTGAAATTTTTTTTAAAACATTGACTCAGCAATTTTAAACAAGTGAGAATTTTTTAGTGGACAAATGACATGGTCCACCAGAGGACTGTATAATTTCTCGTACTTTTGGGAGTAGGAAAAAAACCAAAATATTAATAAAATACTGGTTTTGGGCAACAACCTCAGTATCTATATTATTTTTTCAACTTCCAAGGCCATAATTTTTATCATACTATTTCTCACAATTATACTATGTCACTTTTCAAATGGACCTATCAATTTTTTTCTACTGCACACAATGTTTCTTCACTACACACAATGAGCCACATAGAACAGTAGGGACAAAAGATGTCTAAAAGTTTTTGGCTCTTTAATTTTTGGCAACAATTCTAGACCACATAAAAATTTATAGCTTTTATTATAACTATTCATGTGGTAGGTTGTAAGTAGTGGAGAAAGAGAAGTGGTTCATGTGAGAGTAACCAATCATATTCTGTCACGTAGGATAATTGTAGCAAAAATTGTGGCTTTTATGTGATATTAAATGTGGCTTTTACGTGGTATTAGAATTACTAGTTTTTTATTATTTATTTTAAAGAATAGAATTGCTCATATTGATGTGGTGAGTTGTGACTCTGTACTATCCAAGACTGCAGGAAACAATTGGCCAAAATAGGAATAGGTCCAACTTTGAAAAGTTTCTTTTGTTCTCTCTTCTTCTATCCGTCAAATCTCTTCCACAAATATGAAACCTAAGCATGTGTACAATTGGCCAAAATAGTAATAGGTCCGATTTTGAAAAGATTTTTTGTTCTCTCTTCTTTTATTCGCCAAATCTCTTTCACAAATATGAAACCTGAGGATGACATACGTTTTTGAGTTTGAGGACCAAAATTTGCTTTATAAAACCTCCTTTCCAACATGGCCTTAACTTGAGGACGATGATTGTGGTCCATTTGCTTCAAAATATTGTTCCTCATTACCAATACTAAGTTTAATTTCATATAGATTGGTTCAGGAGAGTGGAGAATTGCTGTTAAACCTAATCTTCTTATGAAGAGCAGACTCAATATAGTTTGAGGGGATAAATTAAAGTGGGGCTTTTTATATTTAAATTGGAAAGAGCCCACTATGATGAATTAAATGCACAATTAGATGAATAAATACTAATCACACCAAGGTTAATCTATATAAATAATAATATGTAAAGCAGAGAGAAAATCCAATTAAATTTCAAATTGAAATTCAATTAGTGTCTAATTTTACGCTATGTATCTCATCTAATCTAAATTTTAGAATTTTGTGCCAAGTGGGTTAATTTAGGTAAAAATTGAATTTCAATTAGAGTTTAATTTTACGCCGTGTGTCCCATTTAATTTAAATTTTTAAATTTTTGTGGCAAATTAGTTAATTTAATGTAGAAAAAGAGGAGTTCAATATAATAAACCATAAAAAACATAATCATATAACTAAAAAAATTCAAATTTATAAGTCATATATATATATATATATTAATAGCTAAAGTAGAAAGAAAATTTAATTAAATTCTAAATTAGAGTCTAATTTTGTGTCATGTATCATTTAATTTTTAAATTTTTGTGTCAAGTGAATTATTAGGTGCAAAAATCAAAAGGTCTAAATTCAATTAGATTTTAGATTGAATTTTAATCGAAGTTTAATTTTGCGTCATGTGTTCCATCTAATTTGTTAATTTTTGTGGCAAGTAAATTATTGGGGGCAAAAACCGAAGAGTCTAGATCCAATTAGATTTCAAATCATATATATATATATATATTATATGTAATTGTGATTATTTTTATAATGTACCCGTGCATATGCACGGTAATACATACTAGTTTCATATAAAGAATAAAATCTCATTATTTAAGCATAAAATTTAAGAAAAAAGAAATAATTTTTTTTTTAAATTGAGATTTACTTTATTTTGGATAAGATTATACATGGGTTAAGTAAAAGTAAAAAGACTCAATAAGAAAGTAAAGTTGTAATTTAATTTTTCAAAATTTTTCTTGATGTTTAATTAAGAAAGAGATAGAGATTGTTTAGTGTGTTGCTATGTAGAAGACTAGATTGCTAATGTTGACAATTTACTGTGTAGAATATTAATTTACAAAAATTGAAGTCTTAAGGCATTAGAAAAAATTATCCGTCAAATGATCAGACAAATTAATTTTTTTAAAAACATCATTTTGGAGTTTCAATTGGATTAAGTTGGTCTAATATTTTAGAGGTATTTTTAAATATGAGAAAAATAATGTGCAAATAGTTTTTATTTTTTAGACCATTTATTATTATAAAATCTTGGACTTTTTATAACGGGGGTAGAGTCATTTTATGAACTAGGTAGGACCTTTTTATAATGAGAACTTAGGCCTAGGCCTTAAGCCGACACTACTCTTTAGCTATAGTTCTCAAATTGTAAATTGATTTTTGCTTTTTTCTTTTCGTGTTTTTGTAAATATACAAACATCTATAATAAAATTATATATATATATATAAAAGGTATATTCATTATAAATTCGAACCATATTTAACTAATGACTAATTTAACCATCTCTTACATTATAATAATAACATTAACAAAAAGTAATTATGTTGTCATGTAATATCTTATTCATAATATAGGACATAAATTTACAAATATGAAATTAAGTCAAGAATATAGTACAAATTTTGCAAGAGGAAAAAAAAAAAAAAAACTCATAGACATGTTATTTTATTGAGCTCTATATACCATATATGGTACAATATATTTTTTTCAATCGACACGGTACTTACCAATTCATATAATATTGACAACCATGCTTGTGAATTGTAACGGCACAAGAGGGAACCTAATTAAGCTTAGGCGTAGAGTTGCCTTGTCATTATGAGTTTGTTTGAGATTCTTTTATTTTGCTGAAACTGAAAACTTTTTGCTGAAAGTACTATAGATAAAAGTAATAATTAGTTGAAATAGTACCATAGGACTCATACATAGTACCAAAAAGTGCAATGAAGCTCAAAAATTATAACAAAAATAAGCTGAATAGTAAAATAAAATGATTTTTTAAATTAGAGCCAAACACACACTTGGAAGGACATGCCGACGGTGTGGAATCCTTGTATATATGTGCCTAGCCGCACATATATTCATGAATCATGGATGTCATCTATGGTTCATGACGTAGCACAAGGCACTGTCAATTTTCTAGTCACCACGTGATTCAGGTGGAAGGTTCTTCTAGCTTCTAGAAGTAGTATTATTTATAAATAGTGGAGTACGTAACCTCTTACTCCCAAGTTGCCTAGAAAGGTGTCGGTTGTTCTATATAATAAAATTTGGTTAGGAAAATGTATGCTCAAGTTTCAGCACTAGCTTCCCCAACCAAAAATGATATGCCACAAACTGTTCGTCGATCAGCAAATTATCAACCTAGCATTTGGGGTGATCGTTTCCTGATCACATATGGTGCTGAGTTCTTGGTAAAAATGTTTTTTTTTTTTTTTAATTTATTAAGTTTTCATTTTGAGTCTGTGTATACATGTAAAAGTAGAGCCTATTTTGTGTTTTTCAGTTCAATTTTTAAAGGGTAAATTATAACTTACCTACCTATGGTTTGGTCAAAATTTAAGTTATCTACTTGTGGTTTAAAATTTGACATTTTATTTACCCGAGGTTAGCTCAATTAGAGTTTCGTAACCTACTTCGGTTAAACGCATGGTTAAATATGTAATTTTACTTTACTTTTATATCTCTCTCCTCCAAAAACACAAAAAAATATATAAAAATACAATATCAAATAATATAAAAATAATCAAGCGAAACACTTGAATAATGGGATTTCAAATCATAGGTAGGTAACTTAAATTTTGATCAAATCTCAGGTGGTTGAAGTGTCAAACTTTAAATCACATGTAAATAATTTAAATTTTGGTCAAATCACAAGTGAGTAAGTTGTAATTTACCCATTTTTAAATTTTGTTAATATCTGTGTAAATCCATTCATAAAAAATGACTAAGTTTTACCTTGGTTGTTAAACATATTGTAACCCTTCTATCTCAAGTCTTAGGACAAATTGTGTATTAAATTAATAAACTAAGCTTTTTATTGGAGCATATATGCCATCTTCAACTGATGATACACAATGCATAAATTATTCATTAATCATTAATTTAATTGTTCATGCAGGAAACTGAGGACAATTTGAAGCAACAAGTTCAAGAATTGAAGGAAGAGGTGAGGTCAATGCTAACGTCTCCAGTTGAGAAGCCCTCACAAAAACTAAACTTGATTGATGCACTTCAGCGCTTAGGCGTGTCTTACCATTTTGAAAATGAAATTGAAGAAACTTTGCAACAATTACACATGACACTTCATGATAGTGATGACCAAGAAAATGATGATGACCTTTATATTGTTGCTCTCCAATTTCGATTACTTAGACAACAAGGTTATAACATTTCAAGTGGTAAGTTCCCCCTTTCCCCCTCTTTTTGTTGTCTTTGACAATAATTATGCTACCATTTATAAGAATTACAAGAAAAAAGACTTGTTACAATAAGTATTATTTTAACAATAAAAGAGTGTAAATGTGGAGCTAGTATCACATTTAATGTTTGTTCCTAAATGTGAATTTTAAATCATGCACGTAAGATAAAATTGGACTTTGGCCTATACTATTGTGATAATATATCTCTAAAATTTTTGATATCATTCTACTCATTTAATGTAATTGGATCATGATGCAGAAAAGTTCACCAAGTTCAAGGATAGCAAGGGGAATTTCAAAGAATCACTTATTGATGATACGCGGGCAATGTTAAGCTTGTATGAGGCCACACATCTTAGGGTCCACGGGGAAGAGATACTAGATGAAGCTCTTGTATTCACTACCACACATCTTGAGTTTGTAGCATCAAACTTAAGCACTCCACTAGCTGCACAAGTAAGCCATGCCTTAAAGCAACCTATCCGCAAAGGACTACCAAGGTTAGAGGCAAGGCATTACTTTTCTATCTACCAAGAAGATCCTTCACATGATAAAGTTCTTCTTACCTTTGCAAAGTTAGATTTCAACCTATTGCAGAAAATGCACCAGAAAGAACTTTCTGATATTGCAAGGTTAGTTATTAATTAATGTCAGAGTTGCAATTGTAGAGTTAATATTTTTATGCTTGAACATCACCGTAGGTTGACAACATTCATGATTCTATCAAATTGTATTTGTAGGTGGTGGAAAGAGCTAAACTTTTCAAAGAAGTTTCCCTTCATTAGAGACAGAGTGATTGAGTGTTACTTCTGGATATTGGGAGTGTACTTCGAGCCTAAATATTTCCTTGCTAGAAGAATACTAACCAAAGTGATAGCCATGACCTCGATTATTGATGACATCTACGATGTGTATGGCACACTTGAAGAGATTGAGCTCTTTACTGAAGCAATCGAGAGGTTGAAATTAATTCACATCTTAGGATCATTACTTTATTCCTTTGGTTAATAATAAATTCAGTCATTTGACCACTATTCTTAACATGAATAGTCTACGTTTTTTTTATAGGTGGGACATTAGTGCCACTGATCAACTTCCGGAGTACATGAAAGTGTGTTACAAAGCACTCCTAGACGTTTATTGTGAGATGGAAGAAAAAATAGGTGAAGGAAGATCATACCGCATTAGACATGCAATAGAAGCAGTAAGCTCTATATGTACATATAAATTTATAATTTTATCATGAATTTGAGGGGGAAAGGAAAGAAAGAAAGGAAATTTAGTTACCCTGATTGTAAACTACTGATTGTATCAGATGAAGAATCAAATTCGAGCTTACTTTGATGAAGCCAAATGGTTCCACCAAAATCACATACCAACAATGGATGAATATATGGAGATTTCACTTGTTACAAGTGGCTATCCAATGTTAGCAACCACATCGTTGGTTGGAATGGGAGACATTGTTACAAAGGATTGCTTCGAGTGGGTGTTTAGCAACCCCAAAATAGTCAGAGCTTCTGCAGTGATTAGTAGACTAATAAATGACATAGTGTCACATAAGGTATGATGTGATTTCAGTATGATAGCTGTAATTGAGAGCATAATTAGATTACATAAATTTTCCAAACACATGAGGCCCTTATAACATAATGATTAATTTACTTGTAGTTTGAGCAAGCTAGAGGGCATGTTGCTTCAGCTGTTGAATGTTACATGGCACAATTTGGTGCAACGGAAGAAGAAGCAATCAATGAGTTTCGTAAACAAGTTATAGATGAATGGAAGGACATAAACAAAGAGTGTCTCTACCCAACCATTGTCCCCATGCCAGTTTTGATGCGAATTGTCAACCTTTCACGTGTGATAGATGTCGTGTATAAGGACCAAGATGGCTACACAAATGCTGGAATTGTGCTCAAAGATTTCATAAGGTCTATGCTCATTGATCCTGTACCGTTGTAAGCATGGACCTATGCAATATTGCAATAACAATAATTTGATATGGTTATGTTCCATATGCTTATCTCCACGGTCCACACTCATCTTAACAGAATTATTGCTCTTGAAAAGAAATAATTTTCTTTTTGGTTAAAGATGTTTGTGATGCCTATGAAACCACGGTTTTAATAACCAGACCAACCAAAAAACCAGGAATGGAACTCGTTCCTAGTTCTCTAGTTCGTCCAAGATTGGATATATGGTTATATGGTTGAGCCGATGACATTATAAATAATTTTATAAATGAAAAAAAAAAAAGTTTTAACTAGTTTTTAAGTAGGAATGTTTGTAGCAATATGTTGGGTTAAGATAGTTTGATCCCGGTTAATTAATTCAATTACCCGAATTGATTAATTAGGTCAAAATACATGTAAATTGTGGAGGCATCTATAGAGAGGGAAAATTCCCAACCTATCACAAGCTAACACATCGTACTACCAAGTCCACAAAATACGGCTAATTACAAATTGCCACATACTGCTACTAGGTTTTGGTATCACTACTCAAAAACTAATAAAAATTTGCCAAGTGTAATTGAAATAGGGGCATAAAATCATGCAAAAACCAATCACACATCGACACGTGTAAGCAATGACATAAGTAGCCCGGTGCGAGTAAGTAATGACGCAAGCAGTCCAATCGGGTGCTGACATGTGTCACCTTGAAAATTAAAACATTTCGGCCAATCAAAAGATGTCACGTGTCTTGAAGAAAAAGTCTTAAAGCTCCCCCGATCAGACTGTGACACATGTCACCAATCAAGCTTCGCTACGTGTCGCTCATCCACCCCTAAACTCCTATAAATAGAAGTCTTCCTAAGGCATTTCTACACAACCAAGACATCCAAAGCACAACCAGCATCAGAGAAGATTCAGAAGCACTCAGAAGTATAGAAGCTTTGTAGGAATCAAGCCTCAAAGCCTCTGAGAACTTCAAGAACTTCAACCTCGAATACGAAGAACATTCAAAACAGAATCATCTAAACTACTTGTCTAGATCTTAAAGTTTGCTGAAATCAAGCCCAAAAGCCTTCAAAAACTTCAAGAAACTACACATTGGTGAAGTTCTACGGATTCAAGCCTCCAAAGCCCCGAAGAACTTCCGTCACAAACCTTCGAATACGAAGAATATTTGAAGAGAAATCATCCAAATCATCTTTCTAGATCTCAAAGTTCTTTGGAATCAAGCTCAAAAGCCTTTAGAAACCTCAACAAACCACAAATCAGCGAAACTCTACGAATTCAAGTCTCTAATGCACCAAAGAACTTCCACCACAAGTCTTCAAAAAAGAAGAACGCACGAAGAACACAAAGAACACATGAAGAACATGAATCACAAAGAATTTCTAACAAGCTCATAGCTAGAGATTCATTTTAATTCTGTTTCAAAGATCTTCGATCCATTCCTTAGCCATATTGAAGGATATCTTGTGTTCAAATCAAAATCACATCACCACAATTCCAATCAACAAATCTTTCAAGGAGATCGAATCAGGGGATTACTTTTTTGTAATTATTGAAAATTGTATCACATATTCATCAATAAAAATTCGCATTTGTGAAACTATTTTACTCGTTTGATTTAATTCGAATAAGAAATTTAGTCGCCCACAAATTCTGGCATGCCTAGTGGGACATCTCTGCTTCTCATCTCATTCTTCTTCAAAGAAATCATCATCATCATCTTGCTACCAACTTCAATGGCCTCTAGCAAGAACATTCAAGTTTCAACAATAACTACTTCAATTAGACTTGGTATGGCTACCACTAACAACTGCATTGGTGCAATCAATTGTAGCCAACCTAAAGCTCATAATCAACTTCAATCTCAATCAACCAAGGAAGCCAAGGTCCAGACAATCATCTCCTTAGACCCTCTTACAAGAAACAAGGTCATCAACAAGGACATCTCCACCTTGGAACACCTCAAGTATGAGGGCGAATCCTCTTCTTCCTTCACAAGAAGTTGGTTGCACGATTTCTCTCCTATCAAAGGGAACCCAAAAGATGAGATTTCACGTATTCACTTCAATTCACTTCCTTCTCCATCATCTTGGGAAGTTGTGTCAGTCATGATGACTAACACCTCTACCATGGAAGAAAAGATGGTAGAAATGGAACAAAGGGTCGTCCTTCTCACAAAAGCACTTGATGATAAGGACCTCCAAATTGCAACTCTAATGAATGAATAAACTTGAAATACAAGATCTTGGTGAATTAAGCCATGGTCCTAAGTTCCCATTTGGCTTCACTTCTACAAAGGATGACAAAGGGAAAGAAAATCAAGACACTCCTCAACGAGAACAATCTACTTTAGTTGCTTCGTTATCAGTTCAACAATTGCAAGACATGATAACAAATTCCATCCGAGCACAATATGAAGGTTCTTCTACGAGTTCTCTCACATATTCAAAACCCTATACAAAGCGCATCGACAACATAAGAATGCCAAGTGGGTATCAACCCCCCAAGTTCTTGCAGTTTGATGGCAAAAGAAATCCTAAGCAACACATTGCTCACTTCGTAGAAACTTGTGAGAACTCAGGGACTCAAGGAGGGCCCTCCTTGTAAAGTAGTTTGCTTGTTCACTCAAGAAGAATGCCTTTGATTGGTATACAAACTTAGAACCTGAGTTAATCGACAGTTGGGAACAACTTGAAAGAGAGTTTCTTGACTAATTCTATAGCACGCATTGCACAATGAGCATGATGATGCTTACTAATACTAAACAATGGGAAAATGAGCCAGTGGTCAATTATATCAATCGATGGCGTTCTTTGAGTTTGGATTGCAAGGATAGACTTTCTGAATTATCTGCTGTAAAGGAGTGCATCCAAGGCATACATTGGGGGCTTCTTTACATCCTTCAAGGGATAAAGCCCCGAACATTTGAATTTGTCAACTGCATTTCAACTTTTAAAATGAATGACTGCACACATGGATTGTGTTGTGGCTTTACATTGGGGACTTCTTTACATCCTTCAAGGGATAAAGCCCCGAACATTTGAATTTGTCAATTGCATTTCAACTTTTAAAATGAATGACTGCACACATGGATTCTGTTGTGGCTTTACATTGATGATTTCTGAACTCTGTGCAAACCCTTTGAAGGGAAAGCTCCTTAGGTATGGTGATAATCCTGAGATTGTGAGCATTGAAGGGGATGATCTTGGATCAAGGATAAGTTTTTGTAGACTAAATAATGTTGTGAGCCCAAAAGGAGATGATAACGATACTACAATGGAGCCTGCGGCTATTATCATTCTTGGATAAAATTTTGGAAACTGCAATCGACTTGAATGTGAGCAAACAGGATATGATCAAAAGGGTTTTTGTATTTGATGGTACATGCCCTGCTTATAGAGAGATTTGGCAATATGAAGGCTGTTGTAGCTCTTGTGATTGTGGCTAGAGCAATAACTATGAAGCAATGAGGAAGAAGTTTAAAAGGAATGGCTATGTTATGCCACAAAATGTGCATTGGGATGTGAGTAACAATGGATCACCAGTTCCGGCACTGCTCTCAGTTGTGGGTGGTCTAACACACATAAGTCGACCCTTGGAGACAAGTTTTAGAGGTTTCTTGGAGGGAGATGGAACCTTGAATTTAAGGGCTATGATGGAATCAGAGATTTGCAGCGCAGGTGATCCAGAACTTTTAGTGTTGTACTAATTTTATTTTATTTTGTTATTCTCCTTTTTAGCTAGACAATCATATATTTTAGTGGTGTTGGTAATTTTCATTATCTATCCAACACTAAAGTTAATGTGGGCATATTACAGCAAGTCTGACAATCACAAGGATCTCATTTCCTATGATTGCAAAATGCAATTTGCAGAACTAATAGCTCTTCAAGTTCACAAGTTTTATTGTAAAACAATGGTTCTTAAAATATGCTACACAAGATGACCAAAAATAAAAAAGGAAGCATCCAAAAAATAAATACCTATGAACTTCAATTATCTCTCCTTCTCATATATAACATAGAATACAAGAAATAAGAGAGTCATGCGTTCAGCAAAGAGGGAGGGAGAGAGGTAGGTCAATCAAACAAAAGAAAAATGATATTACCACCTCACCGTGAGTAGTGAAAATCAAATCCTCTCTTAAGAACTTCATATCCTATAAATGCTCGACATATTTTGATAAAAAAACCTCTATGACAGTTAGAATTTACAAAGCAGAAAGACTATAAGTCATAAAAGAATGTAAGACAGGTAAAGGGGTGACATAAAACAAAAATGATAACATTTAAAAAAAAAAAAAAAAAGGCATGTCAAGGAATTGGGGCAGAAAGTGGCAAGATCTGAGCAATCAAGGGTTAATTCAATTAGGTCATAAGAAATAATGTCTTTCATAGAATCTTTTATGATTGTAGAAAAACTGTTTGTTGGAATTCAGAGGCATCCAGTAGTTCAATCTACACTCTTTGGAACCAAGATCAGCCAGATATATGGTGGGTAATCAAAAACTTATTTGATTGGTAAAAACAAATAGATAAGGTCTGTGTTTGAGTTCTTATAAAAAATAAAAGGTCGGTGGAAAAATGTCTTGGATTTCTTATACAAATTGACCATAATATTTTTTTATTCGCAGCTTACACATACACTCATTGGATTTGAAACCCACGACCTCATCCCTACCCTTTTCTTATAGGGGGGAAAGGTGCCATTTGACAACTCACTGGATATTTGAAGATAAATTTTTTTATGAGTATATTTCTTCTACCATTTACATTTATATTTCATTCTGTCAAGGGAAGAAAGAGGTGTCATAAAGAGAAGAAAGCTGAATTCAGGAGAGAAGAAACAGTTGGCCTAAAAGCAACTGATCTCCTCAAGATCAAGATAAGTGAACATTGTCAATGAAACAAAACATAAGGTGACACACTAAGAGATGAAATAATTTTGTACCTCCTCCCATCAGGATGTGTAATTATAATGTCTAATTAAATCCCCACAGGAAGCTTTTCCATGTCTAAATGATCCTCCACAGACTATGTTCACCTTCAAGACAGACATCAAAAAAGCAAGATAACCCATATACAAATATGCATTATTAATGCTAGAATTATAAACAATGCTTGTGCCTTGAAATTTGATTGCCAATGAATTATATCTAGATCCACATCTAATTGAATAACAATGATGAACCAAATTAAATTCACATATAATCAATTCATTTAACATTGTCACCTGATATTAACCAACTAATTTATAATGCTAAACACACAGAGAGAAAAAGAAATCACATTTATTGCTAAAAGAAAGTTTGGGCAGAAAGCATTTGCACCAAAGAAAAAGTTATAGTGCTCACCCCATGCAAAATATCCTCCCCAACTTTTTGAAGAAGAAGATCCATCTCTTGAACCTGTGGAATCAGAAATAACTTCAAAAACATCCAAGGTGAAGTAGATCTAGACCTTCCAGATTAGCAATGCAAATTCCAAAAAGTAACATGGATATCAAACCTCATGGCATGGAATCCTCTGCTTGATATCATCAAAATATTTTAACCCAATTCTTTGTGAATTTGTAAATGAATTCTCATTTTTCAGATCATCTAGTGTACGATATCCTTTCTTATATAATTTAAGGGCAGTGGCAGGACCAATACCCCAAACTTCGCCAAATAAGGTGATTGTTCGTACCTGCAAATGGTAATGCAGTTGAAAGAAAGATTATTAAAAAGATAAGAATTATGGTCAGATATAGCTTGTATATATGTATATATATATATTCATAATCTCCAATATTGCATAAGTGGATAAACAATTTAAAACCCACTCCAAATAAAATGGAATTTCTTTCTTGCTAGTCACTGTACATAGTGCCAACAAAGAAGCTCCAGAATATAAAACTTCAAAAAAATATTAAAAGAATAAGATCTTCAATCATTGGATCTTCAATCATTGGCATACAAAGACAGAGATTCACGAAAGCATGTCCAAATTAATGGAATAATCATTTTATTCAAAAAGGTGATAACAAGGAAGAAGATACTTAACAATCAGAAAGAATGAAAATAACTCATGATGCATTTAGCAGTTCATGATAGTAAATTCTAGTTTTACTGAGGACCTTTGCAACACTTTTTCATCTTTTTCAAAGGGCTCCAGCTTGGATAACTTCCCAGTTGTCACTATCTCCTGGATCTGCAAGTAATTACAAAAAAAAAAAAAAAAAACTGTAAACTTGATAGAATTTAAAGCATCCTGTACACCAGAGAATGCATAATTTTACAGCATAGGCTTCTCTAAATTCTGATTGTAACTCTTATGTGTAAGGATCCAAAACTAATGTACAAAATTTTGAGTTTCAAGATTGGAATTAAATACCTTACCACATTAATTTTCAATGGTCCAAGCACACAGTGTAGATAATTTTACATAACAGACCACAATTCAGCTAAGCATGTAAAAATTTCCTAGTAACTCATAATCATATATTCAACAATCATATAGGCAAATAATAACCTACCCTATTATTCAAACTAATGGGGTCAAGTAACCGACTAAGAAACTAGTCAGCTGTACCATTCTTAAAAGTGCAATGTTTAACATTTGTATAGAATTCATGTGATGACCAACTTGAGATAAAAGACAAAGCTTTAAAAGACAAGCCAAGTAAACAACCTAGGCCAATAATGCAAACATCTACTCATGAGCATGTTCACTTGCATGATCTTGCAGTGACTTCCCAATTGAGGGTAGGTCTTTGACCTGGTCTGCACTATCAATTTTAAAGGACAACTTGACAATAACTGCAATGGCCTTGTAGTAACTAAATGACCTCCAGTCTTCACCCAATGCTTCCATTAGCAATAATCACAAGGAATCAGATCACCAAGAGGTCAAAGAAAAAAGACAACCAACAATAAAGAATTGATTTTAGTCTCACCTCTATATATGTTAACAAGCTTTCCAAATATCTCGGTTATATTCCTGTTTAAATCAGGAGGACTATATGGCAAGGATGTTTGCATTGTGTCAACCTGATTGAAAATAGTAAAAGTATTTATTTGCAAAAAGAAAAGAAAGCCTAAATTCCACAAAACAATTGCCATGGCTACAAAATTTCCAATACAAAGTTCCAGAGAATATCTGAATTATTGGCCTCATAAATCCTTATTGGAAGGATCTGTGGTCAGTGGACTGGTATTCACTATTCACTGGGCTTAGAGTACTGGGTGAATCCTCAGAACTTCCAGGAGTACTCGGTGCGTCATAGAGAGCACTACTTTTTGCATCTTCCTTGCTTTCTGCATTAATATTTTTGAATCTTCAGGCGAGGATCTGATCTTTTTGCTATGTGATGGTTCTTCGTCACTAGTAGTGTTTTTGTTATCTTGTTTAGGAACTAAAGACTTGTCTGGGATGTTATCTCCTTCTCTGTCCACTTTAATATTGTACAAATCTTCAGATACCTTTTCTCCTAATCTCAAGCTGTCCTCTAGCCACTGATAAAGGAGAGCCCTCTGAAAAAAGTGATAGTACATAGATGAATATGATATATGAAGACAAAAAATCTAATCTAACAAAATTATCAAGTTTTCTCAAGAAACAAGCCAAAATAATTTATCAGAAACTACTTGATAGAGAAGTCCTACAGAGTTGAATGTTGAACTTGGCCTATACCTAACTAGAGAGTCTTGCCATGACTTGTCCTTTATGTCCAAAATCTATGTTCCTGAAAAATAGCCTCTGAGGATTTTAATGTAGGCAATGTAGTAGTTTAAGTGTAACTCCTTAGACCATAACTGATTTCCCATAATTGAGGTGGGTCATTAAACTCAACTAAACAAGAGTCCAACAAAAGATAACATAGAGGTAAAGTACATTTACACCACTTTTTTTTGATAAGTGCACCACTTTGATTACAATCTTGTCAGCTGCTATGATTTTAAGCACACTTGTGTGCATTTTGCAAGCACAAAAAGGCCAGTTTTTTGGGCTTTTGAGCATGGTGGGCCCCATATTAGAAAAAATCCCCTTAAGCAAACAGCAAATCGCATTCAAATTTCAATCTTAGCAAGCAAATTTAGCTGCTAATTTGGTCCTCCCATAAAAATATTAATCATGAACTCCAACTAAGAAACTGAATGGAAGTAATAAAATTTTAAACAATATAATTAGACTTAAAGTTATATGCCAAACTTGTAAGTAAGACCATATTAAATTAAATGATGCAACAATGTAGGAATATGTAAACCATCATACCAAATGAAAATCATGCTCAAACAGAGAGACAAGAACCGAGACTCACTCCCTTAAAGCGTTTCAAGCGTTCAGTGGTCACTTGTTTGAGAAGAGCTTCTGAGTTTATAGCAAATACATGAATGCCCCTTTTGGATAAGCGCTCTTCTATTGCAGCCCCCATTTGCGCCAGTTTCTGCTTCCAAATCTTTATATACCCAAAAAAAAGAGAGACAGAAAGATTCAAATCAAATAAATATTGTGTAGCTATGTGGGATTTGTGATATATGGGCAAAACTGAGGTACAAATTCCTTAGTTAACAATAAAATTCTTGCATTGACCAATACAACAAAATTAATGTTAACTTTCTCAAAGAGAATGAAAATAAATGCAGTTATGTATGTGTTAGAATAAAATTGGAGAAGCTAATGTAGAACACCTAGGAACTGTAACTAAGTTTTGTTTGATAATATACTAAAAACAAAGCACAAACGTAGATGGAGTTGGAACCCGTAATCGGCGGGGCTGAACTCCATGTTGGACTAAGAAAACAGCCATTCCTGTGAAAATCCCATCTGGGTCTTGAGGGGTACTTTTGTTTTTCGTTGTCTTTGGCGCAATTGCTATCAGTCCCTTTTCTTTTTCTCCTACAATCCAAGTGACTTCTGCATGTTGAAACTGGTAACCGAAAATGATGGTATTTTTTGAAATTACAAATTATACCCCTAAAATTTGGGAAAATTTTTTATTTTTTTCTTTAAGGTTTCAATTTTTTTATTTGCCCCCTTATGTCAATGTACTAATGTGGTGTTAGTGTGTTGCGGTACTATACTTTACCAAATTGGCATAACAATACACCCCACTATATTTGTATTTCTTTGGATTTTACACCTTTTTTATCTTTGGGATTTTATATGATACTAAACCCTTTATGTTTGGAGTTATTTATTTATTTATTAATTTGACACTTAACAGACAATTAGGCATGACACATTGACAAAATGCCGAAATGAAATCTAAATCATACCTTAATGTTCCTAAAAAAACATGCCTAATTTTTAATGTTTGGGGAGCAAATTAATCGATTGAAACTTCAAGGGATAAAGAATGTATTTATTTCTTTTTCAAATCCGGTTTTTTGGATATTGAAAATGAAAATTGAATACAAATAACACAACCAAACCAATTTTTTACAGTGGATCTCACCAAAAATTGAAAATGAATACAAAATACAACATTTTTTTTCCTCAAACCAAACACCTCTAGGGTTCTCACTTTGCCTTTTTTTTTTTTTTTTGAAATTATACCTTGCCCACCTCTAGTTTGTTCGAAAAACATTTTACCTATCTGTAATTTAAAATATGGCATTTTACCCACCAATGGTCCTATCCGTTAATAGTCTGTTGCCCACCTATGACCTTGTCGTTACTCTAACACCATTTAACTTAAAAACATAATAGAAATTGAATCAAAACACCATTTCTGACTTTAAGTAGACAAAACTGACATTTTTTTAGTCTTTAAATAAATATAAAATTGAAGAAAGAAGTTGATTATCATACTAAAGAGAAGGAATTTAATAAGTGACCTTATGATGTCATCTCATTCATTGCTATCAATTTTACGTTAATATATATATATATATATATTTTTTTTTTTTTTTAACTTTGTGGTTAGCTTGCAACAGCTTCCCATTGGATTGGTATTTTGTCTAATGATGAGTGCTTGGTGAGTAAAAAAAGATTCAGTTTTAAGCTTTAAATTTACAATTTCTTTAAAAATGTCAATAACAATTTTTGGTGTCACCATTTTTCCAAAAAAAAAAATTACTAAGAACACGGTTCAACTCACATCTCATAAGAATAGTGTTACTACGATAATATTAGCACATTTGATTGGAAATGCACCACGAAAAAGATAAATATTTCTTTAAGTTTTTTAAAATAGATAAATATCATTCATTACTAAGTACGGGTGGCACCACCGCCCACGTTGGGTGGAATAGTACTTCCTCGAGCCTTAAAGGCTTGTGGGGTTTGAGGACCCAAGTTCGAGTGGTCTTGGGTGGAGAGGGGTGAGGGAAGTATATTAGATTAGGATTTCTATTTGAACTCAAAAAAAAAAATTAAAAAAAAAAAAGAGTACATATGGCGATGAATCTACGGAGTGCATACACACATCTAAGTCTCACATTACGTTAACCATTGCAGAAGATTAAAAAAATTGAAAAAAAAAAAAAGGGAAGGAAAAAAGAGAATTCAAATAAAGGGTACAAAAATCATGTCCTTTTGCTTCATGGCCAAGATTGAGTTTAAATTATTTTTTGTTTTTCAAATAATTTACAATTGCTTGAATGAGAATTGAGTTAAGAATGAAAAATGTGAACTTTGAAATACTTCTAGGATAGAATGTTTATGGATATTTGTGCATTTTGATGTTTTTTTGGAATTATTTTTGTTTTAATACCAAGTAGACAATAAATAGTTTTGGGCTTGATGATTTACTGGAAACTTCAACGGTTGTTGATATGAATAGGTGCCTTTCAATAATTTGATTTTTTTTGTTTTTTTTTTAATGAGCTTTTGAATCTGGGTGTTGTTGTTATATGAGATTGTTGCTCTAGGCATTCTTATATTTAAATTCCTTTCTTTTTTATGTTTCTTTCAATTTCATGGCCAGCTTATTGATTTTTAGTTCGGGGATCATTTTACTTTCAAACTGAGGCTGCTTGGGCCTTCTTTATCTTTGGAGATTCACTGGTTGACAATGGCAACAATAATTACTGGCCAACCAAATTGACTTTGTGCCCATGAACAGAAGCTGTACAAAACTTCTGGTATTATAAACATTGTTAAGATATAACCAGATGCTTATCCTGCACTTGCAGCTGGCATATCTGATGGTGAACAAGGAATTATTAAGTTCATAACTATTGCATTTGGTGAGTTCTAGTCCCTTGCAATTACTTGTAAATGTTTTATCTCTGTTTTCATAATTAATATGCCTTGTTTTTGGGATAGGTTACAAAATCCCAGGCTTCTATTGCCCTTGCAACTAGTGATGCTTCTGACATATTAAGTAGGTAACTTGCATGGATTGAAGCAGAATCAATGATAGAAAATGTTGTTGCTGTGCATACTGCTCCAGTAGCTAAAGTTGAGAAAGATATCGGTCCAAGTTTCAAAATAGAGCTTTCCTTTGAGAGGAAAAAGATTTGATGCTGTGGAGAAAAATGCTGAAGAGGCAAGGCATGAATTTCGCATTTAAAAGAGAAAAAAAAAATGAAAATAATCATAATCATCAGCAATTGTGATAGGTTTTGATATGTGTACTTGTCACATAGTGTGTTAGTACAATTGTTTCCTTTTAACAATGAAGAGTAGTCTATTTCATTGGATAGTTTGGTGTTTGGCTACAACATTAGCTCTCTCTCTGACCATATACTCATTCTTATAAACCTTTCGGCCTTCAAAGCATTAGGGTAGAAGTAAGTATTTTCCAAGATACTAGTGGCCTTGTTTGGGACCCAGATCTGAAAAATTTTCCTTTATACATGATTAAAAAGTGATGTCCTTTGATGTATCATTTCTGGAGGCTCATTTTTTATGATCATGCTGGAGATTAGCCAAGGTTTAGCCCAATTCCTATTGCTCAGATTTGAGCGGACTCTGAACCATGCCCACTCATCTACCTGAAAAAAAATTATATATAATGGAATATTATATCAAATTTTGACAGACAAAATATATAGAAGTAAATCATAAGGGTAGCTGTAATTGATCTTTTAGCTTCTTCAGTTCTCTAGCCCCTCATCGTGAAAGCAAAGGAAATAATTAATACTTGGGAGGGGCAGCAGCGCCTGCACCAGTAAATTCATATGACACATTTATTTACTTTGACATTTTTTTTCATTTATTAATCACTAATGTGAAAAGAGTGTTCTCCAGGATGAGGGTTAATTTAAGCTTTTAGCTAAAAGTAAACTGATCATTCCTGCAATTTTAAGTTGTTTTGCAGTAGACTAATAAGCTCAAGGCAACACGTAGGACATCGCTTGGCTTAACTGATCTTCTTCACATATGTGCATCACCTATACAGGATATCACACTAAGAGTCTAAGATGAATGCTTCTATAGAAGTGATGGTGCCTCTTAAGTACTTAGAGAGTTAGAGAATTTTGGCAGTTGCTCAGATATAAAAAATTTTATGTTTCTGCCATGATATTTTTCCTTTTAAAGATATTTTTTTGGCTAGGTAAAAAGGGCCAGTAGGGTTCAAACCCCACTGCCCAGCACCACTAGAGGTGCTGGAACCACTGGGATTTCCTCTTAACCCCATATTTCCATTTAAACTTAATTCTAAGCATTTCTGCCATCTGTAGTATTTGCTTGACTTGTTTTTAGACAACAGCAAAGGAACGTATGAAAAAAAAGGTAGAGTTATGACCACAGTAGGATACAGAAATATAGAAGGAGACATAAAAGCACACAAGCTCAAGCTAGCTCTAAAATTCTCTAACAGGATTATAATAGGAGTAACAAAGTTTGTTTTATTTTCAGTGTAATGTTGAGAGTAGAACCTCTTACACTCTCTTGCTTTACAATATAACTTCAAGTTTCCATCAAATTTTGATGCATAAAATAATTCAAAGCATAATTCAGCACTCAAAATTTTGGTCAAGGTTAAAAATCTGGAGTTCTTATTTATGATGTGTCAACAGAATTTGTGGTCCTGTGTAAAAACAAGCAGCCTCAATGATTTTTTTTTTCTTTCTTTTTTCTACTCTCTGTTGGGCTCACGCTCATCCATGCATCTCCATCGGCTAAGTTTACCTAAATCTTGCATTAAATATTTTGGATTCAATAACATAATATGCATCCTAATTATGCAGCAGCTCTCTGATCAGCCTTCCTTTTTTCTTTTTCTTTTTCTTTTTTATATACAGGTAAATAGGGGGAGGGGGCTGGTGGGGTTCAAACCCCAATTCCAAGGCACTACAAGAGGTGCTGGAACTACTGGAGTATCCCTCGAACCCCAGATCTCTGATAAACTCCTTTTGACAGAATTTGCAATGAGGTTATAATTTGTCTACGATGCTTGCTAAGGAAAGCAAGTTGGAAACTATTTTAGTTTACTTCATCCAAGTCACTATGAGTTCTTAGTTAAGTTCCATTTTGCATAGATAGTCTTTCCCTATTTTTAGAATCATTTTTCCAACTTCTATTATGTGCCCCCCACCTCTTCCCCCCTTTTTCTTTTATGGTCTCTTTATTAACTGCAGTGGACATTCTTAGTATTATGGTAAATAAGTTACAAGCTTGCATTTTTAGAAAGAAAAAAAAACCGATCACATGATTAGTGATTCATCCCCCTTCCCCACAACGTTCTTTCCGTTAAGAATAATAGCATTTTTATAGTCATTATATAATGGCTATATAGTGACTATAAACTGCAGCTGATGATAATCATTAGACTACTCAATAAGTCCTGGACCATTACTACTACTGTCAATTTTGCTGCAGTCAGCTCGAAAGTTGACAACCTAGCAAGTTTTACAACTCTTACTACTATTGTTAAATGAACTATTAAGACTTCTTTTCTAATGCTGCTATGAAATTCCATTCTACTGATTGCTTTGTATTGTTAGAATCATAGTTTTAGGAAAACTTACACTTTCTGAAAATTTTGGGCTGGGAATTCCAGCTGCCAATGATCTGAATTCTGAACGGTAGGGTTACCTGAAGAAGAGAACTGAATTCTGTACTTGACGAGACACAAAAAACTCCATCATCATTTGGTTCTTCATCACAACACATGAAAATCCCTACAATAATATTAGATATTTTTTCAGTAATTCTAACTTAGTCAGGTGATGTCATAAATAAAAAGAAAAGAAATCTGGTAGGGGGAGACTGAGGGAAGAGTAGAATGAGAGGAGAGGGGGAAAAAACCCTAAATAGGCTAAGAAAGAGAGCGAGTAGCTGACTGTGTGAGTTGTGGCAGAGGAGTGACAGTGAGAGAGACGGAAAGGGTGTGAGACAGAAAGGATGCTTACCCATGTAAATGCATGTTATATAAAGCTCTTTCACATACAAAAGGAACCAACTTGTCTAAGATTACAGGGAATAATCGAAACTACAAAAGCAAAAAAAGAAAAATGGACATTGCATTCTATGCTTTTTGACAGAAACGAGGACAAAGAATCACTTGGTTCACTCACACCAATTATGAAGTGATAGATTATGAAAGAAGTAATAAAGGCAGCCTGTATGGTTCCGTGGTTAATAAACCTAGAAGGTAGCCTGAACAAACTCCAGTTGCAATGAAAATCCCTATCAGGTTGCTTGTAGCAATTCCTTGATATCATAACCTTGAAGCTACAAACAACCACAGTTTACAGTTAGTTTTAACTTTTAACACTTGATACAAAATTATACATGTAAAGTTACATGGTAATGACATATATACCTGCTTGGTTGTCCTTGAGATCCAGTGCAATATAATAACTGTAGAAAAGGTTGTTGTCAAGGGCGAATCAAGCAGACTTATGCACACACATAATAAAACTTCCACCTGAAGAAAGTTGAGAAGCAATGTTACTCCAGAGTTCCAAAAGGGTATGTATTGTGATTGGCATTAGAATATTGCAGGTTTAGGCATATGAAAACCTCAAAGTAGTCCCTGCAGGGATCACAATGTACTTTTATTTTATAACAACTTTAACAACACACCCTAAATCTCATTCTCATTAAAATAATACTATATTTTAGACACATAAAAAAAAAAAATATATATATATATATATATATATATATATGAACCACGTTAATGTACTTTTTGGTGGCAGTAGAGAGAAAATAGATTTTATTTTACATGTTCATTGCAGCATAATGCAAAAAATTTTGCTATATGCTTCACCAGATGTGGTATATGTGGATTTGGTGTTACAATAATAGCTAAAATGGATTAAAGGCATTTTGCATTACCGGATGCTAATGATCTTAGGGGCTTCATATACATAGCTTCTGAGTTTGTCACTTTATCACTTTTCAACCAGATGTGGGAATCTATTTGTGGATTTGGTGTTACAATAAAAGCTAAAATGGATTAAAAGCATTTAGCATGACTGGATGCTGATGATCTTAGGGGCTTCATATGCATAGCTTCTGAGTTTTGTCACTTTACCACTTCTCAACGATAAAGTGACATTAATTCAACTATGGAATTTATTTTATTTGTAAGAAGGTAGGGTAGTATTCAAACACAAGTTTCTTAGTGAAGGATCAAAGACTTTACCAGTTGAATTAACTGAAACCTACTTAATTAAGGATTACTATCTCTTATTGCTTGAAACCCCATACATTGGTTTATCAACAAATAGAGAAGCTACTATGATCGCATCTGGACAGAATAACCTAAATGCTCTTTTTTATTTTTTACTTGAAAATGTCGTATTCCAATAGTTTTTCCAATTATATTCAAACACGTGGCTGTATTATATCTAATTGTTATTTAAAAGGGAAACATTGTTAGTCGATCGTTAATGCAACAATGTCAATGAATAGAATTGGATACCCAATGATGATGCGTTTGGGTGCCACGGGGGGCCGCAGCCATCAGCAAGTTTATATATGCATTTTATCCTCTATGGGCAATGGAGGGGACTTTGGGAGTTACCGCATTGAGAGTTACCACGAGTCCCACATCGCTTGGGAGGCGGCCCCACCAAGGGTTTATAAGATTCTGGAGCGACCCTTGGTGTACCATCACTTGCACATGTGCAAGTGATGGTACACCAAGGGTCGCCCCAGAGGCTTATAAACCCTTGGTGGGAGCGCTCCCTAGCCGATGTGGGATTCCTCAGTGGTAACTCCCAGTGGTAACTCCTCCCGTGGTAACTCCCAGTGGTAACTCCCAAGGGTCCCTAAACAAAAGGGTAAGCGGGGATAAACCTTCTGGGGCCTGGCTCCCCCAGCGGGATATATACCTTGAGAGTGATGGTTCGCCCTCCCACCTAAAAGGCGCTTTTCTGATGATGCGTTTGGGTGCCACGGGGGGCCGCAGCCATCAGCAAGTTTATATATGCAAGGGGGAGCCAGGCCCCAAGCATTTTATCCTCTATGAGCAATGGAGGGGACTTTGGGTGTTACCACATTGGGAGTTACCACGAGTCCCACATCGCTTGGGAGGCGCCCCCACCAAGGGTTTATAAGCTTCTGGAGCGACCCTTGGTGTACCATCACTTGCACTCCCCCCTGCATATATAAACTTGCTGATGGCTGCGGCCCCCCGTGGCACCCAAACGCATCATCAGAAGTTATTTTTTTCCTTTTTTTAAGCTGCGGTGCCGTGTCCCAGCATATCGGGCCACGTCTCGAGCTGTATCGGAAAAAAAAATTGTTTCAAACGCGCATGCAGCTGCATCTAGGCCGTACAGCGTGTTCGACACAAATGCGGCAACTAGAATGCCGCACTCGTGCTTCCCAGCTCTTAGTTTTCTTCCATTTGCCTTCTATCAAAATCACCAAGGTCGCCTCTTGACTTTCTTTTTCTGACCTATAAAGCTTGGATTTGCATGGTTAGCACTCTTGTCAGTTAAGTCAGGTCAGATGGGAGCCAAATTGCCCTCACAATAAAAATTTTTTTACATGCCTTTATTGACTAGTTCTACGAGTAGGAAGGCCATTATTTGCTAGCTTATGTTTTGGTAGTTTATTTGCTTAAGTCCAGTTTCTTTGTTCTCCATTTGGAGATCTACACCAAATTAGTCTATCATGATAGTTCAATTATGCTCCATAGATTCATGGGCTCCTTCTTCTTCTTCTTCTTCTTCTTCTTTTTTTTTTTTTTTTTTTTTATCACCATCATATTGTCACTACAAGATTGAATCTAGACTTAGAGTTATTTTCCTTTTCCATATATTAAGCATCCCCCCCCCCCCCTTCCCACCTATTTTTTATTTTTTAGTTCAGGAATTAGGGAAGTTTCTCTTATTCAAGATTAGTCAAATGATACTCTCTGAATTTGCTTAATTTTCTATCTGGAAATACCAAATTTAGTTCATATTTGATATTTGCATAATTAAGTACAAGTTGAATTTCATTTCTGTAAATTGTGTATGTGTAATGCATCTTAATGTTCTTATTGAACATAAATATTGATTACCATGTATATAGTTAAAGTTGTTAATGAAAATCCAACACCACTTACTCACTAATCAAGATTTGAGTCACAAATAAATGGAGGGGTTTCTACTTTCTACTGAAATAGTGGCCGTTCCATTATGAGTTAAGCACTTTGGGCCTTTTGTGATGGGTTGGCTATTTTTTTTTAGCTAAGAACATAGGCTTCATGTATTCAGAATTCTAAGTTTTTTTTTTTTTTTTTTTTTTTTTTGAGGAAAAGAATTCTAAGTTGATGCAAATACTATTGTCCTACAAAATGATATCGATCCAAAGATACATTATCTACACTACTATTTAAGCGGCTGCCCATGTTTGGACCGGATTTTTTTTTTTCCCAAAATATCCACACATCCCTATGTTTAAGTAGAGACAAAACTAAAGGATAATTTGGTAAAACTATGTCTTTTAACTCTTGCAAAAACATTGCCTACAAAATAAAATCACTCTTCCTTCAAGTATTTGAAATGCTCCAACTACCCATGTTCCTTCCGTCCACTAAACTCACATTTGCAAAAGAAAATTCATTTTTTTTTTTTACCTTTATCAAGGCTTAACCGTTTTAACATTTAAAAAAAAAATCCTTTTTTTTTAATTTGCAGTTTCTTACTCTAATCTCACGTTACTTTTAAATTTTTTTATGAAAAAAAAAAAAAAAAAAACTACTCCCAGACCCAATTAATTGTTTATGTTCACGTTCATTCTCATCCCTCACCCTCAAAAATAGGCCCTACAACTATCCAATCCTCATCCCTATCCTCAAGCCCTTCTTTTTTTTAAAAAAAAAAAATTATATATACCAAGAACAACCACCATTTTTGCATTTTGGTAATAGGTGACAGCCACTCAAAACAAGATTCAAAAGGTATTTACTCAACAGTACTCAAAGAGATTGCCCGCTGCGTCCACCACCATCACAGCAACATGGACACTTAAAGAAATCTTGAAATGCCAGTAAGTAAGTCCTACCAAGAGGTTTGAAGGTGCAAGTCTCACCAATGAATCGTGTTCCATTACTCAGCAAAAAAAAATTGTGTACCATTATATACATTTGGTAGCTTTTTCTCCTTAAATGTTTGGTTGAGGTTGTTCTTACTTTTTTAATACTTTTATTACTTTTGATGTTTTTTTTTAATATTATAAATTATTACTTTTGTAAATACTTATTTTCTTTGATTTAAGTTGTTCTTTATGCGTGTATTTTGAACTTATGTTTGGTTAAAATTGTTTTTTAGGCCGTTCATGGTGTTGTGTGGTGATTGATGAAATCTTGGGAAATTGCTGTCATTTGAAAAGATTTTGCATTTGCCTATGATATAGCACCCTGTACCACATAAGATGCTCAATATTACCAAGCAAATAATGCACACATAAATCGTTGGCTTTGGCATTATAAAATACATCCGTAACAAATTCAACTGAAAAAAATCTATATAATTATCATTCAACAAGCATCCATATTAAAGAAAAAATTAAAAGTCTTCATGGTTTCGGTCCAGTATTGATCAATTTGTTTTGGAAGTTATTGAATACAAAGCATGATTTGATAAACTTTTCCTGTCATGAACTAAGCTTCTTACATTGATTTTTTCAAGTTGGATTTTGTAGAATATAAGTGTGTGAGTTCTAGGAGTGTGATGAGTATTATGTGTGGTGAAATAATTTTTCATCACACCCCTAGGTTTTTTTTTGTGATTGAAAAATGTAGTAATCCCAAATTATAATAAATGCTCTAAATTAACCCTTACCCAAAAAATAGAAGAGTCTCAATAACAAAAAATCACCATTGTTATGTCTAAAACAACGTTCAACCCACGTATGCGGAAAAAAAAAAAAAAAAAAAAAAACTCTAGCTCACTAAGAAGTCACTTTATTTGTTTTACACAACTTTACAACACATTCTCCATGACATTCCTTATTTAAAAATAAAATAAATTAAGCTGCGTTTTTAAAAAACGCGGCTTGAGACCCTCTGTAGCCGCGTTTTTGCAAACGCGGCTAAAAAAAAAACGCAGCCTAAGGCTCGCATGTTTTGTAGTGTACATTAGCAATAAAAAACAAAAAAAATTTCAATAACCACTAAAACCACCACCGCCCAACCATTAGCGTTACACCACTCGGCACCACACAACAAAACCATCACTGCCAAAGAGGAAAAAAAAAAAAACAAACCGAACCGTTAAAACCATATTGATCGTTGATATCCAAAATCCACCACCGTAGCAAACACAAATTCAAATAAGTGAATAGTATTACCTTTTTTTTTTTTGCGAAACTATATATTTGTCCCTCAAGCTTACTATGTGTGTGCAATTGGTATCTCAAGTTTCAAGAGAGTGCAATTGGTTTCAGAATAAGTAATATAAGTCCTTCTATTAGTAGTGTTTCTTACGTGGCTAACGAAATGTCATTTTTTTAATGACTTGGCATTTCTTTTTATTAAAAAATCATAATCTAATCCAAATCAAAACTCATTTGCAATCTAATCCACAAACCCACGAAAGAGAGAAGGGGAGAGAGTGATTGAACAAACCCAAGCCCTAGCCATCGTTGGTGACGCCGCTGCCCTCCTTTGAAGAAGAGGTTAGATTAAGTCTCTCTCTTTTTTTTTTCTTTTTTTTTGAGAAACAAGCCCTATAGCTTATAATCGGGCTGTCGAGCAGTATGTATTCCATCTCACTGAACTAACTATTCAAGGGAATTTTATCCAAAAAAAAAAACTATTCAAGGAAAAATAAAATAAATTGCGTAAAAGACATTTTAGAGAGCACTTACTATATTAGAGATGCAGCCACTGGGTGTTTAGAAGCGTAAGAGTTAATAGATCGAAGAAAAAAATATGCCACGATGGGCAGATTAACAATAACAACGGTAGATGTTTAAGAAGAAATAGGTCACCAGAGAAGGGCAGCAGCGTTCTGGCTGCAGCTAGGGCCTGGTTTGTTCAATCGCTCTCTCCACTTCTTACGTGTAAATTCATTTTGTAATCTTGAAATAAAAAGAAATGTCACGTCATTAAAAAAATGACAGGTCATTATTTCGTTAGTCACTCAAACAATATTACTAACGGAAGTTAACTAAAGGACTTATATTGCTCATTCTGAAAACTTAAAGGACCAATTGAGTTCACTTAAAACTTGAGGGACCAATTGTGCACGCAGGATAAATTTCAGAAACTAATAGTGTAGTTTCGCCTTAAAAAAAAAATTATAACAGATGAATAGTATTACCTATTTTGTATATTTTTTTTGGGTTACGTATCCTAATGGGAATGCACTATCAAGCTTAATGTAATTTTAGCCAAATTAACCCCCCCCCCAAAAAAAAACTCCATTTTTGTTATTTTAGCTCATTTTTTAAAGTTACCAAGAATTTTGAGTAGAGATTTCTCCTTTCCTTACGTGTGTGTGTTTGTTTCTCAAAAAAAAAAAAGCTCATTTTTCTTTCTCAAAAATCACCGCCACAAAAACAAAAAAAGCAACCACAAATCTACTATTTTTATTATAAAAAATAAAATAAAATAAAAAAACAGAAAAACCACAAATTCACAAATCTAGAGACAAGAAACAACCCAACTAGAAAAAATTTAACTTACGTACCCACTTGGTCCTTAAGGACCAACTAGAGTTACTAAAGCAACACGCAAGTCTGCTAGAGCAACAACAAGGACCCAGAACGATTGTTGAAGCAACAATAACAATCACAATCACTACTATACACCACATTTTGTACCGGTTCATAACCTTTAGTCTTTGGCACATATGATGATTTTGAAATGTATTAACGAATGGTAATTGAAGTTATCTTGCTAGCTTGGAAGTAATCACAACTTAAAAGTGCCCAAAAACCACTTTGAAAATAATGCTGAAAAGTGATATATAGTTTTGTTTTGACCATAACTTTTGAACCGCAAATAATTTTTGAATGAATCATTTTGCGTTGGAAAGTGTACATCTTGAGCTTCAAGGTTTTAAGCAAGCATGCATATGCAAGCTCCAACTTGCATATGTAGCTTCATTTCTAGGTCACCAAACTTCTATTTTTAGCTCCTTAATCACTTAAATCTTCACCACTGCAGGGGGTGGAGGACGTCTTAGAACCTCTAGTGTGCTCCAAAAGACTACTAAAAACCCTAGTTTTAGCCTATTAATATCCCTTTATGACTCCATTCCGAGAGAGAGAGAGAGAGAGAGAGAGAGAGAGTCTTTTCCACTACTTTTCTTCCAAAAACACTTTTCCCCTTTAATCTTCTGCACACCACACATGTTTTTAGTTCTTCAAAACCTCTCTATTTCTCACTTAGACGGAAACTACTTTTAATCTTCATTAAAAAAAAAAAAAAAAACTTTCAAATCCTTTCAAGAATCCTTTCTTATTTTTGAGGTGTGACTAACAAAGAGCTATTAAGTACGTACTTTAATCCCTTTAAATCTCATTTGATTTCGTTGTGTAGGCACTAAGGAGCCGATTAAATACTTCAAACTTGTGATCCATAAGTAAGGTGAGTCCCTTTCTATTGCTCTTCCTTAATTTAGGTTTTGTAATTTGTGTTCTTTTTGCTTTTAATTAGATTTATATCTTATACATTCTTACTATTTGTTTTTGATCTATTTAGTCTTAGTTATTTGTGTTCAATTCTTTTCAAGTATGAATATGTTGATAAATATGTGATTATTAACATGTTTTGCTTTGTGGTTTGTAGTTCTTATGTAAATTTGAGTTTTTATGCATGTTTAGAATTGGGATTTGATTTAGACGCCTTTGAAATGTTGTGCAATGATGTGTTTTAAATAAATGGTTAAATGAACATGTTAAAAATCATATGAATCAATGAATATGCTTTGTTTGTATTTTATTGTTCTTTAATATTGTTAGATCCAATGAATGTTTAGGAATTGTTTGTTTGATTTTACTTTGCTCTCAATTATGTTTAGGAATAGATTTTGATTTGTTTATTTGTTCTTAATGAAGAGCTGAATTGATTAAAGGATATGTGAATTTGAATATATGTGAAGCGATTTGGATTTGTTTGTTTTATTTTACTTTGTTCTCAATTATGTTTAGGAATAGATTTTGATTTCTCTTTGTTCTTAATGAAGAGCTGAATTGATTAAAGGATATGCGCATTTGAATATATGTGAAGTGATTCCGGATTTGGGTTTCTATGTCTATATGCGCATGCATGATTGAAGGTGTGTACGTAGGCCCGAAAACTTGTGTACACAGCTTGACCTAGAAAAGGCCTAATATTTGTCTTGATTGTTTGACATTTTCAATGTCTGTTGTTCTTCTTGACCCTTTTTAGGTTAGAAAACATTAATTTCTTGCCATGATTTACTCTCTTGTCTTCTTCATAATATATTTGACATGTTTTGTTTTCTTATAAATGCATGATTTGATTTTGTTTGATCTAATCGCTAATCAATTAGGTGGTAAACAATTGATTTGATTACTTTATTCGAATTTGTTTCCTTCTATATTGTGATTTGATTTGATATTTTCTTGTGTCTGAGCTTTTAATTGATTTAATTGAATGATTAGATTTTGGGTGTAGTTAATAATATCATTACTTAAATGGGGCCTAGCAACATTAGTAGAAGCTAGCCCATGGCCATGGGCCGAGCGGGGTTGGATGTTTAATACCTTTTCATCCATGTATCCTAACTCTAGACCTAGTTTTTGAAATGTAGACCTCTATTTTGGTTATTGGACCTAAATCAAGTTACGACTTCCAAAGAAAAGAAAAAGCGGATCATGCAACCCACAAGTGCAAGGCAGTGCACTTAGTGGCGATTTTAATGGGCATGACGAGCTAGACTTGGACATATGTTTGACCATAATTAAATAAAAATTTTGTTAATGAAGCCCAAACTATTTTAATTTTCTTTTCATACACTTGTAGGGGTTTTTAACCCTATGATACTCCTGGTTAGAGGTGAGTGAGAAAAATATAGCTCCATTAGGATTGAGGCTTTCTAAAGTTTACTTTACCAACTTACAATATGTGTTATTGCCTATAATGGATATTGATCACTCAGGTCCATTTAGACCCTTAGTTGGAGCACGACTCCCTAGTTGTGAGTGACCTACTGATCTTAAATTTTTAGTATGAAGGTTTTACCCACACATTGAATAGTCATAGACCTTTTACCAAAAAAAAATAGTCATAGACCCAATTTATAAGAAAGCCCATTTGCATGTGTTTGGTTTAACCCAAATGAAAAAAGTTCCAAAAATAAATTCAAGATAAAAATTTTTTGCAAAGAAAAATATTTTCATGAAAAAAATCTTTTGTAAATAATTTTTTTTTTAATAAGTTGCAAAGAAAAATAATTCAAGAAAATAATAATAAAAAATCTTCTGCAAAGAAATTATTTTTCAAGAAGAAGGTTTTTTATTAAAAAAAAATTGGAAGAAGAGTTTTTTAGAAAGTAAAAAAAGTGAAAATTTTGGAAAATGAAAAATAAATTATGAAAAATAAAAAATGAGAGCTGATTCACAAACAACTTCAGGGCCAGTAAATGACAATTTAATCCCTTGCTTGGTACATTGAAGTATTCTGTAGATGAGCATTATTAATTTTTCTGTGTAATAACTAATAACGAAATATTGGATAATAGAATTGAGAGGGATAGGCAGGTCATATATATGAAATTTGTGATACATACCCATCGCCACTACAAGAAATTTGGTTATTTTCAACGGTTGAAACCGTTGAAAAAAGTACTAAAAACCGTTGAAAATACTTTTTTCGACGGTTAAAGTAACCGTTGAGAACCGCCATTAAAAGCTATGTCAAAAAAACTTTTCTACGGCATATGCAACCGTCGAAAAAAATGTTACACTTTTATCAACGGTTAATAAACGTCGAAGTATTATTAAAAGCCGTTGAAACATAAACACATAAAGATGCTTATTACTTTTTTCTACATGTACACATCCGTCAATAAAGGGTATCTTGAGATCAATTTCAATGGTTTTTAAACATTGAAATAAGTATTTTCTTTAAAATAAATAAATAAATAAATTTGGATGCACTTTTTACATTGATCAAAATTTAATAATCTAATTCAAAATATAATGTAGACACAACTGTGCAATTCCTAATTAAATTTACAACAACCAATCAACTACTCTTTTAACCCAATAAAAAAACTGTACAAATACAATGGATAATTAGAGCTGAAAATATTTTTATCCAGACATCTATAGCCGGCTCCTCTTCAATGCGCATGAGATCCCATTAATCACTAAGTTCTTTTGATGCCTGCAAAAAGTGCTGTCCATTAGTCATTGTTATAAGTGCCAAACCTGAATAAAAAGCCAAATAAGGGTAGTTCATTTTAGGAAGAAAATGCACCTACCTAAAAAAATAAATAAATAAAACCAGCACCAAAAAAGTCACATATTAGCAATTTACAAATGTATAGATGCAAACTTGGTAAGTGAAAGTAGATGATTGGACTGAACTATCAACATTTTAAAGGAGGAAATTTAATCTATTAACATTTCCAAAATTCAAATTCAAATTCAAATAAGAAAACACTTATAATTGAATAAACTCATTTCTTAAAATTAAAACTAGCCATATCAGAACTAGCTAAAACTAAAAGAAATGCAATAAACAAAAACAAATAACTGTGCACGTGCTATAAATAGAAACTGAACATAACTGATTTGGAACAAAGTTTGGGTACCTTATTTCATAAACAATGTACCTTATTTCATAACTGATTTGGAACAAAGTGTGTGTCTCTTGTGGATCATTCCTACAAAAAGAGTCAAAAATACTTTGAGAGACTTAAGCTTGGCTCGTTTACTAGTCAAGAGGAAATACATAATTAAAACAGTATTTAGACTCACATTCTTGTTTAACCTCCTACAAAATAACATGATTGCATTCCATGAATCAGAAGAGCACATCTGTAATGCAATTCATTGTCTACTAAAGTGGCCTCCATACACATCCTGTAAGCACTAAGCAGTAGAGAGTAGAGGTTTTTAGCAGGGGCACAAAACATGCAGTTTAATTAAGGACTAATAAATATCTGGGCTACTTCTAAAATAGAATCAGTAAATATAGCAAACCTAGTTGTAGTGAGCTTTAATTCTTCTTGTTAAGTGTGTAGATGCTGGAAATACCATAGGTTCCACACGTTTCCTGCAAAAATGAATGAAAATCAAGATATTACCTAAGATCATCATTACCACTATTAATTTGTTTTACTACCCACTATATTTTTTCCTCTTTCATGAATGAAGCCAAAACTTTGGTTCTGTGCAGCATTTGAATAGGTTGCAAAGGCTTAAAAAGTAACTCAAAGGGGCAAAATAACAAAAGAAACAAACTTAAAAACAAAAAATTAGAAATTAGAGAATAAAAGAGAAATAAATGATAACCGCTTGCTCATGAACTTTTTTTTTAAGGAACTTGCTCGCCAACTTGTGTCATTACATTAGTTTTAGAACAACTTTATTAAAATTTGACATTAACAAAGTCTCCACAAATGCAGCTGATCTGTACAACACAAAAGTCACAGCCTCACAGGTCAACCGAAAGAAAAAGGCCCAAATCCACACTATTATTCATTATGAAATACAACAGATCCACACAACCTAGATTCTGAAAAATGGGGAAAAAAAATAACAAGAAGTGCAAAACCTCATAAGCATAACACCGAAAATTCGAACCACATAATTAAACAAACCAATAAAAAAAAATCTAGGGCACAGATGGTTATGCATCATAGATAACATGCATGCCACAAAAAGACTTGGTTTTTTCCATATGGTGGATCACTTTTGAGATCCATTACACTAATTAACAAATTATATTTAGAGCCACATATAAAATTTTTTTTTATTTAAAAAAATTACTTCTTTAAATCTAGGGAACCTCTTTGGATCAAAGTGATTCTCTTAACAACCGTTTAAGACATCAGCTATTTCACTATCTAATTTTCACTAGTAGTTTTCTTGTGTACCACCTGTATGGTGGCTGTGTCTTTGACAGCCTGATTGAAACATATAATCAAGTATAATAGATGATCTCCATGTATAAAATGCTGTGAATGGATGGTGTGCTATTCTCACCTTAGTTGCATCTGAAACCAAATGGACTCTGATTATGGTTCCTTGTTCAGAAGCAGTTGCTATATACATCCCATTGGGAAGAAAGGACAATTGTAGCCAGAGGTGCACGATGCGCATCTATCTGTATTTCAATTTGAGCGAGAATATAAATGATATCAGCTAGAGAATTAAAAAGGATCACGATTCATTTCCATATCCAATAACAAGTGAAAGAAAGACACACAGTTCCAAAAAATTTGCTCCTTGATGAATAAAAAATGAACCCATTCAAACCATTAATCAGCAAATATGACCAGAGGTTCATCCTAAGGGCCACCCTAATTCATGACCCTCAAGGCAATTAGGCTAGGTAGCCCACTGGTCCTAAAATGCCTCAAGACTTCAAAGAAAAAGCATACTAAAGAAGTTATATCCTAAGAATGTCCATCAAACCAATGATCCAAGTATCCAATTAAACCTTTCCAGCAAAAAATCCAAACATCTGCTGCAAATGGCCTTTGGGCCAAATGGCACTTCCATCCCCTTTAAGTATGGGGTAGGGGACAAGTTCGGGGGGTTCAAATCCCATGGATAAAAAAAATAAAAATAAAAACCACTAATAATAAATCTTTTCCGTTTTTCAATGCACTTCTATAAATGCATTGCATTCTCAAGAAAGAACTTCCTTGATTTTTTGAGACTAATGCTTACATTATTGACCACCCTTTTATTGAAGAACTAGTGCATATATTGAATCTAGATCATTTTTTACAAATGGAACCTCTGTGCGTTAACTAGAATGAACAACACGAATTTTACTTTTGTCAATTGAAAATGCCAAAAAGGTGCAAGCCCTTTGCGATAGTTAATTATACGGTACCTTGATGAGACTATAGGAAACTAGGTACAAAAAAGTAATTCAAAGATTATCTATATGAACTCTAGAATCCTAGATACACAAATTTAACCCAGTGATCAACCAATGATTTAATTTTCTTGTCATTTCTACATACATAGAAAGTAATAAGGTGCTAAGTGGCAAACTGATCGAGAACTGTTAAGGCTTTTGTCCTTGTTCTTCTTTTCTTATCCAAATTCGTTGGTTTTGGTATTGGTAAGACCATTTAAGAACTACCTATGCTAGAGTTGTTGATTGTGTTTAAATATATTGACAGCTACAACGCACATTCAAGAAATGAAAACTTAAACAAGCTAATACCCACTTAAATGCAGTCACAACATCAAAACCCACTTCATGTGAATATGGCAAAGAGACATAACACAAATTAAAAGGCAAATGAACTTACCAAACACTTGTAATTTGAACTCACACACGTTCTAGCTTTCAATCCCACAAATAGTGAAATTTGATTTCTCCTTGACCATTCATTGAGCTGAACTCCCAATGCACCTGCAATCACATTGAAAGCACGCAATACACAAAACCACAAATTAAATTTTGACAAAGCATTTCAAATTCAAGAACAAAAACCACAAAAGTTCAAAATTTTTCAAGCGAATAACAGAGTATGGACAAAATTCGAGTCCAAGAAAAAACAAACTCCTATGAGTGGTCAAGTCCAATCAATGTGGCAATAACGGGATAGGCAAATTTCCATAGGGTCAAGCAAGAAGTGAATCAGTCCCTATTACTCCCAACTAGCTATGTTTTGTCTATTATTGACGAACATACAGCTCACATTACGCTTCCATTTCCTATGCTCTCCTGCATACTACACATTAAATCATCCTAACTACTAGCGCCATCTAACTCTGCAACCAATCCCATTAAATATAAAATCCTAAATTTCTCAAATCAAAACCATGTAGCACACACGAAAACAACTCAGAAGCGAAAATCTCTCGGGCATGAAATGGAATGAGAATAGTCACAATTCAATTAATAAATGGAAATTTCAACTAAAAACTAATCAATTTCTGATTAAAATATGAAATATTATTCATTCCGAGAGCCAATGCCAAAACACAAGAAAAACCAATGGTAATTTCTAGCTAAAGCTTCATCGTTTGCCGAAATTCAAAGCAAAGACAATCGAATAAAAACTTAGATTCAAAATTAAATGAAACATTCATATCAAGCAAATAATTAAAATGATCAAAATCCACCTGAATCAAATTCCGTGGAAAAAAAAAAACCTAAACACTGGAATTTGAGATCTAATTGATCAAATACAATAATAGGGGTAATCAATTGAGCGAAGTCGAGAGAAATAGAATAAATACCTGGTCGGAGGGAGAATAATAGAAAAATTGAGTCGAGAATCTGTTTGGTTGCCTAGAAAATAATAGGAAAATCAACCGCCAAGACCTATGAGAGAGCGAGAGCAAGATATAGAGCAAGAGAGAGGGAGCAATTGAATTCTGTTTGGTTGCCTAGAAAATAACGAGAAAATTGACAGCCAAGACCTATGAGAGAGAGAGAGTGCGATAGAGAGAGTGAGAGTCAGATATAGAGTGAGAGAGGGTGTGATTGTAGGGTAAATATATTTAATCGTAAAATAACTATAAATTAAAAGCTCTGTGTTTTAATTTTTTATAACCTGCTGATAAAAATAGTTAATTTCTTTTTTTCAACATTCATCTAACTGTTGATATAAATTAGCACTGTTTAATCAGTTGGATGAATTTCTTACGGCTTATTTACCACTTATTTCAACAGTTATGCCAACTGTAGAAATATATATATATATATATATGAATTTCTCACCACTTATTTCAACAGTTATATCAATTGTAGACATACACGTATAAATTTTTCAACGGTTAAGTGCAAACGTAGAAACTAAATGCTTTTATCAACATTTTTAAGTGACTGTGGATAAAAATATGTCGAAAAAGCTCATGTTTATTGCAGTGCGCTCCTGAACTATGTGGGTCAAAATTATGATATCTTCCACTTTAGCAGATCCTTAGCCAACTCATTGGCAATTTGGCAAATGATTTAACAATAGCTTGATTGCATTGCCAATCATTAGTGTAGAATTTCAAGTGAGGCCTTGCATGTTTGTTGGGTGGAGCCTTATAGGTGTGCAACCATTATCATGTGCTTAGCTCATGGAAATTAGTGTCGATTAAGAATGGGAGGAGTCAGGAGGAGGGAATTTGACCTCAAATAATACTTTAGGTGGGAAAAAAAATGCAACTCCAGTGATTTATGTTGAGATATATCTTCTTATGTTCCAGTTCTAGCCAAATAGCGTGACCTTTTTATCTAGTAAAGACTTATGGCTTGTTTGGAAGTTTAGAGAGGGAGGAGAGTAGAGGGGAGTAGAGGGAAGGAGAGTAGTGGGGAGGAGAGTAGAGGAGAATGATTTCTCTCTACATTGTTTGGATGTTTTTAAAATTAGGAAAGGGAAAGGGGGTAATTAGTCTTTTAGAAAGGGTAATTTTGTTAATTTAGAAAGAGTAAATTAGATAATTCATTTGGCCAATAACTTATTTATTCTACTCTCCCTCCAAATCTCTCCAATTTGGAGGAATTAAAAATGAGGGGTTAGAGAGAGTTGAAACCCCTCCAAATCCCTCCCCTTCCTTCCTTAAAAAACTTTCAAACAAGATAATTGAATTACTCCCTCTCCCTCTACTCTACTCCCCCTCCTTTTTTTAACTTCCAAACAAGCTATTAGGGAACTCACGGTTTTCTTTTTATCTGGAGTTGACTCACACACCCTACATCAAATTGTCTAATTTTTATCATCAATCAAACACTCTATATATATATATATATATATATACACACACCACTTTGCTACAATAAATTGCTAATCTTAGCAGTTCCCTATAGCAAGAAGGCAAAATATTTTGTCTTTGACTACACCAATGTTAGCACTTACATTGGAGTGTAAGGTGGTAAAATAGCTAACCACCACCAATGGTGATGCTCTAGAGAAAAAGTAAACTAATTTAATAATTAGAGTAAAGAAGCATATAAATTATGAGATATTAAATATTAAATTAGTAGCTAGTAGCAAGTAGCAATGATCAGCCTACTCAAACTATATAATGAGTCAACGACAAAGTTTTCTTTATCACAACTTGTTAAAAATTAAAAATATGGAGACAAACTACGTAGAAAGGGCAACAAAGTAACAACAAATATTAATTTTTCTCCAATATTCCTCCGTAAGCATTTTTTTTTTTTTTTTGCTTATGTTTTTAATACTAAAACGGTGGGTATGCTAAAAGTCATAAAGAAAAGAGAAAGGTATGCTGTAAGTTCAGGCAATTATTGAGAGATTAATGAGATAACATTGTAAAAAAAAAAGGAAATGTGATATTTTGGGTAACAGCAAAAAAACTTAACAAAGAGAGGTCTAAAAAAAGAAGCTAAATTCAAAATTAGAGCGCCACATAACAGGGCATCATGCATTCTCGCATTATATATATATATATATATATATTGATTGGATTCCCAATATTCCTAACTTTTGCCCCCCAAAAAAAGGCACGAAGGAGGAGGAAAGGGTCAAATTGTAATGTATGGAGTACAAAAAATTGAAGAAGTGCAAGAGCATTTTCCATAGAGTTCAAAAAAATGAGCACCATTCACATAAGTTAGCATTTAGGTAAGGAATTATCCATTCATTAAGAAAAGAAGGAAAAAGCTTTTGAGAAATGGACCTATTGACAATTTGACATAATGCCAAAAAGTAAAAAGCACATTGAATACCTTCATGGTGAACCCTATAATCTATTAGACCATGGCAAAGCCACAGTAAGAGAGGATGTACCAGTGGACCGCTGCCAGATCTTAGAAACAGAAAAACTACACCTTTACTTCCAATGTTAATCTTCTTCCCCTCACCATCCCCATCCCCATCAATTGTGGAAGTCCCATTTTGTCCCTCTCCCTTTCACAATTCTCATACTACCACCCACTCTATTGGAACATAGAGCAACTTGCAGCTCTGAATCAGCAACCACATATTGATATGATCCCAATGAGTAACATCTTGCATCCAAACTACTACTGCTGGTCTCTCCCACTCCTTTCTCTACTACAGCTCCTACTCCATCATTTGAGCTTCTAAATTTGCCAAGTCCCACAGAAAATACACTCTTTTCACTAACAATGGCATTTTCTGCAGGCTTTTGACCAGAAAGAAACCCACTAGCCCCATTGCTTGAAAACCCATCTTCTTCCCTTGGGTCCTCAAAACAAAAAACTGGGTTTTCAATGGAAAGCCCAACAACCCCAGGTGTGTAAAGGTTCCCTCTACAAAGAGGGCGCAAGTTGAATTAGATAGTAACCATGTGCCTATACAATCAATATGAAAAGCATGGCTAAACATTGGAAGCAGCCTCAACTTGTCTTGTTCTGAAAACTCACAAAGACAAACTGCACAATCAAATGGCTCTTTCAGACCCATTATCTCTTTATAGAGGAAAACTGGGAGAGCATCTATGAAAGCTTGATCTATGTCAGAATCAAGAAAGTTGAAATGGTTGTTGCAATTGTCTCTTAAAAGCATCAGACTCAGAAATCTCTGGGTGTCTGTTTGATTCACTGATTGATGATGAAGATCTATGTTTTGTGAGAAATCTAATAAGCAAGTGAAGTAGATCAGATATAAAAAAAGATGACAGCTAGAATAACTATGATAAAAAGAATTGCTGGGCTTATTTTACTTCCAGATGATAATGATGGGCTCGGTTGTTTCTGGTAATCAGTATTATATGGCAATGAAGGAGAAGAAGAAGGTGAAAGTAGATGAGAGAGAGGAGGGCCGGTGAGAAAACCATTTCTCAGTCTGACTTGAGATTGAACCAAAGACATTTTAGGAAATTGGCATACTAAATTCACCACCACTTTTCTCAGCTGAATTGCAACAAACACTCAGTTATCAATGTGTTAAGTGTAACCCTCAAGACACAATTTTTCCTAGCTAGCTTTGACAACAAAGAATCAAACCCCAACTCATGTAATGTGGCAAACAAGCAAATAGTCACTTGTATTTCTTGCACTCACAAGAAACCCAAATACAGTTAAATCAAATAATATGCAGAAAGAATCTAATTTTATTTTGACTCAGATTTGTAAACCAGACAGGTTAAAAGGACAATATTTTATTGTTACCAGAAACTCCAGTTCTTATCTTTTGCATTGACAAGAAAGAATATTGAAAAAAGGAACAGCTTTTCATAGACAGTAACCATGTTTTGTAAAGGTTTCCTCTATAAAGGGGGCAAGTTAAATTAGACAGTAATCATGTGTCTATTGACTGTTTTATACAAAAAACTACAAAGGAAAACATTTTGACAATCAATTGTTTCAAAAGAGTCCAAACTAACTTGTTTGAATTCCACACACAAAACAACAAGGAAGTAATTCATGTACAGAGGTTAATTCAGAACCTCAATTACTTTTCCTTACTTTTTCTCTGCAACTCCCCAAAAAATATGAGTTGTCAAAGCCTCTGCCTATCCCACTATGGGACTCTTCAATTTCTTCTTTTTGGTCCCCTTCTTGTCCATATCTTCTGCCATCTTTGCAAAAAGTGAACAAAATTTTTCAAGGCTAGGCACATCCTCAACAATGGAACCTCGTAGCTACAAATACAAAAAGAAAAACAAAGGGGAAATATAAAAACAGTAATTTTTTACAGTTAAAAACTTATTTACTACTAAAAAAATTAAAAGCTACTTACAATAGGAATTAGGCTATATTCTCCAAAATCTATCCTTTTCATCTTCAAGGCCCTTTCCGGGCCTAAGACATTAAATTTTCTGTGAGTTGGAAGTTCATCAAACAAATACTTCTTGCGCTTCATAAAAAATAAAAAACAGAAAAAAATAAAATAATAAAATAATACAATTTCACAAGGTAAACAAATTAATTGGGAAAAGGAGAAAAGACACAAAATAACAACAAATAGCAATATAGATGAAAACAACAAATAACCTACCTCAGCAGATGGATAAGCCAAGCTTGCCCTAAATTTTAAAAAAAAATAATAATAATAATAATAACAAAATCATAATAAAAACACATAATTTTAAAATTAAGAACAAAAAACACCCACATCCACGCAGTCAATGGTGTGTTCGGATGCTTGGCAAAGAGCTTTCATTCTTTCTACCTTATCCTCTAGGTATTTGAATAGACATGTACCTGAATTCTGTAGAAGAAATTAAATATATACATACTACTACCAACTTGTAAACAAATTACTAATGCAACTCAAATAATAAGAAATTAATTATATACATACTTTTATCACATCGTTCACCCATTTGGATTGACTTCTTAAATCAACCTAGATAACATGCAATTTTTTTTTAATTATGGTTAAGAACATTATGCAAATACCACAGGTTCTTAACGTTACACAAGTAAAAACAAAAAGACCACAGTATTATGAGAAAGAAAACTTACCATAGAATAGAACCCTGGAAACATTTGGAACAGCTCAATAAGCTTAGTCAGCCAAACATTTATTTAGGAATAACCCACCTAATATGAAGCTCAGAATTGAGAGTGATGCTGAAACTATTGTTAAATTTTTAACTGGTAAAACTGGTTGCAATGATGTTAAGCTAATAGAGTTCAAGAGAAAATTTGTTGTTCTTTACAATTTAAAGGTTATATGGATAAATGGGGAACTCAATTGAATTGCACATAGCCTTGCACAATATGCATGTGAGCGTCAAAGGCTGGAGAGTCTTAATCATAGCACGGGGACTGCATTTAAAACAACAAAAAGGGAAGAAGTGCGGGATTATGAAAACGGTTTTCCAGCAGGTTTGATTGCCTCTATATTAGAGGACTATGGGAGGAGAATGGTTAAGGTCAAATTTGGAAGTAATATCATTGTTGACACTGTAAGTTGACCTTAACCATTCTCCTCCCATAGTCCTCTAATATAGAGGCAATCAAACCCGCTGAAAAACCGTTTTCATAATACCGCACTTCTTCCCTTTTTGTTGTTTTAAATGCAGTCCCCGTGCTATGATTAAGACTCTCCAGCCTTTGACGCTCACATGCATATTGTGCAAGGCTATGTGCAATTCAATTGAGTTCCCCATTTATCCTATAACCTTTAAATTGTAAGGAACAACAAATTTTCTCTTGAAATCTATTAACTTAACATCATTGTAACCAATTTTACCAATTAAAAATTTAACAACAGTTTCAGCATCACTCTCAATTCTTATTCATATTAGGTGGGTTATTCCCAAATAGACGTTCGGAACCAGTTCCGAGAAAAGATGTAGGTGTGCGCCTTCTCATTGCCGCATCAACAGACAAGTTAAAATCTATTGTAAAGTCAGGTTCTCTAACTACCTCCTCCAAAGAAATTGGATTACCTACGCAATGAGTTTTCCCAAAGTTATTTTTCTAAAAGTGAGTCTACATACAAAAACCCATTTGTCAAAATCTTCAAAATAATCAAACACAAAAATATACAAAGGAATCAGAGCACAATTCTCACAAAGCAATGGAAACAAGGACAAACCAAAATTTTACACAATAAAAAAATTTTACATTATATTTTTAAGTAATTCGCTAAACCACTTTTTCAGTTTTTTATAACTACTGAACGTTTTGTAAACCAAGCCACCAGGAGTGAATTCTGGAAATAGTAACAGTTTTGCTAATAGTACAAGAAAACAAGAAGCTAGATCAACAAACATTAAAAGCAGCTTTATGGTATTAACAAAACCAGAAGGAAATATCACAACACGCAAATTCTTCACAACACCATTATATTATAATAATCACAGCCAAGAATGGCAACGGGTCAAGTTCGGGCTGGGTTTCTTAATACCCGATCCCGACCTGGCCGCCCAGTCCATGCCACTTCAGGGCCCAATCCGTGGCCCAATTAAAAAAAAATGCCTGAAGCCCTAAACCTCCACAACCCTAGATCAGAAATCCAAAAAAAATAAACCCAAGATCATGTTTATCAATCTAGATCAGAAACCCAAAAAAAAATAAAAATAAAAAACCCAAGACGCCAAGATCCTGTTCATTAACCTATTCTTCAATCGGAACAGAGTAGCAACTAAAAACCCAAAAACAAACACAAAAATTTCAAATTTTTTATTTTTCCTTTCAAAATCACAAACACAAACACAAATCCTAACACAGAAATCACAAACCCGAAACAGATTCTCAAAAAAAAAAAAAAAAAAAAGAGAACCCAAACTCCCTAACGATCCCAAAGGTCCCAAACCGTAATGAACCTGAACATAACATACCATGATCGGCGGTGACCGGGGACACTGACAGAGCTTGGGACGGCGGCGAAGGCTTGGGACGGCGGCGAGAGGTTGGGTAGTCCGAAGGTGAGATTGAGAGTGAGTGAGAGAGATTGTTATTTGTGAGTGAGAGAGTGAGATTGTGTGAGTGAGAATGAAGAGAACAGAGATGAGAGAGGCCGGCTGTGTGAGCTGCAATGAAATGAGGATGAGGAATAGAATTTTAGGGTTTATAACAAAATATATATATATATATATATACACATACATATATATGAGGGTATTTTAGGAATTATATATTATATTATATATAACCGGATCGGATCGGATTGGGTTGGTTTGGATTCGGATTCAAACTAGGTTTTTTTAAACCCAAACTCCGACTCTATTCCTTATCGGACCAGATAAAACCCGGCCCGTTAGGATCGGACCGGGCTAAGTACTTCCAAGTCGGGCAAAAATTGCCATCTCTCGTCACAGCCCTCCTCAAAAGCATAAACTACCAATAGAGCCTAGTTTTCTATCTTTGTGAGATGTTATAGCCTTACAAATAACATGGAATTCTTTTCTTATTATACTCTCTCCAAGTATAAAATATAGTAGAAAAATTTTAACTAAAGCAGCACACTTGAATCTAGATCCCAAGTATGTATACATGTGTGTGTATGTGCAAGAGTAAGTCTGTTAGAAATAAATAACATAAATTAGATTAAATCATCATTGGTCCAATTACGCTCAATAAGGAAAGAATAGACTTACAAATAAACACCATTGTGAAGAATAAACACTCCACTTCATATTAGACAGACTATATTTCACCATGAGTTTTATCTAAAATATAGGGAATACAGTCACGCAGTCAACTTGACATTGATGACACATCAATTTTAAAGAAATTGCTAGAAACACCAAAAAATTGCCAAATATTTCACACTCAATGCCTTTTGTATTCTGGTGTTGCCCAGGAGAGGGGAACACTTGTGAGTGGGAGTGAAATACTTGGTGCATTTTCTAGGTGTTTGTGGCAATACTCCAATTTTAAAGTTCTTGAATCTAGGAAAAACTTTTTAACATCTCAAAAGGAAGGCAATTCACTCAAAGAAGCTGAACATATTAGGAGAGAAATTACTAATAAAAGAATTAGTAAAGAACATGCAATCCAATCTATTACATTTTCAAAATAAGTAAAAATAATAAAAGAAAAGCTACCTTTTAACATGTAAGCTTTTGTTGGTTTGCTGTTTCTATGACTGAGTTTGGTTTAGGAATTGCAATTGTTGCTGCTGTTTCTGCATTTGGTATAGGCTTTGCAATGCAAGAACCTAAAGTTTTGGGATTATGTACGAAACTAGAACCTAATCTTAATAGAATGTCAAGAACCTAAAAAGAAATGAACAAGAAGCAAAAATTAATACAGCAGAAGCAAAGAATAATTTACACTAAACTCTCTGTTTGGATGTCGTCTCTATCTTTATACTCACTTTCTCATTTTCTTATTATTCTTAACTTGATTAAAAAAACTCCCCACTTTCAAGGACAACAAATCGATTTTCATGTAAGTTTCTCTCTACTTAACTTGACTTCTATATCTTAAAATTTTTTCCTTGGCAAAATTTTCTATATATTCATTAACCATGTATGATTTGGTTTGTATTTCTTGTATTAATACTGTTTTAGTTTTGTATAGTATCACCTCCACAATTTCAAAAAATTCAATTTAATTTTTTTTTGATAGTTAAACAATTTTCAATTTAATTATATTATTGAAATTTTATATTTAATTTACATATAATTCTTGATTAAGTAATACTAGTAAATAAAATTAAAAATGTAGCAGCCTTTATCACATCAACAAAATAGAAATAGAGACAATTTTTACTTATATGCAGTATGCACACTAATTGGGATTTATTTGTTACTGCATCAAAAACTTTCAATCATTTTGCTTTTTATGCTTTCCTTTCAATCATCAAAGATTCTTGATCTCCTCTGAGTTCTCATCTGGAAAGATGATAACTCTTTTTTTTTATAAGGAATTGGAAAATAGTCAATATAAAAAACAAAATAAAAAAGTAAAATAGTCAAGATGGACAACTATGCAACAACAGAGAATGGCTATGGGCAGGGTATGGATTGGGTATACCATACACTACCTGAAATGTTTGCCCCTGGATACCGGATACCAATACCCATTATTATCCATACCCAATTTTTACTCGGATTTATTATCCATGGATATCCATTCCCTACCCGAAACCCATTTAATTTTTTCTTTTTAAAATCCAAAACATTTTAACTTAAAAACTAACCAATAAATTTAGAGAAATGATATGTCAACAACATTTTTACAACAAATCCTAAGTGGATGGTTGTTGTTGGGGCAAAAAAGTGATCTTAGTGTTAGGTTCAAATTTGAACTAATAACAACTAACCACCTATGATTTATTGTAAAAATGTTGCGGACGTAGTACCTCTCATAAATTTATCTTAAAAAAGAAAAAACTAATCAATAACTTTGAAATCAAATGTATCTGCTTCTCTATTCTTTTTTTCTTTTTAGATAGAAATAGACAATTTTATTATACACTCTAATACAGAGCACATGAGCACAAAAATCCCAGTAGCTTACCCTCTGTCATATCTATGTTGTTTATGCGCTCACAACGCGCTCACGCGCCACCACAGCCACGGTTCTTGGCAGATCCGTGAAGCCTTTAACCTCCACATCATCGATTCATGTTCCACGCTGCATTTGGGGCTCTGCTAGGTAATAGATCGAGAAGTTAAGTTCTAGATTTTACACACACACACACACACACACACACACACACACACACACACACACAGAGATCGAAATAATATGAAGTGTTTGGCTCGGGTTTAGAAAGAGAAAGGATGAGAGGCTGGGAGCCGCCATCTTGGTAGTGGCGGTTGGGCTTCACGATGGAGCTAGGAGGCTGTGCCTCGTTTAGATCGAAGAGAGGGTGAAACCGATCCAGATCGAGAGAGGTTATATGTGTTAGAATTATTTGCCCTCAAAAACAATACTATGCATTTTTATTTGATAATAAAGATTTTATTTTCACATTCATAATTTTTATAGGTATATTTTATTGTTTAAATGCGGCATGTGATGTCACATCTGTAGAAAAATCATGTTAATGGTTAAGGAACTAAAGACAGGGAGTAATGATTTTTCATAGATTATTAAATTGTTCTAGGCTGTGGATATTAATTGAATATTACCACTGAAGCCTACACTTGTTGTGCTGCTATATGATAGGATGATTTACTCCATCATTGAGGTAGTGACTTTAAGCAGACAAGTGGGTGTAATATAACAAGTACATACACTGAATTGGATCCGATCAAGAACACCTTATGGAGTGATCACTGTTAATTAAAAAGGTTGTTCTATCACACCTTTTTTTATTGTTCTCAAACATGAGAGGTTTGTGTATATTTATTTATTATACACATAACTTTGACAGTGTCAACTGGTGATGCTAATTTTAAAGGCTATATACAGACACATTGGGTTATGTGCGTAATGAGTAAAATATATAAATGCTCAATAATGAATCCACCAATCTCTAAAGAAAATAGTATATTCAGTTGATTTTCATATTGAAGTTGGACTCAAAACAAAACCGACCGGTGACATTTTTCAAATATATATATATATATTTAAAGAGTTTTTTTAAAAATATTTTGGAGTCCAATAGAAATTATGAAATCAAGAAATTAAGGGTCACATAAGCTAGGGACATGACAATGACATTAATCCAGTCTTAGTGGCTTGTGGGAATATAGTATGGTGGAAGGACATAGATATAAAATTGTAAGTAATGGGACCTCGTTTGTAATTCTCTAATCTTCGAGGGTCAATTGCAATATGTTGATGGACATTATTGCAATTTGTAGAAGTTCAAATATTTTCTTGATATGGTTGAAAAAATTAAGGAATAATTTTGAAAGAGTTTCAAGATAAGTCAATAACGTTCAAAGTTATTGATGAATCCTACAGCTGAAGATTAGGATCCCTAAGGATCCCACATCTAATCTCTCTCTTGGGTTTTAGAAGTCTTAAATAAAAATAAGATTTTAATATATCAGATTAGTGGTTGGCCATCAAAACTACTGAGTGATACTGCAGTCTTCTGAAAACTCAAAAAGAGAGGTAACACACTTGGGTTGCTAAGAGAGGTACGCAATTTTGTTCTATTTAGAATCTACGGTTGTGTGGTACAACGATTTTTAAATAAAAATATAAATTTTGTTTTATATTACTTCCGCAAATACTTTCAATATGTTTCGGGTTTTAGAGAGAAGTTGTGCCTGAGTTGTGAAACCACCTCCGATGGTGGCGATGATGAGCTTGAGAGGCTTCAGCCATGGTCGTCTGAGATAGAGAGATAGATCAAATCCGACGATTAGAGAGAGATTTCAAGGCTGAGAGAATTAGTTCGGAGATGGAGAAGACCACCGTAGTGGTGTTGCTGGTGATCAAAGTGATGAGTTCAAGGTATTGGGCCATGGAGGCTCGGGTGAGAGAGAGAGAGAGTGACAATGAAAATGGAGGCTCTAGTGAGAGAGAGAGAGAGAAAGTAAGAGAGTTAGGGTTTTTTTATATACGGGTCGGGTATGGATAATATTCATATCCTACCCGAACTATTTGGGTAATATCCATACCCTACCTGATTAAGTTCTACCCTGAAGAACCAGGTATTACCCAAAACATTTGAACTGGGTATGATATCTAAATTATCTCTTCCTTTAGGGTTGGTTTTTTTTTTTTTAAATTAAGGTTTTTAATAAATTAATCAATAGATAATATATTAAATTAAGGGAAAAATGATGTCATTTTGGGGGATTTAAAATGATAATGAAATTGTGGAGTTTTGAAACTTAGAAAATTGAAATAAAAGGATGCAAATTTTTAGATAATTGAAATGAAAAATAGTGAAACTTAAATGATGAATTTTGAATTTTGAGCCTTTTTTGTGGTTAAAATATTATTTTGGTTTCTAAACTTTACCAAAATTTTTATTTTTCATATTTAAATTAATTTTTTTTTTATCTCACATTTTGTTAAGAGTTTTTTTTTTTTATTTTTTATTTTATAAAAGACTTTGTAGCTAAATTGCCACCTCTCCATGAACAAAGTGCATGATGTAATTATTTCTCAAAAAAATATAAATAAATAAATAAATCATCAATGATTTTATGCCAAAAAAAAGTTTTTTTAATAAATAATTCAAAGATAGAAAAAGATTAAAAATAATTTTTTTAATAGTTTAAGAACGAAAAATAAACTTTTGATAAAATTTAAGGATGAAAAATAAAATATTTTTAATAGTTTAGGGGAAAAAAATTAACTTTTAAATTGTTTAGAAACCAGCAACTAACTTTTTAAAGTTTAGAGTTAAAAAAAAAAAAAAACAATTTTTTGGTAAAGTTTAGTGAACAAAATAATAATAATAATAATAATAACTAGCCTCTGTGCATGCGCTCACGCGCGTACTCAGAAGTTCTTCTATTTTTTTGAGTAAAGATTAATAATTTGAGATTTCTGATTTTTCCAATCACAAAAAAAAAAAAAAAAAAAACAAACAAACAAACGTGGGGTGAGTTTTGTAGATTAGAGAAGTTTTAAAATTAACAAAAGAGTGATTCTATTTTATAAGAAGTTACTGAGTAGAAGTAAGAATTTAAATCAACGTAAAAGTAAGAGTTTATTAAAAGCAGTAAGACATTCAACGGAGAAGTAGGAATTTATTATTTTTGTCAATTTACTATTTTAACCCCATTTTTAAGTTTTAAGTAAGGGTATTTTTTACATTAAAAAAACAATAACTAACTTTCTTTTTCCGATTTACTATTTTAACCTCATTTTTAAGTTATTGGTTAATTAATTTAGGGGTATTTTTGATAGAAAAAAAAGCAATAACTAACTTTCTGAATCCTCTTAATATATACATATACAGATAATAATAATAATAATAATATATTATTATTATTATTATTATTATTCAGTCACAAATTCACAATAGAGTACTAGACAATGGAAAGGGGTTTATGCTTAAACCCTAAATTAAAATCCCAATTCCCACGCCCTTCCTCTGCTACAATTGCACGTCTCAATGCTCAAAAGTCAAAACCCCATTCCAATCCCACAAAATAAGAGAAAACCCAGATGCTTCTCAATCGCTCAGCTTCACTGCTTTACCTCCACAAACTCTCATCTCCTCCTACTAAATTCTTTTCTCATTTCAAACACTCATACTCTATTCTTCTCTCTAACCCTTCACCTTCAGCACCACCGCCATTACTTCCTTCATGCCCTTCATTTTCTTTGCCCAGGGTCACCTTCTTTTGCCTGAACCCACCTCGCCAAAGACAAGCTAGACCTTTTGCGACTGCCACCGCTCCCGCGGAGAGGAAGGGAACTGACACGTTTTTCGCCGATGAAGACGCGTCGTGGGCATCCCTCGGGGTGTCCGATAAGCTTTCTCGGGCTCTCTATAGTGCCGGCATCGATAGGCCCTCTCTGGTTCAGGTACCCACACACACTCACCCTGGCCTTGTTCACTCATTTGCTGAATTATAGCAGGAATGTCAATGTTTTGTTTTTGATTGTTTTTGGAGAAATGCAAGACAAAGAGGGAAAAACAACGAATTTTGAATTGTGGGTTTTGTTTTTTGAGGGGAAAAGATGAAAACTTTGACCAATATGGTGTTTAATAAGCGAAAATTTCTATACTAGACTTGTTAAAGGCTTTGTTTAGGTTCCATTTGGTTTTCAGTAGTATAAATTGATTGATATAAATTTAACTACACGTGATGATGTAAGGTTTTGAGATTTTGCTAAAGAAAAACACATGATATTATGAATATGAAATGACATATTACACTTAGTCATTTCAAATTCCTTCATAAATTTCATTCATAAAAAAAATCCTATCATTTCATACTTTTTTCATGTCATTTAAAACTAAAGATTGAAATCCAAATCCTTGTGCGTATATTTTTTCTGAGTTTAGTGAGGGTTGTTATTTAAGATATTTCTATTTGAAATATAGTTTACTTGTATACCAGCTATACTTTCGGGAAAGGATGTGGTTGTAGCTGCAGAGACCGGTAGTGGTAAAACACATGGATATTTGATTCCCCTGATCAATAGGATCTGCTGTGCACATGATGATTCTTTAAATGCTGTTTCTGATCAAGAATCAATCCAATCCCAAAGGATTTTTCTTGTTCTTTGCCCAAATGTGCTGCTGTGTGAGCAAGTGGTGCGGATGGCAAATGGTCTTTGTGGCAATGATGGTAAACCGCTTCTTAGAGTTGCAGCTGTCTGTGGTGGGCAGGTACTTTCTTTGCAAATTATTCTTGTGATGGATATGGGCTACTAAGCCTTTACATAGTGTGTTAACTGAAGGGATTTGGTTCAATTTTCTTTGGGGGTTATGTCCGTAGACATTTTAAGATTTTTGATTCTCACAAATAAGAAACTTTGAATGCAGGGATGGCCAGTTCATAAGCCTGATATTCTCGTGTCAACACCAGCTGCTCTCCTTAATAATATTGATCCAGACAAACGCCGTTGTTTGGAGTTTATGCGTGGTGTAAAATATGTGGTATGTTTTTTGTGTAAATATGTTGGTTATCTCAATAATTCCAAATCTGATCTGGCTGCCCAGAATGATATCATAGGAGAGATCACATAATTTATAAGTAACATATCTATTTGCTCTAACTTGCAGGTGTTAGATGAAGCAGATATGCTTCTTTGTGGGGGCTTCCAGAATAAAGTAATTCGTCTATTAAACATGCTCCGCTTTGATGAAAAGCTATTGTCTCGATCAAAAGAATCTGTATCTGAGTTGCCAGTGGAATTGGAGTCTGAACCTTCATCGCAGTTTACTTTAGATGATAAGGAGGACCTACAAACTGACATCATATCAGAAGGGGAGGAAAATTATGACGATGTTCATGTTGATGACTTAGCAGAGGAAGTTGAAGCTGGGTCTAATAAAAGAAAAGACTGGAGGAGAGTGAGAAAAACTTATGAGCACAGTAAACAGTACGTTTTTGTTGCTGCCACCCTTCCAGTAAATGGAAAGAAAACTGCTGGGCAAGTGTTGAAACAGATGTTTCCAAATGCCAATTGGGTCAGTGGAAACTTCCTCCATTGTCACAACCCCAGATGCCCCATCTATTTCTGGTTGCCTACTATTTTTTCTAGTGATATTCTTTTTCCCTTTGCTGGTCATCTGCTTTTGAAGCATTAGTGTGTGTTTTTAATTTTAAATTAATATATACTAGTAACACATGGTGACCTATAGCAAAAAGATTAGGTTTACTGGTGGCTCAATGGGAAAATTTTGGTATCACAATGCAATATATATATATATATATATATTAACTTTAGTATGTACTATGTAGGACTCTTCTTATAAAGAGTAAGTGTATGGTGATCTAATGACTTATCTTAACAACAATTGCAATATGCCAGTTTGGTCACATACATTTAGCCTACTATAAGACTGTTTACAACCATGCAAAAAAGTTATATTATGGTGCCATAGCATATGAAATGATGAAATCATACACATGGTTGGAGATGTTTGCTCCACGCACTATGTTCATATATGTATGCATATACGTCTACATCTATATTTCCATGGTGATCCTTTTGATTCACATTGTTGATGCCTAAATGCTATCAGTGGGCATGAGTTTAGATTATAAATTTTGGACCATTTCAGGCAGTAAATGACAATTTAATTCCTTGCTTGGTGCATTGAAGTATTCTGTAGAACATTATTAGTTTTTCTGTGTGTAACTAATAAGGAAATATTGGATGATAGAATTGAGAGGAATAGGCAGGGCATATATATGAAATTTGTGATACATACCCATCTCTCCTGAACTGTGTGGGTCAAAATTTTGACTTCTTCCACTTTAAGAGATCCTTAGCCAACTCATTGGCAAATGCTTTAACAATAGCTTGATTGCATTGCCAATCATTAGTGTAGAATTTAGGTGAGGCCTTGCATGCTTGTTGGGTGGAGCCCCATAGGTGTGCAGCCATTATCATATGCTTAGCTCATGGAAATTAGTGTCGATTAAGTTTGGGAGGAGTCATGAGGAGGGAATTTACCCTCAAATAGTACTTCAGGTGGGAAAAAAAGAAAGAAAAGAGATGCAACTCCAGTGATTAATGGTGAAATTTTTCTTTTTATTTTCCAGTTCTAGCCAAACAGCGTGGCCTTGTTTTCTAGTAAAGACTTAATGAACTCAAAAGTATATACATAATTGGTTAAAGATGTAATGCTATATAAAAAATCATTCTTTTATTTAATATGTATTCTTATGGGTGGGGTCTTGTATCTGGGGTTGACTCAACTAGGGTGGTGCACAAAGTAGCCCTGCCTTGAAGAGGCTCTTCGTCATTTAAAAAAAAGAAAAAATTATGCTAAATAACCTCTTTGGTGTTATGGCGAATGTGAAAATGCATGAAAGCTGGTGATTATTGACTCAATTCCATTTCAGATTGAAGCAGAGGTGGATTGAAGTTACAACTGAAACTCAGGTGGATGAACTCATAAATGCTGTGAAACAGGGTTTTAAATCTAAAGCTACTGAATGCTGAACTATGGTGTTTGCAAACACTGTTGAGGCTGCAGAAACAGTGGCAAATATATTGTTGAAAGCTAACATTCACTGTTACTGTTACCATAAGGATGTCTCCTTGGAGGAACGTTCCCAGAGCTTGACTGATCTCAAAGAGAAAGGTGGTATTCTTGTGTGCACTGATGCTGCTGCACATGGTGTTGACATACCAAATGTCTCACATGTTATTCAGGTGCATCTCTTTTTATGAAATCAGCTATTCCTCCATCATGTATCTGGTTTTCCTTTCACAGGACAGAAAGCCCTGCTAATGCTAGGTTTTTTTTTTTTTTTTTTTTTTTTGATAAGTACTAATGCTAGGTTTCATAACAGTAAGTAAATGGGAGAATGCAAATGACAGACATCAAAAGAACTTTTTAAATCATGAGAGTAAGCACTAAGCACTTAAGCAGCTATGAGTGTGCTTACCGATTCTGATACATTAGCGTGGAAATTGATAAGCATTAATTTTTTTAATGAGTGGTCACTAAGCAACTAGGGTCACTTTACTAACTCCATGCTATTAGAGTAAATCTAAATAGGAAAACAAAATTATATTATTGAAAAATGTTGGAAAAAAATTATGATGGACACAGATTTCCAGAACTAATACAAGAACTTAAAATTAGAAGTTTCTCAATGTCAGAGAATTTTTGAAAAAAAGGAGAAAGGGAAAGTATTTTTACATTATATAAAAATGGTAAAGGACACTAAACCGTAGACTTCCTATAAATTTAAGCAAGGTCCAATATATATATATATATATATATATCACAATGAGTGCTTTGTTGTCAGAGCCAGTAGAAAATGAAAAACCTTGTTATTGGTAGTGAGATGATCATAGCCTTAGTATGGGACCTTACATATGGACACTCTAGATGAGCTTTCATTTTTCTCTCACATGTTCTTCTGTCATGTGACCTCTTGTACTATTATAACTGGCATGCTTCCTTCAAATTGTTTTTCTAATTTTGTTCTGTTTGTTCAACATTTTTTGGGGTGTATATGAATTGATAGAGGACTTATCACTTGAAATTATCTATCTATTCCAGGCAGACTTTCCTACTTCTGCGGTAGATTTTTTGCATAGGGTTGGTCGCAGTGGTAGAGCTGGTCAGTTTGGACTGGTCACTAGTCTGTACTCTGAATCCAACCGGGATCTGGTTGCTGCAGTTCGTCAAGCAGAGGAACTTGGTCAGCCTGTGGTAATTCTTGAAACTTGAATTTGATTCTCAAAGATGTGTTTTCTGTGAATAGGCAGATTTTATGCTACTTAGGCCCAGATTTTGAAGAACAAACAATGATTCTGCAATTCTGTTTCTTCCCCCTAAAGTAGTGTTGTTTAATGGGATGCTGGATACGTAGGAATGTACAATTTGGTGGAAGTTACAATTCTCATTGATTTTTTATCATACATGAATGCAAGTTTTAGTTTCCTACTAATGTATTGTAAATTCCATATGTGGTTCCCTATTATTTTGTTGCCAATATTTGCACCTTCATGAATGATGACTGGTTATTTTCTTATGTCTGCAGGAGACGGCATTTAGCAGGAAAAGAAGCTCCTGAAACAAGTTTAAGAAGAAAGGTAAGGTTTTCACCATGATTTGGCAAAAAAGTATCATATCCACATAAACATGGAGTGCATATACTTAAACGTATTAAAGGATGCACTCTCACATCAAAATTTGTAGTAGAATAAAAAGTTGCATCTTATATTTGGGTATAAATAATCTGAAAAAATATATTAACTAGAGAAGTACAGTTTTGTTGTGATACTAAATTTGAGCTTATACTTATGGTTTGGCAGGTTTGACAAAAGTCAGAAACTTGTCAATTGTTGAAGAGAGTGTGTTCTAGCATAAAATGATTAGATTGTGAGGAACTTGGTATGTAAGGAAGCATAACTGGTCTTTATTAATTCAAGCGAATCCAATCAATGTAAATGGTATTCTATTGATCTCTCTGAATTAGATATGATCTAATTAATACATAGGCCACAAAGTGATATCTCTCTCTCCATAGTTGAATCTGTTCCTTTCTTTCTTGGGCCAAAAATATTCACTTTTCAGAGTCCTAGAGTCAGTTATGAGAGTTGCATTCTACATCTTCAAGCAACTCCCACTTAAAAATGTTCCTTTCAATGATGTCACTAAATGTAAACATTTTACTGCCCCAGTCATTTACCTTAGGTTGCATTCTAATATCTTCAAGCAACCCGCTTTGTCTTTCCATAGTTACATGAGTAGATATGCATCTCCGGTTCATAGGCCTAGTAGAATCTAGAAGTTAAGATCTAACTCAAACCAGTGCCCTAGGCCAGTTAAGTGATGATTTCTTTTGCACAGGTTGATAATTTAGTGGAAACTAATTCACTGTGTGGTACACGATTCTTGGAATACTTTTGTGGTTATGCTAAATGATTCTGCTGGACATAATCGATGTTGACTGATTGAGCAATTAGAAGGATTTGATTCTTATTTCCAATGCTTGGTGTCTACTCCAAGCAAGCATAGGTACTGAAGCCTAGGTTCTCTTTCCTTCTTCTTTTTAAAAAAGTATATATATATATATATATATTATTTTTGTAAAACCTACTAACATTGAACTTTGATGTTATCCAAGGATGACATCCAAGATTCAAATCTCCTCCCCCATTATAACCATCAAATGAATAAAAAAAATGAAGTGGAGGAGATAATTGTTGGAAAAAGGTCAGTTGTAAAACATGTTGAGAATTACATTACAACTTTGAGGCCATCTGGGGTATGAGAAAAGTCATATCTGTGTTTAAAGTTTTTGAAGAACTAAATGTATTCACACAACTCAAAATCTGATGTGTCATTTTGGTATTTTTAATAAATGATGTGGCATTATTATTTTAAAGCATTTAATAGTAGATTAATGATTTAGAAGAATTTGAATTGTATTACAAAAATAAAAGGTCAAGATTTAAAGAACTTTATACGATGAAATATCAAGATTTGAAGAAACTCTATAGGATGAAGTATCTTAAAAACTCTAAATGATCTTAATGCATTCAGATTTAGAAATATAAAAACTAACATAAATAAAAGGAAATAAAAATTTTTATTTTTATTTTTGGTTAAAACTTAAAAGGGTTCTAGACTTTAAAAATTTCAATGAAAAATGTATCAATATATAAAATTCAAATTCATGTTAGAAATTAAATAATATTTATTTATATCAATTAAATTTATTCATGTCAAAACAAGTCAATTTGTTAATACAATAATGAAACAATAATGAATTAAGTCATTTTGAGTTAATTGCAATTACTCTTGTGATCTTTTGGACAGTTTTTAAACAATACAATGGTTACACTAACTTGGTGCCCATTTGGTTCCACTTTAAGGATTTCAAAACACCTTTATCAAACACCTTTATAGGCAGCTTGTAAGGATGATTATTCCCTTTGTTCTTCCTTCTTTTAGTAATGGTTTGCATATTATTAAAAAAAAAATTTAAAATTTTTTTAAAAAATAAAGAGAGAAAGATCCCAAAACACACGTTTTCCAGCCCAAAACTCAAAACGTGTGTTTGGTAAATTATTGCAAATGCGTGTAATCAAAATGTGCGTTTTCCAGTACAAAGGAATCTTGTGTTTTCATCTGGCAGCACAAGAGCTACAGTTGCAAAATGCAACAAATGTAAGAGCATCCACGTCAGTGGATGCATATTTTCTTTCTATTTTACATGAAAATGTCTACTTTTTCTATTATACACACTCACTTTTACAAAACACCTACATCAGTCTGTCTATTCTACACTTTCTCTTATTTTAATAATATTTTTCTCACATCTTTATTATTATTTTTTAATTACCCATAGCCCACCAACTTTAACACACAGCCAACTATCTGATCTCTATCTCAATCTCTTTCTTTTTCCTTTTCACTTTCTTTTTTTTATTCTTTTCCTTCTCCGTCTTTCTTCTTCTCCGTTTTTTCTTCTTCAGCCTTCAGCACTTTCTTCTTTCTTCTGCTTTTGCTAATGCTGAAACAAGAAGCTAAAGAGAGAACTCTTGGTGGGTGAGCTTTTTTTTTTCTTTTTTCTTTTTCTTTGAGAAGATGGTGGGTAAGCTTAAAAAGAACATGAATTTAATGTTTTGGTCTGAATTTTCTGCATTTTCTTCTTGTTCTTTTGCAATTTCGGTTTGATTATTTATATGGGTTTGATTTTCTGTTGATTTTGGGTTGATTTTGTGGTGGATTATCAATTGTTGAAATGGGTTGGAGACTTGGAGCGGTGGTGATTGGGCTGCAATGGTGGCTGGGTGGTGTTGGGTTGGTGATGGGGTGGTTCTGCCCTTTCTTCTTCTTCTTCATTTTTCTTCCTCTTCTTCTTCTTCTTCTCTCTTTTTCTATTTTTTTTTTTTTGTCTTATATATCTAATCTAAGAAAAACCTTTTTTAAGGTAGAGTTTTTGATCTACAAGACACCAAGCAATAACCACCAGGTACCAAAAATCACTTGTGAGTGAGCATACTTTTAGTGTGTGAAAGAATAAATGGAGAATTATCAGAAACATACCATCTTTTTCATAGCTCTTCATAATTTTGTTAGACTAAATGATAGGATGATAGGAGGGCTTCAAAGGTACCAATCAAGATTTAATTCCTATAAGATAACATAGTAGTAAAGCAGACAACATGAGATCTTTAACAGACATTGAGATGGTGATTCATTGCTAATTTCATTTGGGGATAATAATTAGTAGTTGTCTTTTTTATTTTTTATAATATTATGTAGTACAATTTAAACTTGGATTATTGGTATGTATTTTTTCATCTTTTTGCATTATCATTTTGTGCTCCATGACGTTGAAATTTTTTGAAATTTAATTAATATTGATAAGAAGTTACTAATAGTAATAACAAATAATTATGACACAAAAAAATCCTAACACAAATATTATTAAAATAATACGAATATTATTATTATTATTATTATTAAGAAGTTGATACTAAGTATGAAATAAACTCTCTTATATAGACACTTTTTAACAGTTTTTATTAGACGCTCAACTTTTTTTTTAAAATTCTTAGTTTTATAACCGTGCTTTTTGAAATCACCACTTATAATAAATCATAGTATTATAATTAAAAAAAAAAAAAAAAAAAAAGGTTGAACCAAACTCACACACAATGCTAGAACAAAATCCACAGTTGTAAGTAAAATCATGCGGAGTAGCCGTAGGCACAGCTGGGTGGGTGTGCAAGTCATATTGAGTGGGCCACAACGTCAATCAAGCTATATATAGTCTCTAGTCCAGAAACAAGCCCAAACTCAATTATCATTATTCAAGTTCTATTAAGGAAGCCATGAACAGTGTTGCAAAACAATTATCATCATCACCGAACACTGACACACCTAGCCTTGTTTCCTCCCTCTCATAGCTGATGCCTGATGGAACCTACAGGGGGTCGATAAATCAACACTGGAGGCCCATTTTTTATTCAGTAAAAAAAAAAAAAAATCTTTTGCAATTTTTTTTTTTGAGAAGAAAAATCTTTTGCAATTAAACATTATATCTCAATCTCATTTCAATGCATTTATTTTTAAAAAATTTCCTTTCTTTTCTTTACTTATGTACTTTCAGTTTCATTTTAAATCTGCTGCATGCATGGTTAAAAAATAGAGTAATGCTACAACCAAGCCACAAACTATTTTAGCACATTTTTTACAAATTATTGTTGTGACTACTTTTTACTGATTCTCATTTAATCCCATTACTAACATCACTTTTATACTTACTAATAACAACTCACCATATTGGCAATTGAAAAAAAAAAAGAAAAAGTTAGTATAGCATTTTCCTAAAAAATAATCTCTTTTCTTCTTCTCTAATATGAGAATATTGAAATTAAAAAAAAGAAAAGAAAAAAGAAAGTAGATCTCCCATTTTCCTAACAAATTGAGATGAGGTGTATGTACGTATTAATGGGCTCAGCTAATAGGGCCAACTGTGGGCTTTGCCAAAATAGTGAGATGAAAAAGGAGTAAGAAATTTTTAACAAATTGGAATAAAGTGAATGTATGCATGTATTTATTAATGGGCTCACTAATAAGGCCAGTTGTGGGCTTTGCCAAAATAGTGAGATGAGATACGAGATTTTGTTTGGGCATGATGGTTTTTCCTGTGACCTAATTATAATATTTGGTAACGATTACGAAATAGGGTAGAGGAAGTGTATTAAATACTAAACAGTGAGTTTACTTTTAAGGGCAAGACTTAAATAAAGTACTTAGGTGCTGTTTTTTAAGATCTCTTTTTAAAATTCAGCCATATGGATTTTTTTTTATAGGATGGAAGAGTATTTTTTAATTAAGTAGTCACATGACTGAATCTTAAGAAGGAAATCTAAGGTACTGTAATTAAGTTTCATTCAACTTTTAAAATGAAAAAAATAATCGACTCCAATCCTTCCTCCCTAGGTTCTAGCTTGAATCTTCTATATAATAATAATAATAATAATAATAATAATAAATTAGATATCTGGGATGATACTACTTTTTTGTGTTATTCCCACTTGATATCTGAAATTGTGTTACCAGCTGCGAGAATATTTTGCGTTGGCAATGGTATCTGTCTATTCCAACAATGATGATTACTCTTCCTCTCCAAAACACATATCTTAGAAACTAACATTTACAATAATGCTGACATCTCCAAAGCCCATTAAATTCTTGTCCACCAATGATATCGACCAAAATTCTACGCAGTTCAATCCTAAACTCAAGCCTATTTCAAAGAAGAACTACCCTCATCTTAGTTATTCTAATTTGAAATTTACATGTAATTAATAGTACAATAATGTTAAAACCAAAAAATTGATAATCTTTTACTTTCCTCCAATATTTCACATGAAAATTAATATAAAAAATGTCTTGATATATTTTTTTTTTTAATTCAATACTGGGTGAAAAGTACCAAATAGTGTCAATTGAGCTACAAAATTACAAATCGATATTATATATGCTTTGATCAGGTCCAAAGTAGGTTGTTTATTTTTATTTTTATTTTTTACTTTTATGAGTGATGGAATTCATTATTAACGTATGTGGGCATGCAACATGCATCTATACTTTATAGGTGAGTTATTTTAAAAAAAAAGAAAGAAAGAATAGTTATGTGTTTGAACGAACTGACTTCGGTCCAATGTATAGAGCATTACATGCATTGGGATATACTCACGTGACAAATATTTTACATGTTTCAGCATCTCAAAGGGTCCAATGCCTTGTGCACTAGACCTAATCCATACTTATGTCTGAAAAGGAACTTAAAAAAGAAGAAGAAGAAGAAGCAAATAATGGTACAAATGCATGATATCAAATTGAAATGAATGAAAATTTTTAACAATAAACCTAAACCAAAAACTCTTAGTAAGGATAGTTTTAAACATACAAATAGATTAAAGTAACCTACAGTACTGTAGACACCCCATTTTACAACTTGCATTTAACCAACCGGTAGATCTTCAAATTTGTGATACAAAACAAATCTTGATGCTCTAACGATCATAATGGTATGTCATGAGTTTTGATCGAACCACCTGATCAAAAGTTATCATACAAACAATTTTCAATGATCATGGCTCACCTACACAATGGGCCCGATCACGTCCTATCTTAAACACTTAATTTTGATTGGTTCCAACAAGAATTAATTTAAAGTTAATTAAGTGTGAATTTTGATTGGATTTCATTTTTTTTATTTATTTATTTCTTTAATAAAAAATGTTTTCCTTTGTGGCATCTTATCTGCTCTTTTGAAAAATACAATTTGGAGAGAGAAAGATATGATCCATGAAAAAATTTAAAAAAAAAAAAAGAGAAAAAAAAGAAAAAAAGAGAAAAATGCTCAAAAAAAAACGTTTTTATCTTCAGCAGAAACTTGAATCGCATTTTTGGTCTGGATATCATTGAAATTTGATTCTCTATTTCTTGAAAGGTTGTAGAGAATTGAATTCCCTTTCAAAAAACACCAATCCCGAATCAATTGGAATTTTGAGCAGAAAGTTATGGCCAAAATACGAAACAGGTGCTGAAGATAACACAAAATCAGCATCATCTTCAATTTTCTTTCAAAATTTCAAAAGAGGATCAACACCCAATCTGATCAATCTTATCTAATAAGTTTATCCCCTCCCTTAGCTTCAGAATAAATCTTTTGAAAAACAAGTTGGATAGAGAAACAGATACAACCTGTGAAAAATTTCAAAAATGCTAAAAAAACGTTACTATTTTTCAGCAGAAATTTGAAACGCATTTTTGGCCCAGAAAACGTTGAAATTTGGTTTTCTCAATTTCTGAAAAAGTTGTAGATAATTGAATTTCCTTTCAAAAAACACTAATCATAAATCAATTGGAATTTTGAACAGAAAGTTAGAGCCAGAATACGAAGCAGGTGCAGCATCATCTTCAACTTTCAAAATTCAAATGGAGATCAACACCAAATCCGTTCCAGCTCATTTAAACAGGTTATCTCCTCCCTTAGCTTCAGAAGAAAGCTAATAACTTAGCTTTAGAGCTAAGCCATCCCTTTCCCTATAAATAGAGAAGACCTTTTCCATTTTCTGGACCCCCGAAATCCCTCTAGAGAGCTAGTGAGAAAGCAGAAAAGAAAAGCTGTTGAGCAACCATTGTTCTTACTTTGGTTGTAGTTTAGTACTTCCTTGCTTTCTCCCTAGCCTTTTAAGTGATCATTTCCCCCTTTTAATTTATGTTCTATGTTGGTAAGTACTTAATTTTGCTCTCAACTTTCTACACATGCTTGAATAAATGTTTAACGAGTCATTATTTGTTTCCTTTATGATATGCTTGGATGAACATGCCTATATGTCTCAATTGACATTCCTTTTACATGCTTAGATGTACACTCCTAGGTTAAAGCACGATTTTCTCTTACATGCTTAGATGAACACTTCTAGGCTAAAACACAACTTTCCCTTGAATGCTTAGATGAACATGTCTAGGTTGTTCGTTTACTTAAAAAAAAAAAAAAATGCTTGAACGAACATGTCTAAGTATTTTGATTCTCTCTAGATGAACATGTCTAAGGGATTTTTCCTTTATTTTTTCATAATTGCTTGGATGATTAAATATGCTTAAATGTTTTATTTTATTTTATTTTCTTTGCAATTATGTTGATGACAAATAACATGACAATTTTGTCTTTTCTTCACGTGCTTAGATGAACATGTCTAGGCTAGGAATTCTTTGTTTACATTGATTTCTTGGATGAACATGCCATTACCTTCATGCTTTCTTTACATTAAAATTGTTATCTAACAAAATTCATTTTTTGTTTCTCTTTATGTCAAATTCCCCTAATACATATTTGCTTACATTCTTGCAAATTAACATGTTTATATGACATATTGTTTGTGTTTGTTTGACATGACATGATATTAGCCACGTTAACCTAGGAGACCGGTTTTACCGGGCGAGATGGGTGCTTAATCCCTTCCCATCTCGTAAATTAGCCTCCGAACTAAGATCAAGGGTTCTAGACTATGCACTTGTATATGTAATTTTACATTTTTTTAGAATGTAACTAGGAAATAAAGCAATGTAATTTACTTTTCTTAGATTGTATCTAGGACAAAAAAGCATTGTAAATTGTTTTTACAAATTGATGTAAATTGTCATATACATTAATACAACAGAAGTTTTTTTTTTTTTTTTTTTTTTTTTTTTTTTTTTTTTTATATTGAAGGTTTTCTTATTTTTCCATTTAAATTAAATAAGTGGAGACTCCATGTAAAACACTCGATCTAGGGGGGAGTATGTTTTACAGTGGCGACTCCACTGGGGATGTTGAAGGCTAGACTCTAGTTTAGGTTATGGTGGCCAACCATGTCATTTGTTTGTTTATTGCTTTTAATCATATGTCATATTTGTTTGCCATAACATCATTTGCATGATAGAAATTCGATATGAATTGTGTATGTTGCTCGGAAACCATGGTAATTGTAGCCATGGATCGCAGTCCTCCTGGATTCATGTACCCAGTGGTGAACCAACCACCCCATCGCCTAAGACTCACTTGATCTTTCTTGCATTTCATAAAGGACAAACTCTACCATTTGGACCAACGCGGCGTTCGTACGTCACAAGTTGGAAGGTACAATGTCCTAGCTTTTGGGGAACCTTTTAGCCTACCTTTTACCTTCATGTAAGAAGCCATAGAACCAATCTCTAGGTCAATCCCATAAAATGCATTACATCCTATGTATGTGTTTGGCCGTTGTTTGTTTATTCCCAATAAGGCCCGAATTTAATAATGAGAAAGTAAAAATTATCCAACTTTTGGGTATAGGAAAGGACTTGGTCTAGAGATGGTGAAGGTCGATTGAAAAGATTATCATAGTCCAAGAGAACAGTTGAAAGCCCAGCTCAAGAAATCTCAGCACAAGGAAGTTCAATACAGAGAAGTTTGGATTCAACAAATTTAAACCAAGGTTCCAGTCCTATAGTAATTCTTGAACCTACAAGCCCAAACACAAGCCCGCACCTACAATTCTCAAATCCACTCTTCCACTATAATCCCTTATATACTCCTCCAAGCCCTTCCCAAAGCTTATTTCCTAATCCTCCTACAAGTCCATTCCAAAGTTCCCTTACAAGTTTAACTCAAGAGGACATAATCATTCCTTTACCAAATTCATTCACTTCAGAAATGGCCCACGAGAACAACAACCATAAGGATCAAAACATGAATGATCATGAACAACCACCTCCCACCACTCAAGATTTACTCAACATCACGGTAATTGGACAAGCCCAACTCCAAAAAGACATCCAAACATTGATCCAACAGATAGGGAACAAGAACTCTCATGAACCTTCTAGTGCCCTGAATGAATCGCTGAATTCTGAAGAAAGCCATGGCTTAGGGTTGACTGAAAATGAGAAGAAGATGATTGAACAAATGGACCAAATGGAAAAACTCCTCCTGAGATCTAGAAGGGTTGAAGAAGCTATGGATCTACATTCACTTTCGCTCTTTCCTCAAGCAAGGGCCCCACCAAAGTTTAAAATGCCAACATTGGACAAGCTTGATGGCACAGGCTGCCCAAAAGCCCATTTGAAAATGTATATGAGGGCATTGCAACCCTTAGGGGCTAGTGAAGAGCTAATGGCCCAGATGTTTCAAAACACACTCACGGGGGCTACTTTGCGTTGGTTCCTAAATTTGGATGATTCTCGAACTCGTAATTGGGAAGATATTGGTCGTGAGTTTTATAAACAGTACAAGTACAATACTGAAGTGGATGTTACTCGAAGAGACCTTGAGACGTATAGGGGATGGAAGTCAGTAGGTCTGACATATGTGATCAAATATATATATATATATATATAAATTTCTTCTTTCTCAATTAAAATATTAATTTCATGCCTAAGAGCTTCACATTCAGCCCACGATGCATCCCTGTTGTTTTCCTTAAGCACTTGCAACCTATTTCGCTTTTCCTCAATCTTTTTGCCTAAGGAACACAATGAATTTTTACTCCAGGCTAACAACCTCTTCCTACATTCTTTTATTTTGTTACACACTTGGAGCAAAAGACTACCATTGAAGGGAATAGACCAAGCATTTGCAATTGCGTCCTCACAGCCTTCATCTTTCACCCATGCTTCCTTAAACTGAAATCGTTTTTTTATACATCCTAATTTGAACCTACGCTTGCCTTCTTAGTTGCACCCCAATGGCCATGTGATAAGAATTTGAAAAGCTTAAATGATGAACATCAAAGTGAGGAAAAAGATCATACCATTCTTGATTAGCTACCCCACGATCGAGTCTAACATATACTCGATCCTATTCATCTCCCCGATTGCACCATGTGAAGCGAGCACCTTTAAAACCCATGTCCCTTAATCTGCAATTGTCCAGCACTTCTCGAAAATTCGCCATTCCACTCACTTCTTGGTTCCCCTCCTTGTTTTTCATTCTCTGAAAGTATCTCGTTGAAGTCACCTATGCATATCCATGGCAATGTGACTTGCTGATGAAGTAGGCGCATCAAATTCCATGTCTCAATACGCTTCAATTTTTCAAGATGCCCATAGATCCCTGTCAATCTCCATGAAACCCCATCCTTCTCTGTCACAATAACATTAATATGGCTTTTTGACAAGGTCCTCAATTTCACATCCCATTTTGAATCCCAAAACAGAGCCAAGCCTCCACTCATTCCAATTCTATCTACACACACTACATTATCTATTTTTAATTCATTCCTCACTTCTTCTATACCTTTCTTTTTAAGTTTAGTCTCCATTAGAAATACAATTCGGGGACGTTGAACTTTAATGAGCCTAGACAGCTCTCCAATAGCACTTTTGTCCCCAAGTCCACGGTAATTAAGACTTAAGATACTCATAGTTCAGCTTCCTTAATCACCTTACTTCAAAGATTCAATAATCCAACACAAAAACACCTAAATTTGTGACCCTTTAAAAGACAGATTTACCTGTAGCCAAGATAAGGTGCTATTGAGATGATATGGAAGCTCTCCACTTTGCAAAGACACAACCATAAGTATCTTTTATTGCTGATAACAATCAGCCCCTTCACTCCAAGAAATGGGTTGGTCCACGAAGCTAAGAGCTCACCCAATAGCTGACAAGTCTTCAGAGCTACAATGGAATTGGTCGGTACCTTGAGATTTTGAGGCGGTGACCTCTTTCGACAACGAAACCCACAAAATGGGCAAGGAAACCCACACAACGAAAGCCCACACACTGGGCAAGGACTGACGATGGAACTTGAGCTCACAAGGCAGCCAAGAATAGCTCATGCGTACACTAGCGGCAAGGCCAAAACAAAGATCCCGTATCAGTTGGTTGCGTGAAGGTGATCGTAATACAAAATTTTTTCATACGAAGGCATCTGCAAGGAGGAAAAAAAACTTAATTGTCTCTCTAAAGGAAATGGATGGTACGATGATAGAGCAACAAAGCGATATAGAAAAGGTGATAATTCAACATTTCTTAACTCTCTTCCAATCTTCAAATCCGAATGCTATTGAAAAGGTGGTGGCCCATATTCCTAGAGTAGTTACGGAGGAGATGAATGATTGACTTGTGAGAGATTTTCATCCAGAAGAGGTTCGATTCGCCTTATTTCTGATGCATCCTTCAAAAGCTTCAGGCCCTAATGGTATGACTGCTTTCTTTTTTCAAAAGTTTTGGCATATAGTGGGTGCTGATGTAACTAATGCCGTGCTATCTTGTCTAAATTCTGGAATTATACTTCGAAATATAAATAATACCCACATAGCACTAATTCACAAAACCAAAGACCCTGAATTAATCACACAATATCGCCCCATTAGTCTATGTAATGTGCCATACAAAATCATATCTAAAATGTTAGTCAACTGGCTGAAGCTTATCCTCCCAAATTTAATATCTGATACTCAGAGCACTTTTGTCCTGGGGAGATTAATTACAGATAACATTTTAGTTGCATATGAAACTTTGCATAGCATGAAAAAGAAGAGGTGGGGCAAGATAGGTCAGGTAGCTATTAAATTGGATATGAGCAAAGCTTATGATAGGGTTGAATGGGGTTATGTAAAAAGGGTGATAGAGAAAATGGGGTTTCATGCAAAATGGGTGTAATTGATAATGGCATATATAACAACTGCTCATTTTTCTGTTTTAGTCAGTGGCAATCCTACAAGTTATATCTTGCCTTCAAGAGGACTGAGATAAGGTGACCCTCTGTGACCTTATCTCTTTCTGTTTTTTGCTGAAGGGCTTACAGCGTTGCTTAGAAAGGCAGAAATAGATGGAATTATAAGAGGAGTGGTAGCTAGCAGAGGTGGCCCTTGTATTTCTCATCTCCTATTTGCCGATGATAGTTTATTATTTTGTTGTGCCTCAGTAGAGGAGTGCCAACAGCTCAATTCTTTGCTTAATTTATATGAGGACGCTTCAAGACAAAAGGTTAATATTGATAAAACTTCTCTTTTCTTTAGCAGCAATACTGGCCTTGAGACTCAAGAATCAATCAAACAAGCATTAGGTGCAGAGACAGTCCCAAAATATGAGAAGTATTTAGGGCTGCCTAGTATAGTGGGGCGTAACAAAAAAGCAGCTTTTGCTCCAATCATTGAAAGAGTCTGGAGTAAACTAAAGGGATGGAAGGAAAAGATGATGTCTCAAGCTAGAAAGGAAATTTTGATTAAAGCCGTGGCACAAGCTATCCCCACATATGCCATGGGATGTTTCTTGCTACCGAAAGGTTCGCTTAAAGATCTTGAAGGGATGATGAGAAGATTTTGATGGGGTCAAAAGATGCAAGAAAGGAAAGTACACTAGTTGAGTTGGTCTAAGCTTTGTATGCCCAAGTCGATGGGAGGAATTGGGTTTCGGGAGCTTCATTCCTTCAACTTAGCCATGTTAGCCAAACAAGGATGGAGGCTTATGAAAAATACACACTCCTTGTTCTATCGAGTCTACAAATTAAAGTACTTTCCCAATATATCTTTCTTAGATGCTCCATCACCAAATTCAGGGAGTTTTGCATGGAAAAGTATAGTGGCAGCCAAATTTGTCTTGGACAGTGGTTTGAGATGGCGAGTAGGAACCGAAAATAATATTCAAATTTGGCAAGACCGATGGCTTCCAACTCCACCATCATTCAAGGTGGTAACCCCATGCTCCACAATGTCAACAATGGCCACAATGGATAACTTCATTGATCCAATTACAAGATCATGGTGTGTATTATGATTGATCATGTATTCCTCCCACATGAAGCTGAAGTTATTAAATCCATCCCTTTGAGCAAAAGAGCGATGCAAAACATCCAAACTTGGGCATACACAAACACGGGTGAATATTCGGTAAAATGTGCATACAAGATGATACAAACTCAACAACTGAGATCTTCTCATGGCCAATCATCCAATTACTCACAGTACAATTAAATTTGGAAAGCGATTTGGGTGGCCAAACTATGTAATAAAATCAAAACTTTCATTTGGAGAGCTTCTAGAGATATACTACCTACAAAAGCAAATCTAGCTAGAAGAAAATTTTTGTTTGATGCTGGATGTGAATGTTGTGATGATGGGGTGGAGTCAACAAACCACATCTTGCTAAGCTGTACATATTCTGATATGGTTTGGAAGTCTACATGCTTAAGGGTGACCATGTCTCATTACACAAATCTTTCATTTGTGGATGTGGTTGATCAAATTATGCAAAGGAAAAATGACCCAGAGATTGCAATATTTTCACAACCAGCTGGATGATTTGGAATAAGCGAAATGAGGCTCACTATAGTACTCCACGTCCTGACCCCTCTTTTCTAGCCAGGTCTGCTGCAGCCTATGCTATAGAATATTTGGAAGCTAATTATGGAAGCTTGTCTTGAATTTGCAAGATAGACTTGTTTTTCTTTGGCTTTCCTTGATGTAACCTTATATATAGCTGTTGTTTTTGATAGGTGTTGGGAAAGCTCTGTAGCTAGTGCAGTTTTCTTTGGCTCTCCTTGATGCTACCTTATTCTTGTATAAATTTATTCTTTCATTGAATAAAATTTTGCCGTTTATTCTCAAAAAAAAAAAAAATGTGTATATATATATATATCAACTCACGAATATAAGAATAGGTGATGTATTTTTGACGCTTTATGCCTATAGGTATGGTGTAACTATAGAGTTGATTCCGCGGAACTATTAGTGGCAGAAAATAAAGAGAGCAAAAATATTGTAATTACGTGGGATTTTGGTGTGAGTGGATTTGGGAAATTATTGGTTATTTTCAATAGTCTCTCTTCTGGCCGAGTACCATTATAAGTTTTTCTTGAATTATTTGATTATTGAGCATAGTCTTTGAAAATTGTTTAGGTGATACCTAAGGATTTTAGAAAAAGTATTTGGGAGAAGTTCCTTGTGGTGAGTTAGTTGAGGTAAGTAACCTTATCCTAATTGGTTTTATTTTGCGTATTTTAATTACTGAAAATTGTTAACAGTTGTTACAATTTTATTTCTATTGTATTACTGATTTCAAGTAAAGAATCATCACAAATATATCTGATTACTGAATATATGATGTATTTTATTTAATTGTTTTTAGCTATACTGATTCAAAGTAAAGAATAAAGAATTTTCACAAATACATATGAGCATTAATATATGATGTATTTTATTTAATTGTTTTTTTGAGCTAAATTGATTTAAAAATAAAGAATATAGAAATATCATAAATAGATTTGAATATTGAATATATGATTACATATATGTATTTGAATAAGATATATTTTTGTCAGAAACTATGATTTTATATATATGATTATGGACAATATGACTATGAATTGATTCTGATACCCAAACCAATGGAGGTTATTTATTGGTACTGTGATACCCAAGCCAATGGGGGTTATTCATTGGTACTCTGATACCCAAACCAATGGGGGTTATTCATTGGTACTCTGATGCCTAGTTACGGGGATATAGCGTGACCATAGTCATAAGATTGTTAAGAATATGAATTACGTTTGAATATTTGAACTATTTTGAGTCCTTAAAACAACATATGTGATTTTGGAAATGTTTAAGTATTGAACTATTTTGAGTTACTAAAACTAATTATGTGTTTTTTTTTTTTAGAACCTATTGTAATTTATAACTTTTGATATATGGAAAACTGACTATTTTCTAAACCATCTATGATATATTTGTAAAATTAAAGTATGTGATCTATGTGCAACTTATTATTTTTAGACTATGAAACTTCTTCAGTTATTTTAAAAACATATAGTATATTATAACTTTGAAAACACATATTACATCTTATACTTTACAGATCTATTACTTGATAGAACTTATTAGGACCTAGGTTACTTATTGGGACCTAGGTTACTTATTGAGTTGTCAACTCACCCCTCTTTTTTCCCTCCAGTTTCAGATTGGGAAGAATAACAAGTTTTGGGAGTTTTGATAATGTGTTGTGAGCAGGAAAAGAAGCATAGAGATTTTGGGATTGGACGATTTCCTAATAGTTTTATATTTATTGACCAATTGGCATTATGTATATATAGTTTGGATTTTGTTCCTATTATATTATTGGAGATCTATTTATAAAGAAATTTTTGAGATATTTTGGATTTATTTGATTTAATTTTTGAGGGTAAATTTTAGTTGCTAAGAAGGCCTTGCACACTTGTACGGTGCTTACTTTATAAGCGTACGACGATTGTCATGTGCCTATCTTTATAGTTGGGTTTAGAGCGTGACAAGATTATAAAATTAATTTTCAAAATTGTAAATTTCTTATATATTTTTATTCTTTATCAAATGAGTTATCCAATAAGTTATTTGAAATTTTGTTTTATATTTTGGGATGTTGATATTGTGTAGAAATAAAACTTGTATATTTATTTTACTTATCTTTGTATTATTTTGTTTTAGATAGCAATATTAGAACTTGTATAAGTTTTAAAATTATTGAATAAGTATTGCATTTTACATTAAGTAATTTGTTGTATGACTTTCAAAATGGCAAATACATGTTGTTTTCTTAAAAAAAAAAAATTTATGTGAAAAATATGGGTCAATCTGACTCAACCCGCAACCCGATTGATCCAAACTTATTTTTAACCCACTTAAAATGACCTGCTTTGACCCACAACCCATTTAACCGGACTCAAACCCGACCCTTGACATGTCTACTTAGGGGCAAGACCCATGTGAGAATGAAAATTTAGGGTTTAGCTTCTATCCAATGGCCACTGGCCACTGGACAGAAGCCGAATCCAAAAATGTAAATGTAAAAATTGACAATTTTTTTTTCATCATAAAAAAAATAAATAAAAGAAAAAGAAGAGGAAAATGAAAGAGAAGAAGGAAAAGAAAAAAAGAGACGTAGACTTCTCAACCTATCCTGCCTCTTGAACGGCAGCAGCAAGTAGGTATGTGGTTGATGCGTTTGAGAAGCGGTTGCAAATCCTTGCACTTTCGTCAACTATGCACATTTAAATCCGATAACACCAACTTCCTTATTTCGGCCATCAACAAAGACACACATCACCAACAATTTTTCTCCATCACATTAATCAAACCACTCTCTGTGGCATCTCCCACCCCACTCTTCACACTCCCCTCCCATTCCTTAGGTCTCACCTCTTCCTAATATCTCAACACTTTCTTTCTCCTTCACCACCTTGAATATCCCCATTACAATGACATCCCTCTTCTCACCTATAACCCCACCACTCAACAATCTCTAACTCTTCCTCTTGATCCTCCACTCCCTACAACTACAACTATTACTTGGGAGGTTAGAACCCATTTTGGCTTCGACCCTTCAACCAAACTCCACAAAGTCCTCCGTATTAAATGGACAGAATCCATTCCACAATCAATTCCTAGAGTTATTAATATGGTGTGCACGGTTTTGACAATTGGCAGCAACATGTCGTGGAGAGAGGTAAATCATGTGCCGCTGCCTGTTGATTCTACCAAGTGTGGTATTGGTGGGAAAAGTAGTGTTTGTGTTAATGGTGCAATACATTGGTTAACACAGTATGGGGATTCCATTGTGGCTTTTGATCTCAAAGATGAGAATTTTAGACTTATCCCACTTCCCCATGACTTCAAAAAAGAAAACTCTGCACCGTTCCGTTTGGAATTTGAACGGTTAGTTGAGCTTGATGGGTGCTTGGCCTTGGTAGCTGACGTATATAGCGGAGTTGAGGCTGATTACATGTTGCAGTTGTGGATACTAGAGGATTACCACAATCATGTGTGGGTTATGAAGACTATACTGTTTCCCTTTGAGTGGAGCGACTGTGGTCAACTTGTTCCTATTGGGACTATCCCACGGGGGAGATATTGCTAAAGCCGCATTCTTTGAGTAAGAGGCCTGCGTGGCTGCTTGTCTATAATACAGAGGGACATTGTTTCAAGAAGGTTGAAATCACCGGTTTGCCTGAATGGGTTTATTTGGGTGGTCCTCAAAATATCAGAAGCATTTCTCTTTATGGTAGAACCTCAGAATGGGGCAGTTGTTGAACCTCAAACTCAATTCAAGTTAGTAGTGAATGTCTTAGAAATGGGGCAGTAGTTGAACCGCAAAATCTATCGAGATTTGCAAGAGGGCAGGAAGGAAAGAGTAGAGTATGGTACGTTCTTCTTTGTTTGTATTTTTTTTGTTTTTGTTTTTGTCAAATGCCTTTCTTTCTAGATGTTTGATGCAATCTGTCAATTAAAAAAAAAAGATGTTTGATGTCAATCTGTTAATTATGTTGTTTAATAGAGTATTCAGTGATTAGAAACAAGCGTAGGCAAGCTGAGTACACTAGAACCGCGTCCAATCTAGTTGATATAATAGTTTGATGACTTTTTTCATCATGACAATATTGTCATACAATATCATGCATTATTGTCATACAGAATCCGATCAGATTTCGATAGATAGTGTGCCTATGCTGCTCTAACAACACAATGCCAAAAGAAAATAACTTTACAACCAGCAAAATCTACATTCTAATTCCTAATTTTATTCAATGTACTTATACAAAGGCCCACAAGAATCGCTCTGAAATTTTCTTTGGATATCATGCACATGTTTGAGAAGAGTGTTGCCTCATTGTCACTAGGTTGGTGATTGAATCCGTCAACTCCTCCAAGCAGCAAGCTTGATTCATCAAATGGAAATGTCTTAGCATGGAAGAAGAAGAACCACTGCCTGGTTTTTCACCTTAAAGAACAACAATCAGTGCAAGCTGGCATGTTGAAGTAAAAGTAATTGCTAAATTACTCTTTTATCAATTACAAAAGACAAAGGAAAGGAAAGGTAATCTCTTGGAACTTCCATTACTTTTTAAAACACAGAGATAACGGAGAGCATAACAAAGACGAAGAAACATAAACTTCATTATAAAAGACAAAAATAACCACCACCTTAAAAAAAAAAAAAAAAAAATCCTAAACTCATTAACAATGGAAGAACTGTCAAGTTCCAGTCTTCTTGGGAACAATGATTTTCAAGACTCCATTGCTGAATTGGGACTTACTCATCCAGTAGATAAAGATGATTGTCACAGAGAAACTTTCCTTCATTATCCTTAACGAAAAGCTCGTTAAAGTCCCGTCCAGTAGCTTTGAAGCAAAGAGCACCATGGTCTTCCACCCAAACCTTTGTGCCCTCATTGTCCACCCCAGGTAGGTTGACCTTCAAAATCATCTCTTGTTCATCTTTCTTGACTTGGTAGTACAGACGCACTTCTCCTTCAACTTCAGCAGCACTATTCATCCGAGGAACTCTTGTGTCCACAGTGTGGAGTTGGACAAATCTAGCTGCGGAACGCAGACTAGAGAGTGCTGTGAGCTGTTTGGTAATGGCAGCCATATATAACTGTAATGGTGAAGGCCAAAGCGTTTCAAATTTTCCCTTCACAACTAGCAAATTCCAAAAACACAAAAATGTAACTGTGAAGAAGGGTTTTTCTTAAAAGAAAAAATGGTGAAGAAGAGTTTAAAGAAATGGGTGAGATATATAGTAAGGGGGTAGAGGCTAGTAGCAGCTGTGCTCCGGCACACGTATTATTGTCAGCTAGCCTTGGTGAATTGTCCTAACCAAAAACTCTTAAAAAAAAAAAAATCAACAACTCACTGGATAAAACTTTGCCACTCAATATTTGATTCTTGAGTGCGACCTTATTTGTTGTGAGCCTTGAGGCAGGTAACTAGGTACAGTCAATAGCTGTAAAAACTAAGGAATTGGTGAAGGCATAGGAAATGCAAAAGAGAAGAAGGCCGGAAGAAAATGACCCAAATGGAATAGTGATTGGTTTGGTGGATGCCTTCCCTGCTGCTTGACGCATGATGTGGGGATTTGGATCCTCTCCATTTCCAAGTGAAATGGAGAGTGTCCATTTCATGGCTAGGATTGATTTCAAGGTAATCCTTAGCTTAAAATGTGCGACATCATTTAAAACATACTAACTTGACATCAATGGGAGAGTTAACAGAGCAATTTCTAAACTAACGTTAATTTAGGCAAAGTAAAAGAAAAAGAAAACAGAAGAGAGAAGATAGAAGACCAAATTGCATTTCAAAACAAAAGTAGTAGATGAATCCATGGGATTGGTATTGCAAGCCGGGTTATAGGATGCCGATTCTGTAAAGGCATGGAGAATGTGAGGACCTAGCGCCGTTGTCGGGGAAGTTGAAGGGATAATAAAGATGAGAATAGAGGCATCACGGCAGTTGGAATGAGGCGGAGGATAGATGCGATGGTCTGGTGTTAGCCGTGGTGTGCAAAGAGTGGGAAGACTTGGCTCGGCGGCAAATCTTGAGTTTCAGCAACCAATACCCAAAAAATATAAGTTAACTTGACATCTATTGTGTTGTAATGGGTCTTTCAAAATATCTTTACAAAATTGCAAGAATTTAAACTAAGTTTATTAGAGGTGATGATACTAACATATGTATGAAATCAATGGTGCAATTTACAATTTGTATCTTGTCCTTGCTATATGCCAAACAGATCTACGGTATAAATTTACCACTGTTATCACAACTGAATCAAGGTTCAACATTCAACTTGACTAATAGTTTTACAGTTACCTGCATTATAGGCCCATGATTCAACCAATTGTGTAATGTGTATAAAATGTTTGATAAAATGCTAATAAGAGCATGTGCTATGAAATTAGATATTGTGTGTTCGCTGTTTGACAAAATGTCAAAGTCACCCATTACTGATCAAAAGCTTAACAATCAAGTACAATGTAGTCAAAGGCAAGCTGGGTGCTTGCCTAGGTGCCCGGGTGAGGTGAGGTGCCACTAAGGCGCCTTAAAGGCTCTAAAGCGAGGTGCCTTTAGAGCCTAGGTGAGTAAGGTGACCGCCTTAAGACATGAAAAATGCGAGGTGCCTTCAAAAGGCATGTTATAGAACTTATTGTTAGTTAAAATTAATTTACAAATTTTTTTGTAAGACTTTTTGTTATATAGAAGCTTGTTGTAAAACTTATTGTTAGAACTAACTGATAAAGCCTAAACCACATTAATCCTTTTTTGAAATAATTGATAGACCTAATTCCTTCATGCTACACATTGAAAAACACTTCATTATAGTATTATAATACACTAGGTACATATGATTTAAAATCTATATGTATAATAAATATATTAAGAATTTGGCGCCTCGCTTTACTCAGGCAAGCGCCTTTTTGTCGCCTCACGCCTCGGACGATACAAGGCATTGGCGCCTTAAGATCACCTTTCGCCTTTGACGACCTTGATCAAGTATCTAAATTATAGAAATGGCATTGCATATGTAGTTTTTCTACTAAGAATAGAATATCTCTCTCTCTTGGCCATATAATGTACATTGGACTGTTTATACTTCTTTTGGTTGTGAAGACCAATTTTTTTAGCACAATAAAGTTTAAGAGGTCTAGTTACAAAACTAACTAATGACCAAATATATGGATTTGAACTCGCTGTAACTGGTCTAGTTAGAAAACTTTAGGATGCTAAAGTTCAATTCCATCATGTGCATATATGGAAATGAACTTTAGAATGCTAGAATTCATAGTATGCAAGCACCCATCAGCATACTTAGAATTCTTTCCAAAGGGAATTGATGGTTTCATTTTTGAATTATTTTTTGGGATAACAATGAAAAGTCATATTTAACCATTCAATATTAATGCATTTTGCTGCAGTTAGTTGGCTCCTCTAAGCCAATTGTTGTAAGACCGGTTAGACTGTATGAGTGTCAACCCTGTTAGTATCAGTGGTGTTACCTCAATAACTACTTGAGAGACCATTATGTGTTTCATGGCATGTTGTATTTGTTTTTGTGTTGCTTAGACTGAAATAATTATATGATTGGAAAGTAGAATTAGTTGTTCAAAATATTCCCAGAAGAAATTATTTTTGATAAGGAATAGAAAGAAAAAACAATTTTTTTTTGTATTTTTGAAATCAAAAACATGTTTGGTTCATTAAAAAAATAAAAAATAAGGTTTTCTGAGGAAAAAAAAAATTGAAAATCTGTTTGGTAATTTTGACGATGCTGAAACAAGATTATATTCTTTTTACAAAAGGCAAATGGAAATTATTATCCAAATATGAAATGTAGCACATAGGGTGATTACAAATTTCCAAAGAAGCTATATGTTATATAGTTTATTCTGTGCCCAAAGTTATATGGTATCGAGAGAAAATCTTAAAATTTGTTGTTATTAGGATTCGAATTCTGACGCTAACTTATTAAATGAGATAGATTCATTAAATCAGACGTGTGTTTTCATTAAGTTGCCAAATATGTTTTTTAATCTTAAATAAAGGGAAAAAATAGTTACCAAACATGCCATATGGGTATGTTAGTAGTATCATGCGTTTTTAATTTGTTTTCTGTTTCCTTGTTTTCAATTTGTTAGTTAGCATATTGTAGTGACTTAAATAAACCGTGCATGATATTTGTGCTATGCGTGAAATCAAATCATTATCATTTTGATTTGTAGATTAATAGCTCGAGTCTTAATCCCAAAAGTTGGCAAGAGTTAAGTAGAATTATTGGTATGTGGCGGTTTCTCACTTTTCAAGTTTCAAAAGAGGATAATGAATCGATTTGTTTGCATTGCGGTTTCAACAACAACAACACCACACAAAAAAAAAAAAAAAAAAAAAAAAAAAAGCAAATAGAGAAAAAAAATTTAGATGTGTTTGCATTGCATGACATCAATTCTTTTGGAAAATTTTACACAAATGACATGACGCTAGTTGAAAATCCAAGATTACACAAGGATGATGGAAGCAGGGTCATAATAGTATAGAAATTATTCTGACATAAAAACTTGACTGTTAATATTTTTGGCCTCATAGGGTAGCCTATTGGACAATCTTTTGTGATTACTAGGGAACCTTTACCTTCTCCTCTATTCTTGATTGATTTATTTATTTATTTATAACAATGAATGAGCAAAATCATTGTTGATACCCATTTTGACAACACATTTTCTACGAGTCTGATTCAATCAAGCTCAACTTCCTTGTAGGTCAATTCATGTATTATATTATATTTTATTCTTTTAAGTATGATCCAAGCCCATGCAGCATATCGGGGAAGTTGAGAAAGTTTGATTTGAAGGGTATATGTCGGTTTCTTTTGAACCTTTTGCATGAGCCCAGCCCATGTGGGTTACCAAGTGGGTAAGGGATACTGGTATTTCAAACTCATGGAGGAAGTATTGTACCCAAAATTTTCACCCCAAAAAAGCTTCTATGCTCTAGCTGTCTGTGACCTAAAGTTTTTGTCCTAATTCATTTTTGCGTTTAATATATATTTGGCTCTCATTGGCCATCTCCAGCTGCTAGCACTCACTTAGTTGAGTATTTCAATAATCTGAAATGACTTACAAAAGGCGACCAATTAGAGCAAACATCTTTATTTCCAAAATTATGTAAAAGCAACCAACCCATTTCCTAAGCATAAAGCAAACTACATTGAAATAATGGAAATAACACTTAGGAGGTCCAAAGCCTCTCTCCCTGCCCAAATACCAGTCACTAAAAGCACTAAAAACTCAATATAAAAGGCCCCAATCAAATTCAAAACAGGCTAACCACATTTTACTCATGTAGCTAAAACTGTAGAGTAAAAACTCATTCAGCCAGCTAACATTTTCACAATTCTGAAGTCAGGAAGTGGTAATATGGGTACAAGAGAATCTTTCCTCTCTTTCTCACGACCTTTCTCAATTTTTCCTTCTCGCTAATTGTGGGTTAAGTTTTGGACCTATTGTTTTTAAGCATTTTTCTGCACTTTTGTTATTAAACTTTAGAGCAAAAGCTCATTCAACCAGGATGCATTTTCACAATTCCGAAACTTGGGGGTGAAAATATGGGTATAGGGGAACATTCTCTCTCTTCCTCACAATCTCTCTCAATTTCTTCTTTTGGCCCCTTCTCTCTCTCCCTCGCGATCTCTCTCAATTTCTTCTTTTGGCTGATTGTGAGTTAAAGTTTCGGACTTATGTACTTTTTTTGTATTTTCTTGTATTTCAGCTTATTTTGATTTCTCTTTTCACAAAGCACCATTAGCTTTTGTTTGCTATATATTGTGAATTTCAAAAAAAAAAAAAAAAAGAGGCAATAATGCATTATTTGCATATGCGTTATTGTAATAAATATTTAAATAATATGAAAATTTAAAAAAAAAATTATTTAACAAGGAGGTAATAATAAATGGGTATAAATTACAATTTTTTTCCTCTCATTTTTCTTTTTAAAAAAACAAAGAAAATGTATAACGCTCACTTTTCAATATATCCTTATACCAAATACATATTATTGAAAAATAATATCTTTTATGTCCATCCGACATATTCCATCATTCTACATTTTTATCTTCCCTACCAAATGGAAAAGCAAGACAACTATTCCCCTTGTTGGTAATTTTAAGAAAAATCTGAGCTAAAGTATTTTGGTTGTTAATCCATCAAAGAAATGTACCCCATAATTTGAATCCCAGTTAGTAAAATATATGTACTATGTCATATGTGCGTACGTTCACTTCAAAAAAATCTCGTTTATATGATTTTTTTTTTTTTGTGGAGAAAAATATGTAAAATATTTTTTAAATCATTATATATATATATATATATATGATTTGTTGATGATCTCTGAGGTTGTAAACTTGTACAGTAATGAACTTGGTTGACTTGTTGTTTGGCTGATTAGAAATCCCACTAAAATTTGGATATTGTGCTGAGTTTGCCTTGGAAGGCCTGTAATATTTGAATAAGGTTTTTTTTTAACGGAAGGCTTCTTGATTTTCAGGGTCCCAAAATAAGAAACTTAAATATCATTAATTTCTCCATTGATCTAAACAATTGATCCCGGGGATGAAATCTTATGTAGAACTCACTGTTGTGTCTTTATGACGTGTTGTTAATTTTAAAAAAATAAAATAAACTCGAGTGTTTGGAGTAAATAATTGTATTCCGTCTTAAATCAAACAGAGGATTAATTATAAAGTTACGAACTATAACATATGTACACAGCATAGATCCGCTAAAAAAAATAAAGCAAAAACGAAAGTAAAATAATACACAACTAGAAGCAAGCTATGTAATCTTCACATCTTCAGAAGACGCTTCAAATGATGTGAAACCTATAGTATATTAATTGGAGGCTTAGTCTTGGCTGCTGGTAATGCTGTCGTTCGTATTAGAGGTGCGCACCTACAGTGGCACAAGAACTTCACACATACGCTGTTCAGGTAAATCCTCCATCGTCGTTAGTATTAAAATTTGTAAGTTGTATATTGTCTTGGCCGCTGGTAATGCCATCTTTGCCAGCAACGCTGCTGCCGCTGGTAGTTCTACATCTGCGCACTGTGATGATGAGTGTAATCAACTCGATCAGCAGGCTTACAATCTGCACAGCCAGTTTAACGTGCAAAAGCATCTTTTCTTCCCTGTAACAAAAGAAAATCGTATTAATAATACTGACACATAGAATGAGACAAAGATGTGAACTTGAAATTTAGTTATTTGTACGCATTGTGAGAGGGAGATGAAGTTGATGACAGTATGCAAGGAGGTGGAGGTGGAGGTGGAGCCAGAGAATTGGCAAATGCCATAGGGCTATAACAGTTAGGCAAGGGAGCTGATTCCTTTTGTGTGGTTCAAGCCAAGGAAATCCCAGGAAATCAAACCTCTTTCTCCGTGTTAAATTTCAAAATTGCACTAGCTCTTGTTCCCTGCAATTGAACAATGCATGCTAAAGCTAGATGAACCATGAAAACTAGTGAAAGTACTACAAACTCATATAAACTCATTACCCGTTTACCGCCTGAACCATGAGTAGCTGGAAACAGCCCTGTATCATCAAGCCTGAATCCTTTAGATTCTGCCAGCAATCTCAACCTACACCCAATTATCAAGTAAATCGTATAAACTTTTACTCAGCTGTGGGTGGTTTTGAATTTCTTTTTTTTTTTTTTTTTAATTTCTTGATTGATCCATGTCTATTTGTCATAAATATTGCCCAAGCATAATGAAGACAATTCTAAAATTGATGCAAAATATGGAGTACGTATAGAAAGTGAATCAATTTGGTATGAGAATTACAAGGAATGGTTCTGGAAGACAACACCATTCTGTTGGTAGCATACGAAATAATTGCCAGAACTATAAAAAAAGCTAGTTGTTTGTTTCCCTCTAATTTAATCTACTGCTTTCCAAAATATGTTAGTTCAGCTTCTGTTTATAGCAATATAGCATATTACTTAGAAATTTATACAACAATTGCTAGACATGTTATTCAACAGCAGCACTACACTCTTTCCAATATTAAATGTTTTTGATAGATGCATCACCCTCATCCTTTGTTCATTTGCAAATATACAACATTTGGCACAGCTGACATGTTTTTTTTTTTTTTAAGCCTACAAAATCCTATGCAGAGGGATCAGACATACATTCTGTGAACTTCTTTTGTTTTCATTAGGCAAACGCTTCATAAGCTAGAATATTTAAGAAACTACAGACTTCAATAGTCAGTAAGGAGATATACCTCCTATTTAACACATCATTCCCTGTCCAAGCTATAAGTCCAAATGAATATATATCCCTTGGGTATACCTACAAAAATGTAATATATGCATTAAAAGTATCACGAAATCAATCATATACATTTCTGCAACCCTACATAAAACAATTAAAATCTGTATACAACCAAAGGTGGCTGTGTATACGTGAACAGATAGTCAACTAAGAGAATTAACCAGAAAAGACTGGCCTTCTTCTTTTTCCCTCCCTGTTAGAAGTAACACATTTTTTTTTTTTTTTGCGTGGGGGGGGGGGGGGGGGCATGGTTTCAAGCATGAAAAAAGGATTGGAAGAGGGGTTCTCTCACATTGTTGGGGGCTAAGAAACCCATAATTAGAATCCTCTTCAACAATAGCCTATGATTCTCCTGTGGAAGAGCATAGGAATAAAAACCAGTACAGATATAAAGTGCAGGTGTTCCTTCTGGTATTTTGTCTGAAATTAAGGAAAACATCAAGTACCTTCATATCTATGTGGTGCCGCAGCTCATGCCCAGGATATGTGCATAGACTAAAGTAAGTGTCAACACCAGAATCAGTACCCTGTGCAAACTTTTGCATAAAGTTAATGTGGGCATATTACAGCAAGTCTGACAATCACAAGGATCTCATTTCCTACGATTGCAAGATGCAATTTGCAGAAACAAACTAATAGCTCTCAAAGTTCACAAGTTTTAATGTAAAACAATGGTTCTTAAAATATGCTACACAAGATGACCAAAAATAAAAAAGGAAGCATCCAAAATATAGATACCTATAAACTACAATTATCTCTCCTTCTCATATATAACATAGAATACAAGAAATAAGAGAGTCATGCATTCAGCAAAGAGGGAGGGAGAGAGATAGGTCAATCAAACAGAAGAAAAATGATATTACCTCCTCACTATGAGTAGTGAAAATCAAATCCTCTCTTAAGAACTTCATATCCTTTAAATGCTTGACATATTTTGATAAAAAATCTCTATGACTGTAAGTACAGAGTAATACCACGTATATGACAGTTAAATTTACAAAGCAGAAAGACAATAAGTCATAAAAGAATGTAAGACAGGTAAAGGGGTGACATAAAACAAACAATAACATTTAAAAAAAAAAAAAAGACGTGTCAAAGAATTAGGGCACAAAGTGGCAAGATCTGCAGCAATCAAGAGTCAATTCAATTAGGTCATAAGAAATAATGTCTCTTATATCTGTAGAAAAACTGTTTGTTAGAATTTGGAGGCCTCCAGTAATTCAATCCACACTCTTGGGAACCAAGATCAGCCAGTATATGGTGGGTAATCAAAAACTTATTTGATAGGTAAAAACAAATAGATAAGGTCTGTGTTTGAGTTCTTATAAAAAACAAATAAGGTCTGTATAAAAATGTCATGGATTTCTTTTACTAATTGACCATAATATTTTTTTTTTATTGGCAGCTTACACATACACTCAATGGGTTTGAAACCCACGACTTCACCCCTACCCTTTTCCTACAGGGGAAGAAGGTGCCATTTGACAACTTCTTGGCTACTTGACCACAAATTTTTTTATGAGTATATTTCTTCTACCATTTACATTTATATTATATTCTGTCAAGGGAAGAAAGAGGAGTCATAAAGAGAACAAAGGCTGAATTCAGGAGAGAAGAAAACAGTTGGTCTAAAACTATGAGGCATGGGTGCGTTTCGGGACTCGGGTACGGGTGCAGAACTCGGCAATTTTTGAAAAAGGTAGGTGCGGGTGCGGTGGGACTCAGCGATTAAAAAATTATTAAAAATATTTTTATTTATATTTTTAATATATTGCTAAGCATATTTTTTCACATTATATAAACATATACCAAATTTAAGAGCAATACTAGATAATATATTAAAAATATAAATAAATGTATGAATTGAGAGGGGAGTGTAGGGTGTGAGAGAGAATGCTTGAGTGAGAGGGCTGAATTTCGGCCTGAATCGGCCGGAATTTCGGCCGGAATCGGCCGGAATTTCGGCCGGAATCGGCCGTTTCGGCGGTTCACCGGTATTGCCGATATCGGCCGAAACGGCCCGAGTCGGCGCGATTCAGCCCGGTTCCGGGCGAATCGGCCCGAGTCTCAGCCGCATCGCGGCGAGTCGACGCGAAAAAAAAAAAAAAAAAAAACGTGGCGGACGCGGCCCGACGCGGCACCAACGCGCGGGCAGCGGCGTCCGCTACGCGTCGCCGCGTCGCGCCGCGTCCGTGCATTCCAGGTCTAAAAGCAACTGATCTCCTCTAAGATCAAGACAAGTGAAAACATTGTCAATGAAACAAAATATAAGGTGACACACTAAGAGATGAAGTAATTTTGTACCTCTTCCCATCAGGATGTGTAATTATAATGTCTAAATCCCCACAGGAAGCTTTTCCACATCTAAATGATCCTTCACAGACTATGTTCACCTTCAAGACAGACATCAAAATAGTACGATAACCCATATACAAATATGCATTATTAATGCTAAAATTATAAACAATACTTTTGCCTTGAAATTTGACTGTCAAGGAATTATATCTCAATGATGAACCAAAATTAAATTCAGCATATAGTCAGTTCATTTAACATTGTCACCTGATATTCACCAACTAATTTATAATGCTAAACACACACAGAGAAAAAGAAATCACAATTATTGCTAAAAGAAAGTTTGGGCAGGAAGCATTTGCACCAAAGAAAAAGTGATAGTGCTCACCCCACACAAAATATCCTCCCCAACTTTCTGAAGAAGAAGATCCATCTCTTGAACCTGTGGAATCAGAATAACTGCAAAAACTTCCAAAGTGAAGTAAATCTAGACCTTTCAGATTAGCAATGCAAAATTCCAAGTAACATGAATATCAGACCTCATGATGTGGAATCCTCTGCTTGATATCATCAAAATGTTTTAACCCAATTCTCTGTGAATTTGTTAATGAATTCTCATTTTTCAGATCATCTAGTGTACGATATCCTTTCTCATATAATTTAAGGGCAGTGGCAGGACCAATACCCCAAACTTCGCCAAATAAGGTGATTGTTCGTACCTGCAAATGGTAATGCAGTTGAAAGAAAGATTACTAAAAAGATAAGAATTATGGTCAGATATAGCTTGTATATATGTATATATATATATTCATAATCTCCAATACTACGTCAGTGGATAAACAATTTAAAACCCACTCCAAATAGAATGGAATTTCTTTCTTGCTAGTCACTGTACATAGTGCCAACAAAGAAGCTCCAGAATATAAAACTTAAAAAAAATATTAATACAAAGACTAGATTCACGAAAGCAAGTCCAAATTAATGGAATAATCATTTTATTCAAAAAGGTGATAACAAGGAAGAAGATACTTAACAATCAAAAAGAATGTAAACAACTCATGATGCATTTAGCAGTTCATGATAGTAAATTCTAGTTTTACTGAGGACCTTTGCAACACCTTTTCATCTTTTTCAAAGTGCTCCAGCTTGGATAACTTCCCAGTTGTCACTATCTCCTGGATCTGCAAGTAATTACCAAAAAAAAAAAAAAAAGTCTGTAAACTTTAGATGATGAATTTCAAGCATCCTGTAAACCAGAGAGTGCATAATTTCACAGCATAGGCTTCTCTAAATTCTGATTGTAACTCTTATGTGTAAGGATCCAAAACTAATGTACAAAATTTTGAGTTTCAAGATTGGAATTAAATACCTCACCACATTAATCTTCAATGTTTGAAGCATACAGTATAGATAATTTTACATACCAGACCACAATTCAGCTAAGCATGTAACAATATCATGATGAGACTCATGACTTAGCAAAAAAAATTTCCTGGTGACTCATACTCATATATACAACATTCATATAGGCAAATAATAAACTACCCTATAATTCAAACTTTAAAGGGGTCAAGTAAGTGACTAAGAAACTAGTCAGCTGTACCATTCTTAGAAGTGCAATGTTTAGCATTTGTATAGAATTCATGTGATGACCAACTTGAGATAAAAGACTAAGCTTAAAAGACAAGCCAAGTAAACAACCTAGGCCAATAATGCAGACATCTACACATGAGCATGTTCACTCACATGATCTTGCAGTGACTTCCCAATTGAGGGTAGGTCTTTGACCTGGTCTGCACTGTCAATTTTAAAGGACAACTTCTCAATAACTGCGATGGCCTAGTAGTAGCTAAATGACCTCCAGTCTTCACCCAATGCTTCCATTAGCAATAATCACAAGGAATCAGATCACCAAGAGGTCAAAGAAAAAAGACAACCAAAAATAAAGAATTGATTTTAGTCTCACCTCTATATATGTTAACAAGCTTTCCAAATATCTCGGTTATATTCCTGTTTAAATCAGGAGGACTATATGGCAAGGATGTTTGCATTGTGTCAACCTGATTGAAAATAGTAAAAGTATTTAGTTGCAAAAAGAAAAGAAAGCCTAAATTCCACAAAACAATTGCCATGGCTACAAAATTTCCAATACAAAGTTCCAGAGAATATCTGAATTATTGGCATCTTACATCCTTATTAAAAGGATCTGGGGTCAGTAAACTGGTATTCACTGCGCTTAGAGTATTGGGTGAATCATCAGAACTTCCAGGAGTACTTGGTGCATCATATAGAGCACTACTGTTTGCATCTTCCTTGCTTTCTGCATTTATATATTTTGAATCTTCAGGAGAGGATCTGATTTTTTTGCTATGTGATGGTTCTTCGTCGCTAGTAGTGTTTTTGTTTGCTTCTTTAGGAACTAAAGACTTGTCTGGGATGTTATCTCCTTCTCGGTCCACTTTAATATTGTACAAATCCTCAGATACCTTTTCTCCTAATCTCAAGCTGTCCTCTAGCCACCAATAAAGGAGAGCCCTCTGCAAAAAGTGATAGTACATAGATGAATATGATATATGAAGACAAAAAATCTAATCTAACAAAATTATCAAAAATCTCAAGAAACAAGTCAAAATAATTTATCAGAAACTACTTGATAGAGAAGTCCTACAGAGTTGAATGTTGAACTTGGCCTATACCTAACTAGAGAGTCTTGCCATGACATGTCCTTAATATCCAAAATCTATGTTCCTGAAAAACAGCCTCTGAGGATTTTAATGTAGGCAATGTAGTAGTTTAAGTGTAACTCCTTAGACCATAACTGATTTCCCATAATTGAGGTGGGTCATTAAACTCAACTAAACAGAGTCCAACATAAGATAACATAGAGGTAAAGTACCCTGTACACTACTTTGATTACAATCTTTGTCAGCTGCTAAGATTTTAAGCACACTTGTGTGCATTTTTCAAGCACAAAAAGGCCAGTTTTTTGGGCTTTCGAGCATATTTTGGTGGGCCCCATATTAAAAAAAAAATCCCCTTAAGCAAACAGCAATTTGAGAAGAGCTTCTGAGTTCATAGCTACCCCCCAAAAAAAGAGAGACAGAAAGATTCAAATGCAAATAAATATTGTGTAGCTAGTTGGGGTTCGTGATATATGGGCAAAACTGAGGTACAAATTCCTAAGTTACATTAAAATTCTTGCATTGACCAATACAACAAAATTTATGTTAACTTTCTCAAAGAGAATGAAAAAAAATGCAGTTTATGTATGGGTTAGAATATAATTGGGGAAGCTAATGTAGAACGCCTAAGATCTGTAACTAAGTTTTGTTTGATTATATGATAAAACAAAGTACAAAGGTGGATGGAGTTAGAACCTGTAGTCGGCGAGGCTGAACTCCATGTTGGACTAAGAAAACAACCATTCCTGCGAAAATCCCATCTGGGTCTTGAAGGGTACTTTTGTTTTTCGTTGTCTTTGGCGCCATTGCTATCGGTCTCTATGCTTCTCCTACAACTACAAGCCAAGTGACTTTTGTACATAGTAACTTAACTTGTAACCGAAAATCATGGTATTTTATTTTCTAATTACAAAATAACCCCTAAAATTTGGAGTAATTTTGATTTTGTTCTTTAAAGTTTTAATTTTTTTATTTGCCTCCTTATGTCAATGTACTACACTACATGACTATACTTTACCAAATTGGCACAACAACATATTTGCACACCTTTTCTAAATTTGTATTAATTTGATTTTAAACCTTCTATGTTTGTTTGAAGTTGTTTTTGATTTATTTGACACTTTAACAGACAACTAAGCATGACACATTGTCGAAATGAAGAAAATCTAAACCATACCCAAGCAGAGCTAGACCTTTTGCTTCCGCCACCAATGCTGCAGGAAGGAAGGGAACTGACATTGACACGTTTTATGCTGATGAAGACATGTCGTGGGCATCCAATAAGCTTTCTCAGACTATCTCTATAATGCCGGCATTCTGGTTCAGGTACACAGACACACCCCGGCCTTGTTCAGTCGTCCGGTGAATCATAGCATGAATGTCAATGTTGTCTTTTTGATTGTTTGCGGAGAAATGCAAGGCAAAGAGGGAAAAACAACAAATTTAGAATTGTGGGTTTTGTTTTTTGAGGGGAAAAGATGGAAACTTTGGCCAATGCTGTGCTTAATTAGTGAAAAATTCTATACTAGACTTTTTAAAGGCTTTGTTTTGGATCTCTCTTTGTAATTCTTAGGTTCCATTTGGTTTTCAGTAGTATAAATTGATTGATATAAATTTAGCAGCGCATGATGAGGTATGGTTTTGAGATTTTGCTAAAGAAAAACACTTGATATTGTGGATGTAAAATGACATTTTACACTTAATCATTTCAAATCAACACATTGATAAAGCTCAATCCCTTCACCAATTTCAACAATGAAGAAAATTCTATCATTTCATACTTTATTCAAGTCATTTAAAACTAAAGATTGAAATCCAAATCCTTGTGCGTTTATTGTTTATGAGTTTAGTGAGGGTCGTTATTAAGATATTTTTATTTGAAATATAGGCTGCTTATGTACCAGCTATACCTTCGGGAAAGGATGTGGTTGTAGCTGCAGAGACCGGTAGTGGTAAAAAAACAAGGATATTTGACACCCCTGATCAATATGCTCTGCTCTGCACATGATGATTCTGTAACTACTGTTTCTGATCAAGAATCAATCCAATCCCAAAGGATTTTTCTTCTTCTTTGCCCAAATGTGCTGCTTTGTGAGCAAATGGTGCGGATGGTGAATGTCTTTGTGGCGATGATGGTAAACCGCTTCATAAAGTTGCAGCTGTCTGTGATGGGCGGGTGCTTTATTTGCAAATTTTTCTTGTGATAGATATGGGCTAATAAGCCTTTACATGCATAGTGTGTTAATTGAAGGGATTTGAGTTCAGTTTCCTTTGGAGGTATGTCTGTAGACATTTTAAAATATTTTTGATTCTCACAAATAAGAAACTTTGACAGCAGGGAGCCTGATATTCTTGTGTAGACACCATCTGCTTTCCTGAATAATATTGATCCAGATAAACGCTGTTGTTTGGACTTTATGCGTGGGGTAAAATATGAGGTATGCTTTTTGTGTAACTAACTATACGTAATTATGTTGTTTATCTCAATAATCCCAAATCTGAGGCAGATATGCTTCTTTGTGGGGGCTTCCGGAATAAAGTTATCTGTCTATTAAACATGCTCCATTTTGATGAAAAGCTATTGTCTCAGTCAAAAGAATCTGTATCTGAGTTACCAGTGGATTGGAGTCTGAACCTTCATCACACTTTACTTTAGAGGATAAGGAGGACCTACAAACTGACATCATATCAGAAGGGGAGGAAAATTCTGAAGATGTTCATGTTGATGAATTAGCAGAGGATGTTGAAGCTGGGTCTAATAAAACAAAAGACTGGAGGAGAGTGAGAAAGAATTATGAGCAGTAAACGGTACATTTGCGTTGCAGCCACCCTTACAGTAAATGGAAAGAAAACTGCTGGGGCAGTGTTGAAACAGATGTTAACAGATGCCAATTGGGTCAGTGGAAACTACCTCCATTCTCACAACCCAGGTGCCCCACCTATTTCTGGTTGCCTACTATTTTCTCTAGTGATATTCTTTTCCCTTGCTAGTAACACGTTGTGAAATATTAGGTTTACTGCTGGCTCAATGGAAAATTTTCGGTATCACAATGCAATGTGTGTGTGTGTGTGTGTGTGTGTGTGTGTGTGTATTATAGTGTACTATTTAGGACTCTTCCTATAAAGAGTAAGTGTATGGTGATCTAATGACTTATCTTAACAACAATTGCTAAATGCCAGTTCAGTCACTTACATTTAGCCCACTATAAGGCTGTTTACAACCATGCAAAAGAATTATATTATGGTGCCATAGCACATGAAATGATGAAATCATACACATGGTTGGAGATGTTTACTACATGCACTATGTTCATATACGTATGCATATACGTCTACATCTATATTTCCATGGTGATCCTTTTGATTCACATTGTCAATGCCTAAATGCTATCAGTGGGCATGAGTTCAGATTATAAATTTTGGACCACTTCCGGGCCTGTAAATGACAATTTAATCCCTTGCTTGGTACATTGAAGTATTCTGTAGATGAGCATTATTAATTTTTCTGTGTAATAACTAATAACGAAATATTGGATAATAGAATTGAGAGGGACAGACGGGCATATATATGAAATTTGTGATACATACCCATCGCTCCTGAACTATGTGGGTCAAAATTATGATAGCTTCCACTTCAGCAGATCCTTAGCCAACTCATTGGCAGTTTGGCAAATGATTTAGCAATAGTTTGATTGCATTGCCAATCATTAGTGTAGAATTTCAGGTGAGGCCTTGCATGTTTGTTGGGTGGAGCCCCATAGGTGTGCAGCCATTATCATGTGCTTAGCTCATGGAAATTAGTGTCGATTAAGAATGGGAGGAGTCGGGAGGAGGGAATTTGACCTCAAATAATACTTCAGGTGGAAAAAAAAAAATGCAACTCCAGTGATTTATGTTGAGATATATCTTCTTATGTTCCAGTTCTAGCCAAATGGCGTGACCTTTTTACCTAGTAAAGACTTAGAGAACTCACGGTTTTCTTTTTATCTAGAGTTGACTCAACACACCCTACATCAAATTGTCTAATTTTTATCATCAATCAAACACTATTCATTTATATATATAATACATACATACATACATACATATATATACACACACACACACCACTTTGCTACAGTAAATTACTAATCTTGGTAGTTCCCTATAGCAAGAAGGCAAAATATTTTGTCTTTGACTACATCAATGTTGGCACTTAAATTAGAGTGTAAGGTGGTTAAATAGCCAACCACCACCGATGGGCGATGGTGATGCTCTAAAGAAAAAGTAAACTAATTTAATAATTAGAGTAAAGAAGCATATAAATTTTGAGATATTAAAAATTAAATTAGTAGCAAGTAGCAACGTATCACAAAGATCAACCTACTCAAACTATATAATGAGTCAATGACAAAGTTTTCTTTATCACGACAATGAGTTAAAAATTAAAAATAGAGAGACAAACCATGTGGAAAGGGCAACAAAGTGACAACAAATATTAATTTTTCTCCTATATTCCTCCATAAGCATGTTTTGTTTAAGGTTTTTTTTTTTTTTTTTTTTTTTTTTTTTTTTTTTGTGCTTTTGTTTTTAATACTAAGACGGTGGGTATGCTAAAAGTCATGAAGAAAAGAGAAATGTATGGTGTTAGTTCAGGCAATTATTGAGATATTAATGAGATAACAGTAAATATAAATAAATGTGATATTTTGGGTAACAGTAAAAAAGCTTAACAAAAAGAGGTAAAAAAATAAGCTAAATTCAAAATTAGAGCGCCACATGGCAGGACATTATACATTCTCGCATTATATATATATACATACATATATATATATATATATATATTGATTGGACACCTAATATTCCTAACTTTTGCCCCCAAAAAAAGGCACGGAGGAGGAGGAAAGCGTCAAATTGTAGATGTATTTGAAAATGATGAAGTGCAAGAGCATTTTCCATAGAGTTCAACAAACTGAGCACCATTCACATAAGTTAGCATTTAGGAAAGGAATTATCCATTCATTAAGAAAAGAAGGAAAAATCTTTTGAGAAATGGACCTATTGACAATTTGACATAATGCAAAAAAGTAAAAAGCACATTGAATACCTTCATGGTGAACCCTATAATCTATCAGACCTTGGCAAAGCCACAGTATGAGAGGATGTACCAGTGGACCACTGCCAGATCTTAGAAACAGAAAAACTACACCTTTACTTCTAATGTTAATCTTCTTCACCTCACCATCCCTAGGGGTGAACATATCGTTACCGGAGCCGACCCAACCGACCGGCGCCGACGTCACCATCCCGACATCAGCACCGACCGATTGAGCTGAGGCCGGCGTTCCGAGGGCGAATCCTGTTTCGACGCCGGTGCGGTGCAGTCGCCGGATCAAATGATACCACACCCGATCTACACCGAACCGAACCGATACCAGGCTGTCCTATTCGTTTTTCTCCCCCTAGTTTGGATACGGCATCGTTTCACAAGTTCTGATTGTAATTTTTTTTTAATAAAACGACGTTTTATACTTTTATCATAACGGTGTTGTAAAACGACGTTCTGATTGCAGTTTTATGGGTGTTGTAAAAAAAAAAAAAAAAAATCAAAACGGCGCGTTTTGCTTTAGGTTTTCAGACTCTCTGCCCTATAAATTCATTCTTTTGTCTGCTCTATGCCTCTATACTCTATCCTTTAACTCTCTCTCTCGCTCTCGCCTCTCCCCTGACGCTGACGCAGCGCGCTCACCTGAGATCTCACCGTTCGCCTGAGCTCTCGCCGGAGCTCACCAGTCACGGCAAGCCAACGGTAAGCCTCTGCATGAATGATTCTTAAGCATGGAAAATCTTAAGCATGAATGATACAGTACAATGGGTTTTAGGCTTGTGAGAGTAGTGAAGTTTAAGATTTTGATTTATTGGTGAGAGCTTGTGTTTGTGTCTGTATTTGTCTTTGTGATTGCGAGTGATTGAGAGTGTTTCAGTTTTGTTTTCCTTTTCATTTGTTTTTTGTTTCGGAAAGCATGAGTGATTAAGTTGGTTTGATTAAGTTTGGCTGTTTGGGAAAGCATGAGAATGTCTTCGTGTTTGAGTTTGAATTTTTTTTTTTTTTAGGCCGTGTTTGAGTTTGATTAAGGTTGGCTGTTTGATTAAGGTTGGGATTTTTGTATAAAACTTTAAATTGAATACTCCAAAACTGTGTACGGTCATAATGAATGGGATGTTAATTGTTATTATGCTATTGTGAGCTCGTTGCCAAATGGGTGGGCCTGCCTAACTCATATATAAATATAACATTAATAAAACAAAATGGTTATCCTTCATGCTGTTCAGATTAGAATAGGTTTGTTGTTTACTATCTATGCTTTGCTTCCACTATTTGGGCCTCTTTTTTGTAACTGGATGCGGCCCATTTTCAATAAAATCATTTATTTTAAGGAAAAAAAATTAATTGTTTGGGTGAACAAATTTTTTTTTTTATTAAAAAAAAACACAAAAACAGGTTGTTAATGTTTCAAATCAAACCGACCAAACCAATTAAACCGAGCCGAACAAACCGCACCGCTATAGGTCGGAAAATTGACCCTAATCGGTATGCATCGGTTTTAATTATTACAAAACCGATTCCTATCGGTTCGGTAACAAATTTGAAAAAAAACCTAGCCAACCGAACCGCACACACCCCTCCATCCCCATCCCCATCAATTGTGGAAGTCCCATTTTGTCCCTCTCCCTTTCACAATTCTCATACTACCACCCTCTCTATTGGGACATAGAGCAACTTGCAGCTCTGAATCAGCAACCACATATTTATATCATCCCAATGAGTAACATCTTGCATCCAAACTACTACTGCCAGTCTCTCCCACTCCTCTCTCTACTACAGCTCCTACTCCATTTGAGTCGAGTCCCACAGAAAATACACTCTTTTCACTAATAATGGCATTTTCTGCAGGCTTTTGACCAGAAAGAAACCCACTTGCCCCATTGCTTGAAAACCCATCTTCTTCCCTTGGGTCCTCAAAACAAAAAACTGGGTTTTCAATGGAAAGCCCAACAACCCCAGGTGTGTAAAGGTTCCCTCTACAAAGAGGGCAAGTTGAATTAGATAGTAACCATGTGCCTATACAATCAATATGAAAAGCATGGCTAAACATTGGAAGCAACCTCAACTTGTCTTGTTCTGAAAACTCACAAAGACAAACTGCACAATCAAATGGCTCTTTCAGACACATTATCTCTTTATAGAGGAAAACTGGGAGAGCATCTATGAAAGCTTGATCTAGGTCAGAATCCAGAAAGTTGAAAAGGTTGTTGCAATTGTCTCTTACAAGCATCAGACTGAGAAATCTCTGGGAGTCTATTTGATTCACTGATTGATGATGAAGATCTATGTTTTGTGAGAAATCTAATAAGCAAGTGAAGTAAATCAGATATAAAAAAGATGACAGCTAGAATAACTATGATAAAAAGAATTGCTGGACTTATTTTACTTCCAGATGATGATGATGGGCTCGGTTGTTTCTGGTAATCAGTATTATATGGCAACGAAGGAGAAGAAGAAGGTGAAAGTAGATGAGAGAGAGGAGGGCTGGTGAGAAAACCATCTCACAGTCTGACCTGAGATTGAACCAAAGACATTTTAGGATATTGGCATACTAAATTCACCACCACTTTTCTCAGCTGAATTGCAACAAACACTCAATAATCAATGTGCTAAGTGTAACCCTCGAGACACAATTTTTCCTTGCTACCTTTGACAACAAAGAATCAAACCCCAACTCATGTAATGCGGCAAACAAATAGTCACTTGTATTTCTTGCACTCACAAGAAACCCAAATACAGTTTAATCAAATAATATTCAGAAAGAATCTAATTTTATTTTGACTCAGATTTGTAAACCAAACTGGTTAAAAGGACAATATTTTATTGTTTCCAGAAACTCCAGTTCTTATCTTTTGCATTGACAAGAAAGAATATTGAAAAAGGAACAGCTTTTCATAGACAGTAACCATGTTTTGTAAAGATTTCCTCTATAAAGGGGGCAAGTTAAATTAGACAGTAATCATGTGTCTATTGACTGTTTTATACAAAGAACTATAAAGGAAAACATTTTGACAATCAGTTGTTTCAAAACAGAGTCCAAACTAACTTGTCTGAATTCCACACACAAAACAACAAGTAATTCATGTACCAAAGGTTAATTCGGAACCTCAATCACTTTTCCTTACTTTTTCTCTGCAACTCCCCAAAAATACGAGTTGTCAAAGCCTCTGCCTATCCCACTATGGGACTCTTTAATTTCTTCTTTTTGGTCTCCCTTCTTGTCCATATCTTCTGCCATCTTTGCAACAAGTGAACAAAATTTTTCAAGGCGAGGCACATCCTCAACAATGTAACCTCATAGCTACAAATACAAAAAGAAAAACAAAGGAGAAATTTAAAAACAGTAATTTTTTACGGTTAAAAACTTATTTGCTAAAAAAAAAATTGGAAGCTACTTACAATAGGAATTAGGCTATATTCTCCAAAATCTATCCTTTCCATCTTCAAGACCCTTTCCGAGCCTAAGACATTAAATTTTCAGTGAATTGGAAGTTCATCAAACAAATACTTCTTGTGCTGCATAAAAAAATAATTATAATAAATATAAAAAAAAAAAACAGGTTCACAAGGTAAACAAATTAATTGGGAAAAGGAAAAAAGACACAAAATAACAACAAATAGCAATATAGAGGAAAACAACAAATAACCTAGATGGATAAGTCACATCATACTTTGTTAGTAAGACAAGCTTGCCCTAATTTAAAAAAAAAAAAAAAAAACAATAATAACAAAATCATAATAAAAACACATAATTTTAAAATTAAGAACAAAAAAAAAACCCACATCCACGCAGTCAATGGTGTGTTCAAATGCTTGGCAAAGAGCTTTCATTCTTTCTACCTTCTCCTCCTCTAAGTATTTGAATAGACGTGTACTTGAAATTAAATATATACATACTACTACCAACTTGTAAACAAACTACTAATACAACTCAAATAAGAAGAAATTAATTATATACATATTTTTATCACATCATTCGCCCATGTGGACTAACTTCTTAAATCAACCTAGATGACATGCAAAAAAAAAAAAAATTTAATATTATGGTTAAGAACATTATGCAAATACCACAGGTTCTTAACGTTACACGAGTAAAAACAAAAAAACCACAGTATTATGAGGAAGAAAACTTACCATAGAATAGATCCCTGGAAACATCTGGAACGGCTCAATAAGCTTAATCAACCGAACGTTTATTTAGGAATAACCCACCTAATATGCGCCCCAGAATTGAGAGTGATGCTGAAACTGTTATTAATTTTTTAACTGGTGAAGCTAGTTGCAATGATATTAAGCTAATAGAGTTCAAGAGAAAATTTGTTGTTTCTTACAATTTAAAGGTTATATGGATAAATGGGGAACTCAACGGAATTGCACATAGACTTGCACAATATGCATGTGAGCGTCAAAGGCTGGAGAGTCTTAATTATAGCACGGGAACTGCATTTAAAACAACAAAAAATGAAGAAGTGTGGGATTACGAAAACGGTTTTCCAGCGGGTTTGATTGCCACCATATTAGAGGACTATGAGAGGAGAATGGTTGAGGTCAAATTTGGAAGTAACAACATTATTGACACTGTAAGTTGGCCAATGTTACTTGATGAAGTAACAACATTGTTGACACTGCAAGTTGGCCGCAAGTTGGCCAATGTTACTTGATACATCAAGTAACATTGGATCAAGTAACATTGGCCAACTTACAGTGTCAACAATGTTGTTACTTCCAAATTTGACTTTAACCATTCTCCTCCCATACATCAAGTAACATTGGCCAACTTACAGTGTCAACAATGTTGTTACTTCCAAATTTGGCCTTAACCATTCTCCTCCCATAGTCCTCTAATATGGTGGCAATCAAACTCGCTGGAAAACCGTTTTCGTAATCCCACACTTCTTCCCTTTTTGTTGTTTTAAATGTAGTCCCCGTGCTATGATTAAGACTCTCCAGCCTTTGACGCTCACATGCATATTGTGCAAGGCTATGTGCAATTCCGTTGAGTTCCCCATTTATCCACATAACCTTAAATTGTAAGGAACAACAAATTTTCTCTTGAACTCTATTAGCTTAATATCATTGCAACTTGCTTCACCAATTAAAAAATTAACAACAGTTTCAGCATCACTCTCAATTCTGAGGTTCATATTAGGTGGGTTATTCCTAAATAAATGTTCGGTTGATTAAGCTTATTGAGCCGTTCCAGATGTTTCCAGGGATCTATTCTATGGTAAGTTTTCTTCCTCATAATACTATGGTCTTTTTGTTTTTACTCGTGTAACGTTAAAAACCTGTGGTATTTGCATAATGTTCTTAACCATAATATTAATTTTTTTTTTTTTGCATCTCATCTAGGTTGACTTAAGAAGTCAGTCCACATGGGCGAACGATGTGATAAAAATATGTATATAATTAATTTCTTCTTATTTGAGTTGCATTAGTAGTTTGTTTACAAGTTGGTAGTAGTATGTATATATTTAATTTCAAGTACACGTCTATTCAAATACCTAGAGGAGGAGAAGGTAGAAAGAATGAATGCTCTTTGCCAAGCATTTGAACACACCATTGACTGCGTGGATGTGGGTTTTTTTTTTGTTCTTAATTTTAAAATTATGTGTTTTTATTATGATTTTGTTATTATTGTTTTTTTTCTTTTCAAAAAAAAAAAAAAATTAGGACAAGCTTGTCTTACTAACAAAGTATGATGTGACTTATCCATCTAGGTTATTTGTTGTTTTCCTCTATATTGCTATTTATTGTTATTTTGTGTCTTTTCTCCTTTTCCCAATTAATTTGTTTACCTTGTGAAACTGTTTTTTATTTATTTATTATTATTATTTTTTTATGCAGCACAAAAAGTATTTGTTTGATGAACTTCCAACTCACAGAAAATTTAATGTCTTAGGCTCGGAAAGGGTCTTGAAGATGAAAAGGATAGATTTTGGAGAATATAGCCTAATTCCTATTGTAGGTAGCTTTTAAATTTTTTTTTTTTTAGTAAATAAGTTTTTAACTATAAAAAATTACTATTTTTAAATTTCTCCTTTGCTTTTCTTTTTGTATTTGTAGCTACGAGGTTCCATTGTCGAGGATATGCCTCGCCTTGAAAAATTTTGTTCACTTGTTGCAAAGATGGCAAAAAATATGGACAAGAAGGGAGACCAAAAAGAAGAAATTAAAGAGTCCCATAGTGGGATTACCTACACAATGAGTTTTCCCAAAGTTATTTTTCTAAAAGTGAGTCTACATACAAAACCCCATTTGTCAAAAGTTTCAAAATTATCAAACACAAAATATACAAAGCAATCAAAACACAATTTTCACAAAAAAATGGAAACAAGGACAAACCAAAATTTTACATAACAAAAGAATTTTACATTATATTTTTAAGTAATTTGCTAAGCCACTTTTTCAATTTTCTATAACTATTGAACATTCTGTAAACCAAGCCACCATACTACAACAAATCTGACTTTTTTCAAGGGTCAAAACCCTTGAAAAAAGTATTAAAAAACCTTGAGAAAAATTATTTTAAGAGTCCAATTAACCCTTAATAACCTTCGAAACTTATCCCGTCGAAAAAGAAATTTTGAAGGCCTTCGTAGCCCTCAAAACAAGTGCTCTAATCTAATTTTGAGGGTCAAGAGACCCTTATATAACCTTTTACCAAGGTTTAAAATATTTACATTTACAATCCTTGATAAATAAGGTTATTTAAGGGGTCTCTTGACCCTCAAAATAAGTTTTTTTTTTTTTTTTTTTAACCACAATCATGCACTGTGTGTGCATATATATATATATATATATATACACATACACGCGTGCGCACACAAAAATTCAGCAAAAACAAGTGCTCTAATCTAATTTTGAGGGTCAAGAGACCCTTATATAACCTTTTACCAAGGTTTAAAATATTTACATTTACAATCCTTGATAAATAAGGTTATTTAAGGGGTCTCTTGACCCTCAAAATAAGTTTTTTTTTTTTTTTTTTTTTAACCACAATCATGCACTGTGTGTGCATATATATATATATATATATATACATACACGCGCACGCACACAAAAATTCAGCAAGAGGGTCAAGAGACCCTTATATAACCTTTTACCAAGGTTTAAAATATTTACATTTACAATCCTTGATAAATAAGGTTATTTAAGGGGTCTCTTGACCCTCAAAATAAGTTTTTTTTTTTTTTTACCACAATCATGCACTGTGTGTATAAATATATATATATATATATATACACGCACGCACGCACGCGCACACACAAAAATTCAGCAAAAATTCAGAATTGTTGAGATGATATGCTATGAGATTGATGTATAGCAAAAGTGACAACAAATTCCCCAGAATTTTGCACTAACCTGATTTGAAGCAATTGATAGAGTAAGAGACTTATGAATTCATGCCATACCTAAGATAATGAATGCATATCACAAGCAGCTATAATCAAGGATGCTGTAATGGATTGCAAAGAATACTTTCAGTGTGCAATCAATGTGATTTTATTCTCTTTCAACCAATATTTCAACTTCTACCATTAATCCGGTTGAAATTGCAGGTTAGAGGAATCAGAGAAAGAGTTAATCCTAAGCTAATAAAATCATTAGTTATTCAAGCCATTAAATGTGATTCATGCTTTGAATTTCATCTTAGTATGTCCATAGAAAGCCAAAACAGAACATTGAGAAGCAGAACAGGAACACAAATCACAAGCTCACCTGCAGCACGAAATCCCTGCACTGATAAATACTTCAGGTGACATCACTGTGGTCTTCTCCCCCAGAGTTGCAAAAGTAACTGACCAAAGATAAATGAAAAATATGCTTAGTAGATTACAATGTATAGAGAAACAAGTAACTTAACTCCTTTACGCAATAAAAAAATTAACCAACCCTTATCAAAACATATTAGCTTTGAAGGTTAGAGAAACATAAAATGAAATATTATTCTTCCAATTTGTTGAAACAGGTTAGTTTAATTGCTAAACTCTTTTAAGCAATCTAACTAACATGACCCTAAGGACAGAGTGATCCCTTTTTTTTTGATAGGTAAGCAGAAAACTTTTATAAACGATAGAAAAAAGAGAAATACAAGAAGTTCATGATGATGAACATCAAGAAATAAAAGGAACAAACAGTACAATAAACAGAGGGTAACCAGGAAACTAAGCTAAGGGAGGACAAAAACTCAGAGAGAGAAGAACAATAAGTAAAACCCCAACAACGAGACTTTCCAAAACATTCTTCATCAGTCATAAACATCGAAATGCAACAATTTCCAATGAAATTTCACACATACACGTGCACACAATCAGGGTAATGTCTATGACAATCCGTATCCTTTCTAAAACATTCTGCATCTGCTATAAACAACCAAGTTTATCAGTTTGCAACGGAATTTCACACACACACACACACATTAGAAACAAGTTAGGTTAATAGCTTAAAGGACAAAACAAGTTAGTTTCTCCGCTTAACTCCTTTAATTGCTTAAAGTAGTTAACCAACTCAGTGGCGGCGCCACGTTCAACTAAGGGTGTTCCCAGGAACACCCTGAGCTGAAAAAAAAAAAATTTATATATAATAAAAAAAAAAATTTTATATATGCTCTATGATAGGAACACCCTCAACACAAAATTAGGAACACCCTCAAATTAAAAAAATAAAATTTATTTGTTCTAAAAGATTAAAAAATAAAAAAGCCCAAAAAACAAATTTGAACTAAAATCTGAAAAAAAAAAAAAAAAAAATTTGTAACAGACAAGCCCACGGCGACAAGCCCACGGCAAAGCCCAAGTGCCAACAGGTTACAAACAAACCCACAGATTCTCACCCAAAAAAAAAAAAAAAAAAGAGCAGCGCAGCGCCTCAAAGCTCAAACCCACGGATCCTCCTAGTCACTAAAGGCTTTATCAAAAAAAAAAAATCACTAAGCTCTAAGCTAACGCCTAACCTAAAGACAGACAGAGGTCTTCCAAGCCAAGTACAGGAGATCGCCGCCACTAGCCATCGGATCGGAGAGGAGATCGCTGGATCGGAGAGGAGATCGCCACTAGCCAGTGCCAGATCGGCAGATCGCAAGCCCGCCGGCTCCCGCGGCCCCGCCTCCCTGCTCGCTGCTCGGCTGCTGCAGCAGTGCGCTCCGGTGCTCCCTCGTCAGCTCCGGTGCTCCCTCAGACCCTCCCTCCCTGGGCTCCGGGCTCCCTCAAGGCTCAAGGTATTTAATTTTTTTTCTAAGCTAACTCGGTTTTCCCTTCTTCTCTCAGACACTCTCTCAGTCTCTCAGTCTCCCTCTAACTCTCACACTATCTGAACGACTGAACTGAAAAGATGAAAAATTGAAAATATTGAAAGGACTAAAATGACTCTCGCTCTCTCTCTCTCTCTCTCTCTCTCTATTTATTCTTTAATACAACCACCAACTCAAACTCAATAACTCTCTCTCTCTCTTTTTATTGGCCGAATTGTCTTTATCTTTATTCAATTTTGTCTGTTCTTTATTTTTTTTTAATTGAATTTGGCTTTAGTGCTTTACGCCTTTTTCTGTTTGACTGTTTACTTTATCTGTTGGTGTGTGCAGTATGTTGGCATTGGTGAAATATTACTTGTCTTTTAATGTAACGTGTCATTGTGAAATTTTTTGATTGACAGGGAGCATCATGAGGCGTGCTTGTGTGTTGAGTGGGGTGGGGGTGAATGGGCAGTGGGCGCACATGGGATGGGGCCGGGCTGCACATTGTACAGTTTTAGAGTTTTAATTATTGTGTTACACATTATGTGTAAATAATGTGCATATAAGTCGTTCTTTTAGTGCTTGTAGTGTAACGTGCACATGAGGCTAAACAATATAATAAATTAAAGCAATATAATTTATTGTTAGGTTAAACAACAATAATTAAATCAGTATAATAATTAATAAACCAATACATTATAAAAGACAAACAAATTAAATTATGTTAGGTTAAACAACAATTAATAATTTTATAATTAATGAAATAACAAATTTTATAATTATAGTTTATAAAAGACAAATAAATTAATGAAACAACTAAACAACAATAATTAATAATTTTATTAATACTTAAAATGAACTTATAATTTATTGTACAGATACCTTTATTCATTTATTTTCTTTTCATTTTTTTTTCCTTTTGAGGTTTTTTAGTATATAGAATGCAAATTTGTTTTGGTTTTAAGAACTTTTACTTCATGCTGGCCAAATCTTGAATTTTGTCCGGTATTTACCGAAACGTCTTGAAACACCCGAAATAGACTGAAATGACCCAAAATTTTTTCAAAGTAGAATAGGAACACCCTGGACAAAATTCCTGGAGCCGCCACTGAACCAACTGTTATCAAAACAAGCTAGCTTCGAAGGTTCGAGAGTCATCAAATTAACTATTATCCTTTGAATTTGTCGAAAGAAGTTAGTTTAATTGCTTAACCAATCTAAATAACTTGACCCCACAAGAACAGAGTAATCTCTTTGTAAATGCAGGATGGGAGTGAAGACCCATCATTCGGTCCCACATTGCCCCATTGTCATCATTAAAAAAAAGTGATACTTAACTTGAAAACGGCAAAAAACTAGCCATAACAAGGATGGAGAATGGAGAGAGACATTAATTTAAAAGCCTAAAACCAGTCTTATGTATGACATTCAAGATAATACAAAGATAATTAATGAAATACGTCTGCCTTCGATATAAAATGCGTGGACATTTGGTTGCTGTATTATCTTCTCATTGACAATCTCAAACTACATTTATTAAATGGAGTTATCTTTTCCTTTATAAGTTAATTATAACCTCTATGATTATAATCTTTTTAACCTTATAAAATAAATCAAGTGACTTCATGAAACTTAAACTTTTGTGCATGTGAGCACAAAAATCCCAGTAGCTTACCCTCTGTCATACCTTGTTGTTCACGCGCTCACGCGCCACCACAGCCACGGTTCTTGGCAGATCCGTGGAGCCTTTAACCTCTGCATCACCGATTCATGTTCAATGCACCGTTTGGGGCTCTGCTAGGTAGTAGATCGAGAAGTTAAGTTCTTGATTTTAGAGAGAGAGAGGGATCGGAATAATATGAAGTGTTTGGCTCGGGTTTAGAGAGAGAAAAAGGATGAGAGGTTGGGAACCACCATCTTGGTGGTGGCGGTTGGGCTTCACGATGGAGCTAGGAGGCTGTGCCTCGTTTAGATCGAAGAGAGGGTGAGACCGATCCAGATCGAGAGAGGTTATATGTTTCGGTTTTAGAGAGAAGTTGAGGCTGAGTTGTGAAACCACCGCCGATAGTGGTGATGATGAGCTTGAGAGGCTTTAGCCATGGTCGTCTGAGATGGAGAGATAGTTCAGATCCGACGATTAGAGAGAGATTTCGAGCAGAGAATTGGTTCGGAGATGGAGAAGACCACCGTAGTGGTGTTGCTGATGATCGGAGTGATGAGTTCAAGGTACTGGGCCATGGAGGCTCGGGTGAGAGAGAGAGTGACGGTGAAGATGGAGGCTCTGGTGAGAGAGAGAAAGTGCCCATTTGTTTGCACTTTCCTCTAGCAAAACGCACTTTTTGAAACCAGAGTAGCGACGACGAAGCCGAAGCCAGCGGAAGAGAGATTGTGAGACAAGAGCAGAGGCATGCCATCCTTGAAGTCCGTCTCTACGCCGCAGAAGCGGGATTCCTTGTCCCCTGACCTTTCACCTAGCGGCATTTTCTTTGGGTTTGCCGAGATCTCTCTATTTTTCATTTTGATCTTTCTCAGTTCGTCACTCTCTCCCCTTTGATGAAGTAATAGTTTAGAGGATGCGAAACAGAGTTAGAGAGAGAGAGGCGTTGAAACTTGAAAGAAGACAAAATGTGAAGAAGTGTGTGGAGCAAAATTAACTCACCTTAATTGATTTTTAATTGACATGCATGAGGTTGGATGACAAATTTGAGAGGAGTTCGGCTTGGTTCTTGGAAAAATGAGAAGCAGAGAATAAATAAGAGTGGATGCGAGAATATAAAGGTGGAAGAAGATAAGGTTGAAAGGAAACGTGTGGTTGAGAATAAAATAAGAGAAGTAAAAAAAAAAAAAAAAAAAAAAAAAAAAAGGTAAAGGTAGAGCGGGATACGAGCGCATAGGAAATTTACAAAATGAAAATTAGGAACCAACAAATTTTCACAAAAGTTTCAAATAGGTATCAAATCTTTTATTAGACCAGTATTGACCGTAACTAAAAAACAAATAGGTTGTGAAAATATTATTACATTTTATTATATTTCTGAATTTTTTAAATTAGTGCTATTTTTTTAGAAAAAAATAGTGTTATTGACACAATATTTTTATAACAATTTCATAATAAATTTTACACAATAAGTAATTATTAGTTCTCATTTAGACATATTAGTGACATTATTATTTTTTTATCTATTATTAACAACTTATTATATAGACTTTATTATGAAATTTTTGTAAAAATATTGTGTCCATAACTTGCATTAAGAGAGATAATTAAAACAAAGAATTATCTTAAATATATAAATATATATATATATCTTGCCCTTTTTGGTAATTTACAACTCAAATCTCCATTTTTATAAGTGCTAGCCAAACACTCAACTTAAAAAAAAAACACTTTTTAACAATTTTTACTAAACACTTAACTTTTTCAAAGAACTCAGTTTCATACCGCACTTTTTAAAAACTCTACTTTTTCAAAAAGTTCAATTACAAAAAACTGAACCAAACTCATCCAAGTAAGAGAGTGAGGGGTTTTTTATATACAGGTCGAGTATAGATAATATCCATATTCTATCCGAACTATTTGGATAATATCCATACCCTACCCAATTAGGTTCTACCCGAAGAACCGGTATTACGCAAAACATTTGGATTGGGTATGATATCTAAGGCCCTCTTTGGTTTTTTTTTTTTTTTTTTATCGCTCATCGTTTATCACTTCTCACTCAATTTTTGTCACTCATCACTTAAAATACCTTAATTTTTCCAACTCCACCCATTTGTTAGTCATCACTTAGTGACTTTGTTTCAAAAAAAACTAAAAAGTCAATCCTTACGACTGGTTGCGTTCTTTCAAAAAAAAAAAAAATAATAATAAAACCCAAAAATGACAAACATTGCAGCTACCATGTCAGAGAAGGTGGGTTTAATTACGCAAATGTCATTAGAAACTGAGAGTTTTGGAAACTGAAAACACCTTCCATAACTCATTACTCAAAAATCAGAGAATTGAGCAATGAAAACAAAAACCGAAAACAATGCCAAACAGAGTTTTTTTAATGGGACCCACATATTTTGAGTTATGAACAAAGTTATGAGTTATGGAAATAACAAATCCAAACACTCCTAATTATCTCTCACTTTACGATTGGTTTTTTTTTTAATTAAGGTTTTTTAATAAATTAATCAGTAAATAATATATTAAATTAAAGGCAAAATGATGTCATTTTGGGGGATTTCAAATGATAATGAAATTGTGGAGTTTTGAAACTTAGAAAATTGAAATAAAAGAAAACAAATATTTAGATAATTGAAATGAAAAATAATGAAATTTAAATGATGAATTTTGGGAAGTTGAGCTTTTTTTGTGGTTAAAATATTATTTTGATTTCTAAATTTTATCAAAATTTTTATTTTTAATCTTTAAATTAATTTTTTTCTCACATTTTGTAAAGAGTTTTTTTTTTAAATAATTCAAAGATAAAAAAAAAAGATTAAATAGAAATTTTTTTTTAATAGTTTAAGAACGAAAAATAAACTTTTGATAAAATTTAAGAATGAAAAATAAAACATTTTTAATAGTTCAGGGCAAAAAATGAATTTTTCAATTGTTTAGAAACTAGCAACTAACTTTTTAAAGTTTAGAAATAAAAGAATATAAATTTTTGGTAAAGTTTAAGGGATATAATAATAATAATAATATTATTATTATTATTATTATTATTTTTGATAACTTATTATTATTATCTATATATATATATATATATATATAAAACCGAAACCTCTAAAACTCCCACAATTTTTCACATCATCATTTTAATTTTTAATTTTTTTTAATTTTTAAAATTAAATAGTAAGAGAGTTCTAACAGGAGTCTCTCTTTCTTTTTTCCTCATCATATTAATTTATAAAAATTCATGCACCTGATTTCCAATCTCAACCCAGCTTAATCCAGGTTCCTTTCTCACGCTGGATCCCTTCATTTCATTCCTAATTAGGCCAGCTTTATTGAAATTACCACTGGAGAAATATATGTTTGACATTTGCACATAACCTAATGAATTACCTGGCTCCAACTCTTTCAGTTTATCTGCTGCTAACTTTGCCAAACTTGTCCTACCATGCTTCCTACATGATCCCAGTTTATCTGCTGCTAACTTTGCCAAACTTGTCCTACCATGCTTCCTACATGATCCAAGGAGTGTGCTCCAAACTACAGAATCAGGCTTCATCGGCAATCTATTTATAAGTTCTGCAGCCTCAAGAACTCGCCCTGATCGCCCAAGAATGTCAACCATGCAGGCATAGTGATCAAGTTGAGGAACAATACCATATTTTCCAACCATAGAGTCAAAAATTATGATTCCTTCATCCACAAGTTCAGCATGGCTGCAAGCTGAGAGGAGAGCAACAAAGGTAGTAGGATCAGGTTGGAGATTCATTTGCCCAAAGATTTGCAATGCTTCTCTAGCTTTTCCATGCAAGGCATGCGCTTTTAGCATTGAGTTCCAAGAAACCAAATCACGAAATTCCATTTCATCAAAAACTTGCTTAGTCAAAGCAATGTTGCCACACCTAGCATAAGCATGGATCAGAGCATTGGCAAGTACAGTGTCACCCTCAAACCCAGCTTTAATAACTTGAGAATGAACTGCCATAACATGCCACTCAGTCACAAGGCCTGCACAAGCTTTCAAGGCAATTGAGAAAGTGTACCAATCTGGAATTAAGTCCTCTCGACGCAACTGACGGAAAAGGAAGAGAGCTTCTTCAGGGTCACGCTCTGAAAGTACCGTAATAATGCTAGTCCATGAAACAATATCTCGATGAGAAGTACTTGTCTCCATAAAAACCCTATAGCAGTTACCAATATCTCCTCCAATATCAAAGTAAGACTTCACCAATGCAGTTGTTATTTCAATTTCTGAGATAAACCCAGTTTTGATAGTGAGACAATGCAACTGAAAGCAAAACTTGAGACTACTACTCATCACATCATCAACTTGTTTATTGCCATTGCTTTCACTTCCATACAAGGAAGAAAAGACACTGAGAAGAGTGGCACAATCAAAACCAGTTCCCTCACGGTGCATTTGCGTAAAAAGATTCATAGCTTGGGTCCCAAGCCCACGAATTTGAAACCCTGCCACCATTGAATTCCACGAAACAATGTTGCGAACCTGCATGGTCTTGAACAAACTCCAAGCCTCATCCTTATCATCATTATACATACACCCAAAACTAGTACTCTTACTATACATGGTAATAAGAGCATTCGCAACGTAAACACAAGAATCCAAAGCCAGTTTCAACGCAAGCGCATGTACTTGCCGTCCACGCTCACCAAAGCAAGAACTAAGCACACTTGCCACTGCAAACTCATTCGGATAATACTCCACCAACATACTCGAAAACAAGAGAAAACACTCGTCCGCTCTCCCTTGTTGCGCGTACCCGGAACTGAGAGCAGTCCAAGAAACAAGGTTTCAGTGAGGCATTTCATCGAACAGGTGGTGGACATAGTCTACGTATCCAAATTTGCAGTACATGTTGATGAGATGGTTGGTAACGAAGAGATCAAAAGGGTTTGTGGGCTTGTGGGAAAGCATGTGATGGTGTAGAGATATGCCTTCATGGAGGCTTCTGTGGCGAGCACATGCATGGAACAGAGTCGCATAGGTTTGGTGGTTTTGGGCTTGGGTTTGGGTGTAGAATATTGAGAGCGCTTCTTGGAGGTGGACGCGATTGGAAAGCACGCGCACCTGGTTGAGAAGATTGTTGGGTTCGGTGTTATAGCTAGACGCTGTGCGAACATTGGTTATGTACTTATGTGTAGTTGTCGGAAGGAGATGTACCACGCGCGTGCTGTCGGGCGTGGCATAACGAGGATCCCACAATAGTTGTATTGATTTTAAACTTAAAACTCTACAAGGTTTGGCATCAGTTAAATAAGCCACTGATTCTGGCAGCCCAGCCCTCTCAATTTTTTTGTTAGAAGAAAATGTTTTAATTTGATAAACAAGAAAAGAGAAATTGAATTGTAGTTTTCTTATAGCAGTAATGCTAACAAGTTCAGTCCAAAAAAAAAAAAAAATGCTAACAAGTAACAACACAATAAAAAGTCACAATAATTCATACTATTCCTAAATTAACATGTGAACTTGTATATGGCCTACCACAATCTTCAATTAATTTTTTTTTTTAATAATATAGTATACTAATTTGAAAATGTTGTGAAATTGTTGTAGTTTTTCATTGTGTCTATAACATTAGTCTTCTTTAAATAACTAAGTTAAACTTTACTTAAATAAATGTTTGGCCTTAAAGCTTGTGAGTTTTTTTTTTTTTTTTTTTCATTTCACTAGTCGCTAACCCGTGCGATGCACGAGATAGTTAAATAAAAATTAAAAGTACTTATTTTACTTAAAGGTATATGACTTAAAATTTTAAAAATGTATCATTTGAAAATGAATGTAAATAACTAATTTGTTCAATATAATGATTTAGAAAACAAAAATTTCTTTCATGTTATTGGTTTCACATAACACATTCCGATGTGAGCTATTTTATGGAGATAACTTCACATAATACTCAACTGCAATTAATTAGACCTCACATTATAATTTTTTTTTTTTTTAAGGACTCACTTTAGGAAAAAAAGGACTCATTTTAGGTTCAAAAAAAAAATTTAGGATTAAGGAAAAGGGAGAGAGAGACTCCTATTAGAACTCTCTCATTATTTAGTTTAAAAAATTAAAATTTTTTATAAATTAAAATGATGAGAAAAAAAAAAAGACTCCTGTTAAGACTCTCTCACTATTTAGTAGGACATCCTATTTTTGAAGCTTACCTTATTATAAAATTTTTTAACTAAAAATTTTATATCATATTATATATAATAAAAGTTGGGATTAGATGCCGTGGTTACGCCAAGTGGCAGCACTAAATTGTAGAAATTTTCTTAGATTTTTATATTTTAATAAAATATATATATAAGTTTTCTTCAACTATAATTTCTAAGTGGATAAAAATCTTAATTGGATTAAAGATAACTGAATAAAACTAAATAGACAATCCTATGAAAAATAAATAAATAAAAAAGAAGAAGAATTTGATCACAATTGGAATACTAAACCCTATTGGGAGACCAGCAGACAAATAGTGCTAAAAAGAAGGAAGGATTTTGATGAATACTAAACTAGACTTCTTGCTGAGTTTTCTTTATCAGAAGCAAGGTTTAATAACTATACTACACGTTTATATATATAACCAAAAAAAAATGTCATGAGTTGATTCTCAAATACCAATTTCAAATAGATAATACTAAGACAAATAAATAAATAATTAAATAATTCTACCACTTATCAAGCAAACATTTTTTTTTTAAAATTGTTTTACTAATAATCAAATATCCGAACCATGCATATTATACAATATACAGTAATTGACCTATAAATTACTGATTGCTTTCATAGTCACCATCTGTTTGTGAAATAATCATATTACTAAGCATGTCATGCGTTGATTCTCAAATACCAATTTCAAATAGATAATACTAAGACAAATAAATAAATAAATAAGAATTTGATCACAATTGGAATACTATAATCTGCATCAAATACATCCAAAAAAAAAAAAAAACAACTACTATGTATTCTTCAAACGAGATCTCTTATTCTGTTTATCAAAAAAAAAAAAAAAAACTCTCTCAAAAAGTTCCTTTCTCTCTCTGTCTCTCTCAAAAGAAAAAGATGATTAGAGTTGTCTCTAAATTACAAAAGAAGATTGCTCACATGGAAGAAATCACCACCACTACTGACCTATAGGCAAGTATTTTTTTCACTTTACAATCTACATTGACTTGATTTGTCTTACAAATATACAAAATGTTAGTTTGGTTGTGTATTATTATAGTTGTTTATTTATTTATTTTTGGTTGAATAGTTGAACAATGCTGAAATAACAAGAGTTGCAAGATTAAAACAAATATCTATTATGAATTTAATTACAACGATCAAGATCTTTATAATATACTATACAATAAAAGTTGAGCTTAAAAATTGTGGTTGTGCCAAGTGGCTTTATCAAATTGCATAAATTTTTTTAGATTTTTTAAAATATATATAATTTTTATTCTCTTATAGTAATTTCTAAATTGATAAAAATTTTAATTTAATTACAATCCAAACTCTTCAAGTAATTCTAGATTAAAAAAAAGGTCCATCTAATCCATATGTTTTTTTAAAATTTATATTACTACACGTAAAAAAACAACAACGTATAGCTAATAAAGTTTATTTTCAAGCAAATTATCTTTAATCTAATATAAGAGTGTAATTTTGAATAAATTTTCTTTCTTTTAACGTACAACTATGCTTTTTATCTTTAAAAAAAAAAATTTCTCTTGGTCTATCCAAAAAAAATCTCTTAGGGAGTGAGTACAGTGTACATGTCTAGATGTTCTGACATCAAAAAAGTAAAATCAATTCTAATTAAACTCTTTGTCTCAAACTCAAACTCTCAATAATTAATCTTTCCCACCATGTTACAATTATTCATAAAGTTAAGGAAAAAAAATGTTGATATGAACATTAAGCTTTTGTGTTTATCCAAAAATAAATAGAGGAAAGTTGATAAGAAAAAGTAAAATTTTTATTTATCCAAAGATTAGTAGAGGAAAAGTTGATAAGAACAATTAAGATTTTGTGTCTATCTAAAAAAATTGCTGCTATTTTTGCTTACCTTCAAGTATATCTAAAACTTGTGATTAGATCATAGGGAATAAAAATCAATTGGGAAAAAAATTATAAATATATTTGCTCTGCCTCCCTCAAACTTCTCATTCAGATTGTTCATGAAGGTTATATTTTTTGTATTCTTAGATTTATTTTAATATATATATATATATATATATATTTAGTTGGATGGTTTTGTTCTATAACGGAAGTACCACGGTGTATTGTACTAGGTCAAATTGTGTGGATATTTCAAGGGTGCCTATAATGAAAGCTACAAGTTCTATTTCCTCTCCAAGGTTATTTAACTCTATCCTGTATTTTTTTTTCCCTTTTTTGTTTCATTATGTTCATAAAATACATCATATTATTTATACTACAGCTAACTATATTGGAACTCTTTGAAGCTATAGAGTTTGAAGGGAACTTTGAAAAGCTTAGTTATTTTGACTATCTCTATTTGGCCATGGAGGGAGGCACGTACTCATTTGTCGAGTCATGGATGCAATTTTCATGGATCATTAAGATTTTTATTCCATAATTGGTAAGTATGATAAATCCTTATTACTTCTGGTATGTGTTCTTTATTCTTTTGCCTAAATTTTATTAGGAGAAAAAAATGGAAGTATTCATGTTATTTGAATTTTGAAAGTGATTATTTACAATAAGCTTGAATTGTCAGAACTTAATTAACTAAATCTTCATCAACCATAATCTATTGGGATATGATCACAACAAAGGATTCTCAAGAGAGATAAAAACCTTAAAAATTAAGGCGTAGTTGGCTTAGCAAGTTTGGGTTAACTGAAATATACACTAGAATTGGATAAGAAAATAATTGCTAAATTGAGATTTGTTGAAGGTGTAGGATTAAAAAAGGATATTGGTCAAGATATGATGTTTTAAACACCTTGAAGTTATAATCTATATTCCAAATGCATCATTTACTCATAATATAGATTGTTGTTCACAAAATTATCCTAGGAGGATGTGCAGACCTCACAAAAAGGTATTACTTTTTAATTCTTATGACATCTCAATGCTAATGAAACTATTTTCAATTATCGATGCAAACTTATTGCCAAGGTCTTAACTCAGTATTTCTCAAAAATATTTCTTGAAGTTTATATTTACACATTTGTTTTGATAGGTTGAAATTCGATGCCTCCTCCCGTGCTTTCAAATACAAAATTCAATTCTTATGTAAATCTCACTACTTTTATTTATTTATTTATTTTTAGTAATTTGGGTTGTTTATAATTCTTAACTATTAAATTGAGTTTACCACTTAAATATATGTTACTATTTAAGTTTAATTAAATTAAAAAAATATTTATTATTTTCTTTAGATTACACACGATTCTTGATTAAGTCGTGCATCGCACGGGCATAATACTAGTATATATATATAACCGAAACCTCTGAAACTCCCACAATTTTTTACATTATAATTATAATTTTTAATTTTTTTTAATTTTTAAAACTAAATAGTGAGAGAGTTATAACAGGAGTCTCTCTCTCTTTTTTCCTCATCATATTAATTTATAAAAAATTTTAATTTTTTTAACTAAATAGTGAGAAAGTCCTAATAGGAGTCTCTCGCTCTTTTTTTCTTAATCCTAAAGTGTTTTTTTTTTTTTTTTTACGTGAGTTTTTTTTTTAAACCTAAAGTGAGTCCTTTAAAAAAAAAAATCTAACGTGAGGTCTAATTAAAAAAAAATTATTTTTTTAATCCTAATTCTAAAGTAAGTCTTTCAAAAATTTAAAATTTTTGGTTTTACATTATATATAGATAATAACAATAATGTCGCAAGTTCTAAGAATATGAGAATGCAATTTGTAGATCTACTATCAAGATAACATAGATTAGATTGGTAGTGGATAACAGATTTAATTGCAGTTGAGTATTATGTGAAGTTATCACCATAGAATAACACACGTCAGAATGTGTTATGTGAAATCAATGATATGAAAGAAAAATAATTTTTTTAAATTATTATATTGAAAAAATTAGTTATTTTCATTCTTTTTTAAATTATACATTTTTAAAATTTAAGTCATATACCTTTAAGTAAAACTAGTGTGTAACCCCGTGCATATGCACGGGTACGTTTAAAAACAATCACAATTACATATTATATATATAATTATGTTTTTTATGATTTGTTATATTAGATTCCTCGTTTTCTACATTAAGTTAACTAATTTGGCACAAAAATTTAAAAATTTAGATTAGATGGGACACGTGGAACAAAATTAAACTCTAATTGAAATTTAATTTTTACCTAAATTAACTCATTTGGCACAAAATTCTAAAATTTAGATTAGATGAGACACGTGACGTAAAATTAGACACAAATTGAATTTCAATTAAAAATTTAATTGGATTTTCTCTTTACTTTACCTATTATTATATATATAGATATATAAATAAGTACTTTTAATTTTTATTTAACTATCCCGTGCATCGCACGGATCAACGACTAGTTATTATTATTATTCAGTCATAATAGAGTAATAGACAATGGCAAGGGTTTATGTTTAAACCCTAAACTAAAATCCCAATTTTTTTTTCAAAACAACTATAAAAGCCCAACTATATAGTTAGTAAGCAAACGTTTCAAACAAATTTGGTTTCTAACAATTCGAGTCCAGAGGACTCGATTTTGGATTCAGATGTTATCCACGTAAGCTAGAAATCGAATCCAATGCACTCGGATTTGGTTCATAGAAATCGAGTTCAAAGGACTCGCTTTCCATTCATAAAAATCGAGCACAAAGAACTTGCTTTTTCTTCATGGAAATCGAGCCCAAAAGACTCGATTTCAGTTCAGCCTCCACTCAAACTTGCACAAATTTTTCTTCGTGTTCTTCCTTTCCTTTCTCCAAATGCCCCAAAAACCCATGAACAAATCAAATCCAAAACAAATCAAACCCACTGAGCACTGGAGCGCCGGCGAGAAACCTCACGTCCGATCTGATCTCCATCGCCTGAAGCTTTCCCCGCCTAGGTTTGGTGAGAATCGGTGCCTGGGTTGCTGGATTTGGTGAGAATCGGTGCCATTGCTTCTTTCTTCCATTGGAGTGGCGGCGAGAAACCACGCCTGAAGCTTTCGCCACCTGGGTTTGGTCAGAATTGGCGCCTGGGATCGTTGTTCATCTCGTTGGTCAAAATCGGCACCTGGGCTTGTTTCTTCTTCTTTGTTTGTTCATCTCAGAATCGGCGCCTGGGCTTGTTTCTTCTTCTTCGTTTGTGACTCTGTGAGTTGGTTTGCCTATGAACAGAAACCGAGTACTATGGGCTCGATTTCCATGGACAAAAAATGAGTTCTTTGTACTCGATTTTTATGAATGAAAAACGAGTCCTTTGATCTCGATTTCTATGAAGCAAAAGCGAGTGCATTGAACTCGATTTCCAGCCTATGTGGACCGACTTTCTGACCCCAAAATCGAGTCTTCTGAACTCGAATTGCTATAAACCAAAATTGTTTTAAATGTTTGCTTACTAACTATATAGTTGGACTTTTATAGTTATTTTGAAAAAAAATCCAAAATCCCATATCCCTTCCTCCGCTACAATTACACGTCTCAATTCTCAAAACCCCATTCCAATCCCACAAAATAAGAGAAAACCCAGATGCTTCTCAATCGCTCAGCTTCACTGCTTTACCTCCACAAGCTCTCACCTCCTCCTACTAAATTCTTTTCTCATTTCAAACACTCCTACTCTCTTCTTCTCTCTAACCCTTCACCATCACCGCCATTACTTCCTTCATGCCCTTCATTTTCTTTGCCCAGGGTCAGCTTCTTTTGCCTGAACCCACCTCGCCAAAGACAAGCTAGACCTTTTGCTACCGCCACCTCTGCTGCTGCGGAAAGGAAGGGAACTGACACGTTTTTCGCTGATGAAGACGTGTCGTGGGCATCCCTCGGGGTGTCCGATAAGCTTTCTCGGGCTCTCTATAGTGCCGGCATCGATAGACCCTCTCTGGTTCAGGTACCCACACACACTCACCCTGGCCTTGTTCACTCATTTGTTGAATTATAGCAGGAATGTCAATGTTTTGTTTTTAATTGTTTTTGGAGAAATGCAAGGCAAAGAGGGAAAAACAATGGATTTTGAATTGTGGGTTTTGTTTTTTGAGGGGAAAAGATGAAAACTTTGACCAATATGGTGTTTAATAAGCGAAAGTTTCTATACTAGACTTGTTAAAGGCTTTGTTTAGGTTCCATTTGGTTTTCAGTAGTATAAATTGATCGATATAAATTCTACACGTGATGATGTAAGGTTTTGAGATTTTGCTAAAGAAAAACACATGATATTATGAATATGAAATGACATTTTACACTTGGTCATTTCAAATCCACACATTGATAATGCTCAAATTCCTTCTTTAATTTCATTAATAAAGAAAATCCTATCATTTCATACTTTATTCATGTCATTTAAAACTAAAGATTGAAATCCAAATCCTTGTGCATATATTTTTTATGAGTTTAGTAAGGGTTGTTATTTAAGATATTTCTATTTGAAATATAGGCTGCTTGTATACCAGCTATACTTTCAGGAAAGGATGTGGTTGTGGCTGCAGAGACTGGTAGTGGTAAAACACATGGATATTTGATTCCCCTGATCAATGGGATCTGCTCTGCACATGATGATTCTTTAAATACTGTTTCTGATCAAGAATCAATCCAATCTCAAAGGATTTTTCTTGTTCTTTGCCCAAATGTGCTGCTGTGTGAGCAAGTGGTGCGGATGGAAAATGGTCTTTGTGGCGATGATGGTAAACTGCTTCTTAGAGTTGCAGCTGTCTGTGGTGGGCAGGTACTTTCTTTGCAAATTATTCTTGTGATGGATATGGACTACTAAGCGTTTACATAGTGTGGTAATTGAAGGGATTTGGTTCAATTTTCTTTGGGGGTTATGTCCGTAGACATTTTAAGATTTTTGATTCTCACAAAAAAGAAACTTTGACTGCAGGGATGGCCAGTTCATAAGCCTGATATTCTCGTGTCAACACCAGCTGTTCTGCTTAATAATATTGACCCAGACAAACGCCGTTGTTTGGAGTTTATGCGTGGTGTAAAATATGTGGTATGTTTTTGTGTAACTAACTATGTGTAGATATGTTGGTTATCTCAATAATTCCAAATCTGATCTGGCTGCCCAGAATGATATCATAGGAGAGATCACATAATTTACAAGTAACATATCTATTTGCTCTAACTTGCAGGTGTTAGATGAAGCAGATATGCTTCTCTGTGGGGGCTTCCAGAATAAAGTAATTCGTCTATTAAACATGCTCCGCTTTGATGAAAAGCTATTGTCTCGATCAAAAGAATCTGTATCTGAGTTGCCAGTGGAAATGGAGTCTGAACCTTTGTCACACTTTACTTTAGATGATAAGGAGGACCTACAAACTGACATCATATCAGAAGGGGAGGAAAATTATGAGGATGTTCATGTTGATGACTTAGCAGAGGAAGTTGAAGCTGGGTCTAATAAAAGAAAAGACTGGAGGAGAGTGAGAAAAACTTATGAGCGCAGTAAACAGTATGTTTTTGTCGCTTCCACCCTTCCAGTAAATGGAAAGAAAACTGCTGGGCAAGTGTTGAAACAGATGTTTCCAAATGCCAATTGGGTCAGTGGAAACTACCTCCATTGTCACAACCCCAGGTGCCCCATCTATTTCTGGTTGTCTACTATTTTTTCTAGTGATATTCTTTTTCCCTTTGCTAGTCATCTGCTTTTGAAGCATTAGTGTGTGTTTTTAATTTTAAATTAATATATACTAGTAACACATGGTGACCTATAGCAAAAAGATTAGGTTTACTGGTGGCTCATTGGGAAAATTTTGGTATCACAATGCAATATATATATATATATATATATACATACATATTAACTTTAGTATGTACTATGTAGGACTCTTCTTATAGAGAGTAAGTGTATGGTGATCTAATGACTTGTCTTAACAACAATTGCTAAATGCCAGTTTGGTCACATACATTTAGCCCACTATAAGACTGTTTACAACCATGCAAAAAAGTTATATTATGGTGCCATAACATATGAAATGATGAAATCATACACATGGTTGGAGATGTTTGCTCCATGCACTATGTTTATATATGTATGCATATACGTCTACATCTATATTTCCACGGTGATCCTTTTGATTCACATTGTTGATGCCTAAATGCTATCAGTGGGCATGAGTTTAGATTATAAATTTTGGACCATTTCAGGAAGTAAATGACAATTTAATCCCTTGCTTGGTACATTGAAGTATTCTGTAGATGAGCATTATTAATTTTTCTGTGTGTAACTAATAAGGAAATATTGGATGATAGAATTGAGAGGAATAGGCAGGGTATATATATGAAATTTGTGATACATACCCATCTCTCCTGAACTGTGTGGGTCAAAATTATGACTTCTTCCACTTTAAGAGATCCCTAGCCAACTCATTGGCAAATGCTTTAACAATAGCTTGATTGCATTGCCAATCATTAGTGTAGAATTTAGGTGAGGCCTTGCATGCTTGTTGGGTGGAGCCCCATAGGTGTGCAGCCATTATCATATGCTTAGCTCATGGAAATTAGTGTCAATTAAGATTGGGAGGAGTCATGAGGAGGGAATTTACCCTCAAATAGTACTTCAGGTGGGGAAAAAAAAAAGAGAGATGCAACTCCAGCGATTAATGGTGAAATTTTTCTTTTTATTTTCCAGTTCTAGCCAAACAGCGTTGCCTTGTTTTCTAGTAAAGACTTAATGAACTCAAAAGTATATACATAATTGATTAAAGATTTAATGCTATATAAAAAACCATTCTTTTATTTAATATGTATTCTTATGGGTGGGGTCTTGTATCTGGGGTTGACTCAATTGGGGTGGTGCACAAAGTAGCCCTGCCTTGAAGAGGCTCTTCATCATTTAAAAAAAAGAAAAAATTATGCTAAATAACCTCTTTGGTGTTATGATGCATGTGAAAATGCATGAGAGCTGGTGATTATTGACTCAATTCCATATCAGATTGAAGCAGAGGTGGATTGAAGTTATAACTGAGACTCAGGTGGATGAACTCATAAATGCTGTGAAACAGGGTTTTAAATCTAAAGCTACTGAATGCTGAACTATGGTGTTTGTGAACACTGTTGAGGCTGCAGAAGCAGTGGCAAATATATTGTTGAAAGCTAACATTCACTGTTACCGTTACCATAAGGATGTCTCCTTGGAGGAACGTTCCAGAGCTTGACTGATCTCAAAGAGAAAGGTGGTATTCTTGTGTGCACTGATGCTGCTGCACGTGGTGTTGACATACCAAATGTCTCACGTGTTATTCAGGTGCATCTCTTTTTATGAAATCAGCTATTCCTCCATCATGTTTCTGGTTCTCCTTTCACAGGACAGAAAGCCCTGCTAATGCTAGTTTTTTTTTTTTTTTTTTGATAAGTACTAATGGTAGGTTTCATAACAGTAAGTAAATGGGAGAATGCAAATGACAGACATCAAAAGGACTTTTTAGATCATGAGAGTAAGCACTCAGCACTTAAGCAGCTATGAGTGTGTTTACTGATTCTGATACGTTAGAGTGGAAATTGATAAGCATTAATTTTTTTAATGAGTGGTCACTAAACAACATGGGTCACTTTACTAACTCCATGCCATTAGAGTAAATCTAAATAGGAAAACAAAATTATATTATTGTAAAATGTTGGAAAAAAAATTATGATGGACACAGATTTCCAAAACTAATACAAGAACTTAAAATTAGAAGTTTCTCAATGTCAGAGAATTTTTGAAAACAAGGAGAAAGGGATAATATTTTTACATTATATAAAAATGGTAAAAGACACTAATCTGTAGACTTCCTATAAATTCAAGCAAGGTCCAATATATATATATATATATATATATATCACAATGAGTGCTTTGTTGTCAGAGCCAGTGGAAAATGAAAAACCTTGTTATTGGTAGTGAGATGATCATAGCCTTAGTATGGGACCCTACATATGGACACTCTAGATGAGCTTTCATATTTCTCTTTCATGCTTTTCTGTCATGTGACCTCTTGTACTATTATAACTGGCATGCTTCCTTCAAATTGTTTTTCTAATTATGTTCTGTTTGTTCAACATTTTTTGGGGTGTATATGAATTGATAGAGGACTTAACTCTTGAAATTATCTATCTATTCCAGGCGGACTTTGCTACTTCTGCGGTAGATTTTTTGCATAGGGTTGGTTGCAGTGGTAGAGCTGGTCAGTTTGGACTTGTCACTAGTCTGTACTCTGAATCCAGCCGGGATCTGGTTGCTGCAGTTCGTCAAGCAGAGGAACTTGGTCAGCCTGTGGTAATTCTCGAAACTTGAAATTTGATTCTCAAAGATGTGTTTTCTGTGAATGGGCAGATTTTATGCTACTTAGGCCCAGATTTTGAAGAACAAACAATGATTCTGCAATTCTATTTATTCCCCCTAAAGTAGTGTTGTTTAATGGGATGCTGGATACTTAGGAATGTACAATTTGGTGGAAGTTATAATTCTCATTGATTTTTTATCATACATGAATGCAAGTTTTAGTTTCCTACTGATGTATTGTAAATTCCTTATGTGGTTCCCTATTATTTTGTTGCCAATATTTGCACCTTCACGAATGATGACTGGTTATTTTCGTATGTCTGCAGGAGACGGCATTTAGCAGGAAAAGAAGTTTCCGAAACAAGCTTAAGAAGAAAGGTGAGGTTTTCACTATGATTTGGCAAAAGTATCATATCCACATAAACATGGAGTGCATATACTTAAACGTATTAAAGGATGCACTCTCACATCAAAATTTGTAGTAGAATAAAAAGTTGCATCTTATATCTGGGTATAAATAATGTGAAAAAATATATTAACTAGAGAAGTACAGTTTTTTGTGATGCTAAATTTGAGCTTATACTTATGGTTTGGCAGGTTTGACAAAAGTCAGAGACCTGTCAATTGTTGAAGAGAGTGTGTTCTAGCATAAAATGATTAGACTGTGAGGAACTTGGTATGTAAGGAAGCATAACTTGTCTTTATTTATTCAAGCAAAACCTATCAATGTAAATGGTATTCTATTGATCTCTTTGAATTAGATATGATCAAATTAATACATAGGCAGGGGCGGCCCAACATAATTTGGGGCCTAAGGCAAAAAATTTATGCGGAGCCTTTAATATGTAAATATTAATTAAACAAAATTATTCAATACTAATCAAATTAAGGTTAATTTGATACATTAAATACATAAATAATACCAACTAGACTAATGTTAATTTCATATAGAGAATTGAATATCATAGTTGAGCTATAAATATTAATAAAAAGAAATAAAAATATATTGTGATTGAAAAAGATACTTTATTTTAGATTTAAGACAGTGCATAGTTAAATAAAATTGTAATCTAATTTTTAATTTTATATTTTGATTTTAAGAGAGAGATAGATATTATTTGGTGTGTGGCTTTGTAGGATATTAGTTTACAAAAATCAAAGTCTCAAACTATCAGAGAAGATTAATCTATAATTGATGATTTAACACATTTGCAACATCTTTTTGAAATATTTTAGGGTTTTAATTGAGTTGAGGTTCTATTGGTCTCATACTTTGAGAGTCTTAATAGAAATGAAAAAAAAAATGCGCTAATTAAAAGTACTATAAAATATTCAAAATATAATGTGACATTGTCTCTCACTGACAAACTTCATCAATTTAACTAATAAATGTTTATATCACTTTTTTGTGATTAATAACATTGCAATTTATAAGCCAATAGTAAAATTTGTAGTATCCTTAATATCACTAATAAAAAAAATGTACAACCTTTAGAAAAAATATATATATATATATATAATTTTATAAAAATTTGGGCCTTTAACTACGGAAAGTGGGGCCCTTTTTTGAAAGAAAATTTTGTTTTTTGGTGGGCCTTGGGCCTAGGCCTAACTTGCCTAGGCATTGAGCCGGCCCTGTACATAGGCCACCAAGTGATATCTCTCTCTCCAAAGTTGAATGTGTTCCTTTCTTTCTTGGGCCAAAAATGTTCACTTTTCAGAGTCCTAGAGTCAGTTATGAGAGTTGCATTCTACATCTTCAAGCAACTCCCACTTAAAAATGCTCCTTTCAATGATGTCACTAAATGTACCCATTTTACTGCCCCAGTCATATACCTTAGGTTGCATTCTAATATCTTCAAGCAACCCGCTTTGTCTTTCCATAGTTACATGAGTAGATACGCATCTCCGGTTCATAGGCCTAGTAGAATCTAGAAGTTAAGATCTAACTCAAACCTGTGCCCTAGGCCAGTTAAGTGATGATTTTTTTTGCACAGGTTGATAATTTAGTGGAAACTAATTCACTGTGTGACACTTGATTCTTGGAATACTTTGTGGTTATGCTAAATGATTCTGTTGGACCTAATCGATGTTGGCTGATTGAGCAATTAGAGGGATTTGATTCTTATTTCCAATGCTTGGTGTCTACTCCAAGCAAGCACAGGTACTGAAGCCTAGGTTCTCTTTCCTTCTTCTTCTTCATCTTCTTTTAAAATATATATATATATATATTATTTTTGTAAAACCTACTAACATTGAACTTTGATGTTATCCAAGGAAGACATCCATGATTCAAATCTCCTCCTCCATTATAACCATAAAAAAAAAAAAAAAAAATGAAGTCGAGGAGATAACGGTTGGAAAAAGGTCAGTTGTAAAAACATGTTGAGAATTACATCACAACTTTGAGGCCGTCTGGGGTGTAAGAAAAGTCTTATTCTCTCATATCTGTGTTTAAAGTTTTTGAAGAACTAAATGTATTCACACAACTCAAAATCTGATGTGTCATTTTGGTATTTTTAATAGATGATGTGGCATTATTATTTTAAAGCATTTTTTAGTAGATTAATGATTTATAAGAATTTGAATTGTATTACAAAAATAAAAGGTCAAGATTAAAAGAACTCTATATGATGAAATATCAAGATATGAAGAACTCTATAGGATGAAGTATCTTAAAAACTCTAAATGATCTTGATGCATTCAAATTTAGAAATATAAAAACTAACAAAAATAGAAGGAAATAAGAATTTTTATTTTTATTTTTGGTTAAAACTTAAAAGGGTTCTAGACTTTAAAATTTTCAATGAAAAATGTTTAAATATATAAAATTCAAATTCATGTTAGAAATTAAATAATATTTATTTATATCAATTAAATTTATTAATGTCAAAACGAGTCAATTTTTTAATACAATAATGAATTAAGTCATTTTGAGTTAATTGCGATTACTCGTGATCTTTTGGACAGTTTTTAAACAATACAATGGTTACACTAACTTGGTGCCCATTTGATTCCACTTTAAGGATTTCAAAACACCTTTGTAGGCAGTTTGTAAGGATGATTATCCCCTTTGTTCTTCCTTCTTTTAGTAATTGTTTGCAGATTTAAAAGAGAGAGAGAGAGAGAGATAGAGAGAAAGAGAAAGGATCCCAAAACACACGTTTTCCAGCTCAAAACTCAAGACTTGTGTTCGGTAAATTATTGCAAACGCGCGTTATCAAATCGTGTGTTTTCCAGTACAAAAGAATCTTGTGTTTTCATGTGGCAGCACAAGAGCTATAGTTGCAAAATGCAACAAATGCAAGACAAATATTACTGTTGGGAAGGTGAACCCATTTCCCAAATTGCCCACAATTTTTTTCTTGAAAACCTAATTTTAACCCTTCTATTCTAAAAACAAATTACGCACTGCATAGCCCATAACCAGATCTCAAACTCTAATTTGTAGGAGCTCTACTATTGGGTTCCTCTCCTCTGTGTTGCTGCAAGTTTGATTCTTCCTCTTTTTCTTCTTCTCTCTATTTTTCTAATATTTTTTTTTATGTCTTATATATCTAATCTAAGAAAAACCTTTTTTGAGGTAGAGTTTTTGATCGACAAGACACCAAGCAATAACCACCAAGTACCAAAAACCACTCGTGATTGAGCATACCTTTTGTGTGTGAAAGAATAAATGGAGAATTATCAGAAACATATCATCTTTTCCATAACTCTTCATAATTTTGTTAGACTAAATGATAGGATAATAGGGGGGCTTCAAAGGTACCAATCAAGATTTTATTCCTATGAGATAACATAATAATGAAGCTGACAACATGAGATCTTTAACAGACACTGAGATTGTGGTTCTTCGGGATTTCATTGCTAATTCCATTTGGGGATAATAATTAGTAGTTGTCTTTTTTATTTTTTATAATATCATGTAGTACAATTTAAACTTTAATTATTGGTATGTATTTTATTATCTTTTTGCATTATCATTTTGTGCTCCATGACGTTGAAATTTTTTGAGATTTAATTAATATTGATAAGAAGTTACTAATAGTAATAACAAATAATTATGACACTAAAAAAAACCTAACACAAATATTATTAAAATAATACCAATAATATATTTATTATTATTATTATTATTATTAAGAAGTTGATACTAAGTATGAAATAAACTCTCTTATATATACACCTTTTAACCGTTTTTATTAGGCGCTGAACTTAAAAAAAAAAAAAATAAAAGCCTAGTTTCATAACCGAGCTTTTTAAAATCACCACTTAAAATAAAGAATATATTAAAAAAAAAAAAAAAGTTGAACCAAACTCACATTCAATGCTAGAACAAAATCCACAGTTGTAAGTAAAATTATGCGCAGTAGCCGTAAGCACAGTTGGGTGGGGAGTGCAAGTCATATTGAGTGGGCCACAACGTCAATCAAGCTATATATAGTCTCTAGTACAGAAAAAAGCCCAAACTCAATTATCACTTTTCACGTTCCATTAAGGAAGCCATGAACAGTGTTTGCAAAACAGTTATCATCATCACTTAACAGTGACACACATAACCTTGTTTCCTCCCTCTCATAGCTGATGGGACCTACAGGGGTCGATAAATTAACACTGGCGGCCCATTTTTTTATTCAGTTAAAAAAAAAAAAAAACTTTTGCGATTAAACATTATATCTCAATCTCATTTTAATGCATTTATTTTTTAAAACTTTCCTTTCTTTCCTTTGCTTATGTACTTTCAGTTTTCATTTTAAATCTGCTGCATGCATGGTTAAAAAATAGAGTAATGCTACAACCAAGCCACAAATTATTTTAATACATTTTTTATAAATTATTGTTGTGATTACTTTTTATTGGTTCTCATTTAAGCCTATTACTAACATCAATTTTATACTTACTAATAACAACTCACCATATTAGTAATTTGTAAAAAAAGAAAAAGAAAAAGAAAAGTTAATAGATCTAGCATTTTCCTAAAAAGTAATCTCTTTTCTTCTTCTCTAATATGAAAATATTGAAATTAAAAAAAGAAAACAAAAAAGAAAGTAGATCTCCCATTTTCCCACCAAATTGAGATGAGGTGTATGTACGTATTAATGGGCCCAGCTAATAGGGCCAATGTGGGCTTTGCCGAAATAGTGAGATGAAAAAGGATTTTAGATTTTTAACAAATTGGAATAAAGTAAATGTATGTATGTATGTATGTATTTATTAATGGGCTCGGCTAATAAGGTCAATTGTGGGCTTTGCCAAAATAGTGAGATGAGATATGAGATTTTGTTTGGGCTTTATGATGGTTTTTCTTGTGACCTAATTACAATTTTTAGTAAGCATTACGAAATAGGATAGAGGAAGTGTATTAAATACTAAATAGTGGGTTTACTTTTAAAATGAAAAAAATAACCGACTGCAATCCTTTCTCCCTAGGTTCTATCTTGAATCTTCTATAATAATAATAATAATAATAATAATAATAATAATAATAATAAATTAGATATCTGGGATAATACTACTTTTTTGTGTTATTCCCACTTGATATCTCAATTGTGTTACCAGCTGCGAGAATTTTTTGCGTTGGTAATGGTATCTGTCTATTCCAATAATGATTACTCTTTCTCTCCAAAACACATATCTTAGATATAACATTTACAATAATGCTGACCTCTCCAAAGCCCATTAAATTCTTGTCCACCAATGATATCGACCAAAATTCTATGCAATTCAATCCTAAACTCAGGCCTATTTCAAAGAAGAACTACCCTCATCATGTTTATTCCAATTTGAAATTTACATGTAACCAATAGTACAATAATGTTAAATCCAAAAAATTGACACAAACAATTGATAATCTTTTAATTTCCTCCAATATTTCACATGAAAATTAATATGAAAAATGTATTGATTTTATTTTATTTTATTTTATTTTTTTATAATTCAATACTGGGTGGAAAGTACCAAATAGTGTCAATTGAGCTACAAAACGATATTTTATATGTTGTGATCAGGTCCAAAGTAGGTTGTTTATTTTTATTTTTTATTTTTATGAGTGATGGAATTCATTATTAATGTATGTGGGCATGCAACATGCATCTATACTTTATAGGTGAGTTATTTAAAAAAAAAAAAAAAAAAGAAACGAAAAGAAAGAATAGTTATGTGTTTGAACGAACTGACTTAGGTCCAGCATATAGAGCATTGCATACGTTGGGATATAGTCACATGACAAATATTTGACATGTGTCAGCATCTCAACGGGTCCAATGCCTTGTGCACTAAACCCAATCCATACTTATGTTTGAAAAGGAACTTAAAAAAGGAGAAGAAGCAAATAATGGTACAAATGCATGATATCAAATTGAAATGAATGAAATTTTTTAATAATAAACCTAAACCAAAAACTCTTACTAAGGATAGTTTTAAACATACAAATAGATTAAAGTAACCTACAGTACAAAGAGATTTCTCTTAGCATATAGTTGCTAAGATTATTTCAAGTACTTAATCAATAATTGGAGTACTTAACATTATATCTCAATGCATTTATTTGTTAAAACTTGAAAGTATCTCTGTACTTTCAAGTTTTCTTTTTAACTCTCAAAAAATAGAGTAATGCTATAGCCAAACAACAAAATATTTTAATGCATTTTTATAAACTATTGGTTGATTTTTATAGTTCTTCATTTGGGCCCACCAATAATAAAACTTTTAAAACTACCAATAATTACTTACTATATTAGCCGTTTGTAAAAAAGCTTTTTAAAATGGTTAGTAGATGTAGCATTTTCTTAAGAATTAATCTCTTTGCTTGTTCTTTAATCTGAAAATATTGAAATAGTTGTATGCAGTTTACTTGAAATCCCATGCCCTAGGTCTAGAAGTTTCTGAAGCTAAAATTAAAAAAGAAAAAAAAAAAAAATAGGGGATCTCCCATTTTCCTAACAATTTGGGATGAAGTATACGTATGTATTAATGAGCTCGGCTAATAGGGCCAATTATGCATTTTTCCAAAATGGTGAAATGAATAAAAGATCTGGGATTCAATCTCCACCTACATAAAAAACTAATTGGTGTATTGGTCTAATGACAAAGAACTATTATCAGGAGCGGATGTCATAGGTTGAAATTCTCTAAAAAAGAAAAAGATGAAGTGTATGTATGTATTAATGGGCTCGGCTAATAGGGCCAATTGTAGGCTTTGCCAAAGTAGTGAGATGAGATACAGGATTTTGTTTGGGCTTTATTATAACGATAATTTTCTTGTGATCCAGTTATAATATGTGGTAAACATTACGAAATAGAATAGGAGGAAGTGTATTAAATAGTGAGTTTACTTTTAAAATGAAAAAATAACCGACTACAGTTCTCCTCCTAGGGCCAGGGTCCTATCTTGAGTCTTCTATAATAAAAAATGGTAAACTATATATTTGGTTCTTGACTTTTACACTTAATTTCAATTTGGTTTTTGACCTTTCAAACATGTCAATTAGATTCTTAATATTTTGAAATTGTGTCAAAATGGTCTCTGCTATTAAGTGATGGATGAAAAATGCTGATGTGGCTAACAACTTAAATAAATACTATTTTTCTACCACATGGACTGACAATTGTGTTGCCATGTCAGATTACAATAATTTTTTTTTAAGTATTTGTCATGTACAAACAAGGGGCTATTTTAGAGGGTGTACTCTCTCTCTCAGTTGAAATCAAATGGACCATTGGGTTTGTTCATTTGTTTAACTCTGTTTCATTGTCTTCTTAATTGCTATGAAAAGCTATGGTAGTACTAAAAATTACGGACGTCCATCATAGACTTCACAAATCAGTTATACCTATCAATGCTTGTGCTTTGTTTTTACTTACTTTCACCAAGAACCACTCTCCCACATCAAATTCTCATCGACCCATTTGCACCAAAACTCACAATGACTGATCTTTACCTTTTGATCTCACTGGCATTACAAATGGCCCCATTTTCCCCCATTCACTAAGCAACCCTTTTTCCCACACAAAACCTTCGTCCTCCTCATCATTTAATGGTATCAAAAGATGACGATATTTTTGGGGGAAAGATAGTTGATTTTGTACAAAAGTTTTTAAAAGCAAAAGTTTCAAAGCAATTGTAAAGATCACTGGCATTTTTGTCGTTTTTAATTTAATATATGGATCCAAAAATGTAAAGTGTGGTCACATTCCCAGAAATATGCTATCCATCGGCTATATTTATATGATCGAGTTTGTTTGTATAAAAACAAGAATATAAAAAGAGTAGTACCTTAGAGCAATCGCACTAGTCAGTGCAAAATAGAAAAAGTTGCAAATTTTACACAATTTTGCTCAAAAACTACCCACATTAGTCTGTCTAAAACATTGTTTATATGCAAAATTGCTACAGTAACTGTGCATATATGCACGGTTACTGTAGCTTTCTATATGATTATTTAGTTTTTTTTTTTTTCCCTTCTCCCTTGCCTTGTTAGACTCTCTCTCACCCACTCTTCAATGCCAAGAAGAAGAAGAAGAAGAAGAAGAAGCCGACCACCAACATCCATCCACCATCACAACTAACCAACCACCACCACCACCACCACCACAACCAACCCATTACAACATCAATTTAATCCAAACACAATCAACCCAAAATTAATGAAAATCATCACAAACCCAACTTAGAATCAACTCAAAATAAAACACAACAGAATACTTATTTGGCAAAATACAAATCAACCCAAAACTCAAGCTTGTTGTCACCATGAGAGAGAGAGAGTGAGTGTATTGAGCCATGGAGGCTTGTTAGAGAGATTTTTTTTTTTCAAGATTTGAAGAGAGCTTCAATTTGATAGAGAAAGAGAAGTGGAGAAAGAGAAGTGGAGAAAGAGAAAGATTTTTTTTTTCTTAGGAATGAAAAAGAAGAAGAAGAAAAAAAGAAAGAATAGCAAAAGAAAAAGAAAAAGAAAAAGAAAAAGAAAAAGAAGAAAAGTCGTAGAAGAAGAAAGAAGGAGAGAAAGAAAGTAGAAAGAAAAAGGAGAAAAAGAAACAGAGAGAGTGTTCAAAGAAGTGGTGTTTGGTAAGGTGGTGGGGCTGTGTATGGTAAGGGAAATAATAATAAAAAATGTGAAAATTATTATTTTAATAAAAAAATGGTGTATTATAGATAATCTGATGTGGGTGTTTTTGCAAATTGATGGTGTAAAATAGAAAAAATAGGTTTTTAGTGTAAAATAGAAGGAAACTTTTACACTTACTGATACTGTTGCTCTTACCTGAGAAGCAAAGAAAGAAAGAGCAAAACGTGAAGTTGGGTTGTGGTCCTGTTGACCTTGTGGTGTGGATTGTAACAGAGATCGATTTCTATTAGGGATTTTGATCGCAAATAGCCTCTCACGTACAAATGAGTCTTAATAGGTTTTTTTAATGTAATATGTGGTAGTACAGGTGTCAGTCCATGTGGAAAGAAAATAATATTTATTTCAATATTTTTCATCCATCACTTAAATGTAGAGACCATATTGAGATTTTAAAAAAAAAAAAAACACCAATTTTCAAAAAATTTTGTTAGTTAACATCGTTTCCAAACTATTTAAGAACTAACATCTCGAGTCTCTTAGAATCGAGTTCATTGTAACAACTCGAGTATGAAAGACTCAATTTCTATGAAAATCGAGTCTTTAAGACTTGAGTTCCATGAAAGAAAACCAAGAAATCAAAAAACATGTAAGTCTTTTTCTTCTTCTGGTCTCGCTCTTCTCCCTCTAAAACAACAAAAACACAACACAAACACAAGCAATAGATCAAAGTAGAAACCACACGAAACAAGAGATCAAAACAAAAACCACGAACCAAGGCGGTGGACCCACGAACCCAGCAGCGAACCCATGAACCCACGAACTCATGTGGCGAAACCCACAAACTCAGGCGGCAAACCCACGAACCCAAGCTCGGACTGAACCCACGAACGTGTGATTCCTTAGGCGAAGGTTTTGTTTTTTTTGTTTCTCTCTTTTTTATTTAGGCTAAGTTCTTATCAAAATCGAGTCTCTTATGCTTGAGTTCTTGGCAAAATTGAGTCACTTAGACTTGAGGTATTAGTTTCCTAAATAATTTGGAAATGTTGTTAACTAATGAAATTGTTTGAGGATTAGTGTGAGTTTGCAATTTTTTCTACCATATATATATATATATATATATATATATATATTTTGAAAGCGGACCTGACTTTTATTTAAATAAAATGAGAATCTTCATACAGTGCTTCTAGTGTAGGTAAAGGAATATCCTCCAACCAAACAACCTCATCCTCAATGCTTCTAGCGTGTCTAGCTAATGAGTGCGCTACAGCATTAGCTGAGCGACTCACATAACTAAAGGACACTTCTTGTAAACCTGAAATAATGTAGCCTATATCTTCGTACAAGTGACCCAATCTAGATAGGTTGGCACGCATCCTGGAAATTGAGGTGATGGAGTTCATTACAGTACTGTTATCGCCCTCAATAATCACACTATAGAACCCCGAGTCCACTAAAAACTTCAAGGCCTTCCTGCAAGCAAGCACTTCAGCCTCGTCACTGTCAAACACCACTGGGCCTTTTGCTGAAATGGACGCCATTACCTCCCCCGATTCATTTCTTATAATAGCTCCGAACCCCGACACGTGTATATCTCGGAATATAGCAGCATCGAAGTTAAGCTTGAAACCATTAACTGTTGGTGGTCACCACCTTGAGATTCTTAGGATACTTGTGGAAGCCTCCAACTGAACCTGGGTTTCCCTATATTCCTTCAAAAAGTCCACTGCTCTCTAAACCAGCTGAGAAGGGTCCTACAACTTTCCTCCGTGTAGCACCCTATTCCGCTGGGACCATATAAGCCATGCCTGCACAAAAAATAGCTCGAGCTGCTCCAAATTTAGTTTGTGTATCATCTTCTCCACCAACTGTCTTTTCTCACGCACTTCATAGGTTCCAATCTGCAGCTTCCTAATACTCCTATCCCACACGTCTTGGGCCACACTGCACTCCCACAGTGCATGCAATGCAGATTCATCTCCTCTTGTACAAAGTTCACAGGTTCGGTCCTCAATAATTGTTTTTCGTGCCAAATTTTCACGTGTGGGTAGTATATCATTGTTAATGGTCATTTTCGTGACAAATTTTATGGTCCAATAGAAGCGACTAAGCCCAATTGCTTAGCGAGTTTGACTAATGTATTTTATCAACGTATTCTGCTTTGTTATGTGGCCCAAGTCCATGCGAATGGTTGGAAAATTGAGTAGGAATGGTTTCACTGGGTGTGGGTTAGTTTCCATTACACTTTTTACATAGGCCCAGCACGTATGTGCCACGAAGTGGGTTAGGGATGCTGGGGGCATCTAGGGTTCATGAAGGAGGTCGAATGTCAAAAATTTCCACCCCAGATTTAGCTCCATGCTCTGGGTGATTGTGCCCCTAATTTTTAGCCTAGCTCCATTTTTCCACACCAAGGCACAACTGACTCTAAGAAAAAGGCTGAGCAGCCTAGCCCACTCAGCCATTCAAATGTAGTTTTTCAAGGCTTACAAAGACCAGAGACAGCAGCTATAAAGAGGAAACAACTTTGTTTCCAAAATCATGCAAAAAGCACTCAAACCTTTCCCTAAGCATAAAACATAATACACCAAGTCATAGAAATAGCATCTGCAAGGTCCAAGGCCTTACTCCTACCTAAAAAACTGGTCACAAGCATTCTCTAAAGCTTGATACAAATATGCATCACCAGCTCACAAGAGATAACAACGTTTTCCCTACAAAAAAACCCTTTTACTTTGACATAAAAGCTCAGTCAGCCACCTAGCGTATGGACAATTTGAAGGCCAGGAGGTGAAAATACAGATATTAGGGAACTCTCCTTCTCTTGCTGGGGACCTCCCTCAAGTTTTTTTTCTCGGAGACTGCGGGCTAAAATTTTTGACTTATGAACACATAGTTTCTGCACTTTCTTGTGTTTTCATTTTTGTGTTGGTTTTCTCTTTCCATAAAGCACCATTAGCCTTTGTGTACCTCACATTGAGAATTTTGGGCTTAGCTTTCCAAAAAACTGATGAATTTAACGAACCCAAGGGGAGTTTTGGGCTCATTTATGCAATTTTGGCCTTTGTAGCAAAACGGCCCCGACATTTTGGCGACTCTGCTGGGGAGCCAAGCAGCTAAGGAAGGAGAAATCATGCTTCCAAGTCAAAAAAACCAACGTACGTCCCACACCGTTGCTCCATCTCAAGGGGCAACCGCTGACGCTTCCTCTTTAAGGGAAGTACGTCTTGATGAAGAGGTTGAACAAGCCCCTCAGCAAATGAAGGAATTATTTGAAATGATGCGAGGCACGCAGCGAAACCAGGGCAACCTCACTCAGGCTATCCAGTGCATTGAAGAATCCAACAAGGCTCGTGATAAGGAAAATCCATGACGAGCGGACCCCACGCTTGAAAAAGGTTAAAATGAAAAGGTGGAGAATAATAGCGAAAAGACGAAGCAGGACAAAGCCAGTGACGCTTTTGATACTAATAATGATTCTCAATATGTCACGCTTGCCGACATGGCAAAGCTCATTGAGAGGGAACAAGCAAAAATCTCTAAGGTGCCAAGGCAATTCGTTCGCCAACCTCCTTACTCGTCGGAACTATTGCACAAACCATATCCTCGAAATTATGAAGTTCCCACATTTTCACTCTATGATGTACGACGAGGAAACACACTTGAGCATGTAAGCAAGTTCATAGATATTATGGGCCAATACGCTAGTGATTCGGAGTTATGCCTTCGCGAGTTTTCCAAGTCGCTTTCTGACAAGGCTTACTCATGGTACATCACGATCCCAGCCGAATCGATTAAGTCGTGGGAAGACATGGTGGAGTGCTTTTGTGGGAAGTATTACCAAGAGCAGGAGGAGGTTACGTTGATTGGGTTGCACAACACTAAGCAAAGGACCGGTGAAGATTTACTCGATTACATACGGCGATTCTAAGATACAGCCCTCGAATGCCATGTGAAGTATGAGGAGCATGAATTGGTTGAAATTTGCATTGATAATATGTTTTCTGAGTACAAAATTCACTTTAAGAATTTAGAGATCAAGCAATTTGCCCTGCTACTCCAAAAGGCCTGTAAAACCGCAGCATCTTGGAAGCTGAACGAGAGAGCTTGGAAAACAAGTGAGCGGTCAAAGACTGATAAGAGGAATGCTCCCCAAGCACTCTTAGTGGCTGCCAATGAGCTTGCTAGCAAGAAGAAGCGCGAGAAAGGCAAGGCAGTTGAAGAATATCCACCCATACCTTGCATGTCAAAGTAATTGAGTGTCATCCTTGATCGGTGGATCGCGGACGGAGTGGTGAAATTGTACAAGATTGATAGAGAGCCAATCGAGGAAGACAAGAAACATTCACGTTTTTGTCGCTACCACAGATATGTTCATCACCCAACTGTGGAATGTCGCTACATACAAAGGTTGTTTCATGAGAAATTGGCAGATGACACTCTCAAAGTAGGCCGTGACGCTCAAGGTGTACAAAGAAATCCTTTGCCTCAACATGACAGGGGAAAGGGGATAGTCACTGTGGTCATACATGCTAGTGATGAAGAAGAGGATCTCATGATATCCGCAACACTTACTCCAGCCATTATTAAAACATTGCAAAGAAGTCCCGCGTTTCGTTCACTGTTCAACCAATTGGGATTAACCCCCGAAACTAGAACGGTAGCGACGAAAGCTATAGTCGGCATTGCGTCCTCATCCGGATCCCATTGTTTAACAGTAAAAGCTTACGCAAGTCAAGCCTTTCTAGAGATGAGCAACGCGGTCACCTTCACTGATAAAGACATGGAAGTCCAATACCCCGATCACAAGAGGCCATTATATGTCCCAGCAATGATAGATGAAGTTCATGTGAGGAGAGCCCTCGTAGACACCGGCTCATCCCTCAATATTATTCCATTAAGTACTCTTGTTGTAGCAAGCATTTCTTGAAAAAAATACAAGGATTGCTAATGGAGATTATCGGATTTGGATGAGGGTGCGAAAATACCATTGGACACATTCAGTTAGTATTAAAGGTCGGACCACTTGTGGGGCTCACCAAGTTCCATGTTCTTGATTCTTCTATGTCCTACCATGTGTTGTTAGGAAGGCTATGGCTGCACAAGCAAAAGCTTATATCATCTACCTACCATCAATGTGTAAAGGGACGCTGATTCGTATCCCTACCAATCCTACTCCTTTCGACCAATTAGAGGGTCATTATCTAGAAGTAGCCTTTTATGATCAATTGACCATAAGTGGAGAGGACACAATTGCAAAGCCGTTGGGCACCCCTTTGCCTAGTTGGGAAGATATTAAAGGAAGGTCTGAAGTGGACTTACGAGAACTCCTTGAAAGGAGGAAGAAACGCAAAGAGCGAAAGGAGATGAACCATGACGCTCCAAGATGTGAGAAGATTCAGCTACCTGATAGGTGCACTGGTTATCGCTTGTGAAGGCGTGCGGGGCCTAAATGCGCCAAGCAAGAAGGGCCTGGGCTGACATAGGGGGGGTGTCCTACCTCCTACTGCCTGTTAGAAGAAACATTTGATCTAACCAAAAAGGAAGCGGTACCGCAAGAAGTGTTTGCCCTGCCTATTTCAGTGAGGAACTTGAAATAGTCAATTTGGGCGATGATCATAATATGGAGCTGCCTATCTCCATCAATCCTTTGCTCACGCCACCAGAGAAAAAGGAATTAGTGTCTTTGCTTAAAGAGTATTGTGATGTGTTCGCATGGCAGTACGAAGAAATGCCGGGTCTAGATCCCGGAATAGTGGCTCATGCTCTTAATATTGAATCGGGGGCTAAACTAGTGGTGCAGCCAAGGAGGATTTTCCATCCCGACGTTGAAGCTCAAATTGTTCAAGAGGTTAAGAAGTTATTAGCAGCAGGGTTCATCAAGCCTATTGAACACCCACAGTGGCTCTCAAACATAGTTCTCGTAAAGAAAAAGAACAGAAAGATAAGATGTTGCGTCAACTTTCGAGACCTGAACAAGGTTTGTCCAAAGGATGAGCTTCCTCTCCCTAATATGGACCTGCTTATTGACTCAGCCGCGGGTCATGAGATGTTCTCCTTTATGGTCAATTTTAGCGGCTACAATCAAATCAAAATGGCACCAAGAGACGTAGCAAAGACCGCATTCCGTATTTCTATTGGAAATTTCTACTACACCGAGATGCCATTTGGGCTTAAGAATGCGGGTGCCACGTATCAAAGAGCTATGACCACTATCTTCTATGACATGATGCATCGAGAACTTGAGGACTACGTCGACGATATAGTCGTAAAGTCTAAAACTAGAGAGAGTCATACGAGAACCCTTAAGAAAGTCTTTGAGAGATGTCGTCATTACAAACTGCGCATGAATCCTTTGAAGTGCGCATTTGGGGTGACAGCTGGAAAATTTCTAGGGTTCCTTTTTCATCAAAAGGGAATCGATGTGGATCCATTGAAAGTGAAAACCATAGTCACGATGAAACCCCCAACATTAGTTAAAGAATTGAAGTCCTTCATAGGAAACCTCTCTAACATTCGGAGATTCATACTGGGGTTAGCAGCAGCGATCGTCTCATTCACCCCATTATTAAAGAAAGGCGTGAAGTTTCAATGGAGCAATGAGCACCAGCTAGCTTTTCACAACTTGCAAGAGATGATGATTGGCCTACCTACTGTTAAGTCACCAATGCCAGGCGTGCCACTGCGACTTTATCTTGCCTCAAACGACAAGGCTGTTGGAGCTCTAATCGTGCAAAAAGGTGAAAATGGTACTGAGCAGCTCGTATACTACGTGAGTAGGGCCCTTAGAGACGCAAAAACTTGTTACCCAAGAACTGAACGCACTTGTCTATCTTTGATATATGCAGTGCAAAAACTGTGACATTATCTCTTAGCTCACACAGTGCACTTAATGACAAAGTCCAGTCCGATAAGGACGCTCTTGTAAAGGCCCATTCTCTTGGGTAGGCTAGCACAGTGGTTACTCCAACTCTCCAAATATGATATGGTGGCCGTCATGCCATGGCCAGTTAAGGGTCAAGCAATAGCAGAGCTTTTAGCCCAATTCCCCGGAGAAGACATCTCACAAATCACGGATGAAGTACCTGGAGAAGTAGCAGAGGTGGCATGCCTAGAGGAGAGTAAGTGTCTGTGGGAAATGACATTTGATGGATCTTCCATTTCCACCGGCGGAGGAACTGGTATTGTCCTAGCTAATGGGGAAAACAAAGCCCTATCCATGTCTTTCAAGTTAGACTTTCTTTGCTCTAATAATGCGGCTGATTACGAAGGCTATCTTATCGGCCTAGCGATAGCACGAGAAATGGGAATCAAGAGGCTCAAGGTGCGGGGAGACTCAAATCTTGTGGTGAGTCAAGCAAGGGGTGACTTCTCTCTTAAAGAACCTTCGTTAGCCCCATATCGAGCAATGGCTCAGTGGCTGGAGGATCACTTCGATGAGCTGACCATAGAACACACGCCAAGATCAGATAACCGCCATGCCGATGCCTTATTGGAATAGGGAATAAAAATTGGTGCCAAACAACTCCGAGACTATACGCTTGTTGTTGGCGAACTTTATCGGAGGCTACCCGGAGGAGTGTTAGCAAGGTGTGTAAATTTAGAAGAAGCAGTGAAGAGGTTGAGCAAAGTCCATGAGAGGACCTGTTGCGCTAAGAACGAAATCCCCCTTTATTGACGCCTCTAACGCTTGGGTTATTTCTGGCTTGATATGAAGACCCAAGCAAGCGAAGTGCAAAGCCATTGCCCAACATGCCAACATGTGTTTGATAGGGCGGAATCATATGCTATTTCCAGACGGCTGATTAGAGGACACTATTTCTGGAATTCATCTTAGAAGGAGTCCTACCTACTGACAAGAAGGAGGCTTATTACCTCAAGAAGCTAGCTAGGCGCTATTTTGTGGAAGGAGGGATTTTGTTTTGTAAAGGATATAATGGTGAGCCACTAAGATGTTTGGGTCTTGCGGAATCGCAAGCCGTAATGAGAGAAGTACATGGTGGAAAGTGTGGAAAGCATCAAGGGGGAAAGAAACTTCACGAACAACTCTTATCTGCAGGGTATTATTAGCCTTCAATGAAGAGGGACACCACTGAGTTTGTTAAATGCCACCACACCTGTCAAACGCATGCGAACCTCATCCATACCCATCCCATGGGCTTACAAGACATGAGCACACCATGGCCTTTCCACACCTGGGGGCTTGATCTTATTGGCCCCATCCATCCGCCATTGAATGGCTACATTTGGATCCTTGTCGCAACTGAATATTTTACAAAGTGGGTAGAAGCTATTCCGCTCAAGAGAGCAACAGGGCCGGCTATGGCCAATTTCATCAAAAAGCACATCCTCTGCCGTTTTGGGATTCCGTACACGATTGTGAGCGACAATGGTACTCCGTTCATAAACAAAGATGTTTAAGCAATCATTGAGTATTACAAAATCAAGCATCGAAGGTCGACCCTATACTAACCTCAAGGGAATGGACAAGTGGAGGCAACCAATAGGGTCTTATTGGGAATTCTTAGTGAAATGGTGTTCGACTATGCTGGAGGTTGGAATACACATCTTTTCGGCACATTTTGGGCCTATAGAAGCTTTACCAAAAAGGTCAATGGCTTTTTGCCATTTTCTTTGGTGTATGGCACTGAAGCCATCTCATCAATGGAGTTGATGGTGCCAACAGCTTGCACATTGCAGGGCCAAGAGCTTGAAATAGATGTCAATATATGTGCTGAGGCGCGGATGGTGGACTTAGAAACAATGGATGAAACGCGCGACATCGCACGCGAGAGGGTACGACGATATCGGCAGCAAATGAGTAGCATGTATGAGCAGAATGTGCGTGAACGGATCTTTGTGGAAGGCCAACTCGTTCTTAGGGTAGCAGATTATGTAAGAAGGAATGTAGCGGCCCCTTCCAAGTTTACGCCAAATTGGGAAGGCCCATACGTTGTGAAGGAGGCTCATGGAAGCGGGTATTATCGCCTTTGCAGCATGGACAAGTCTGCCACAACGGATCCCATCAATGGCAAATGGCTCAAGCTTTATCTCGCTTAATGAAGTCAACAAGTGCTGGTTTGTTTTGGAAACATAGGTATCATATGTAGCTTGTGTTTTTGTTTTATTTATTTCCTTTAAGGCGAAAAACACCAGCTCACTTTTGAGGTTGGGCATCATCCGCCATGTAATTCGTGTTTGAGTTTTATTACCTTGCACTTTCTTGTGGGAAACATGATGTATGAGTGTAACGAATCAATGAGAATGCTTACTTTTCTTTTTTAAAAAAATGGCATCATCACATTCTCATTTCGCTTTTTCCCTTTTTCTGGTATATATATACATACATATATATATATACACACACACACACACATATGTAAGCGCACATGTCTCAAAAGAGCATAAATCACTTTTGTTCAAGCAGCAAACCTTACGAATTCGTAAGGGAGCTCATGAAAACACAATCAAGGCAAAACCCCTACATGTGAGATTACTATGCTCTCAAGAAGGAAAGGGAAGCCAAGTGAGTACCACTTCAACGACAAGCCTTACAAAATGGTAAGGATGTCAATGAAATAATGCCACGGCTAAATCCTCATTCGTAAGAGGGATCCTGACATTTGCTCGAAGGTACACCTTACAAAATAGTATGGGGACTAACAAAAAGAAGAAGAAGGGGGAAGAGCAATGACACACGTTCATACCTGAAACCTTACAAAATAGTATGGGGACCAACAAAAAAAAGAAGAAGGGGGGAAGAGCAATGACGCACGTTCATACCTGAAACCTTGCAAAATAGCGGGTGGGCTTATGAATCAAAAGCTAGCATCAAACACTATAAATTAACACATATTAAGCGATGGCTGATTGCTGTTCCAACAGAGCTACTAAGCGGGAGGATACAACTAGCGCCACCGCCCGCCATAGGTAAGGATGGTAAGTGTATGATTTAACTACAAAAATAGAAAAACAAAACCATCCCCCTAGACAATGGTAAGTTGGCATGATTTGCAACGCACATAAATACAGCCTAAAAACACCAGCGTGATGGCCCTACGTGCTATACAGGGGAGGCAACCACTAAATGGCGAGCCAAAGAAAAAAAAAAAAAAATATATATATATATATATATATATAATCCTCACTGAAAATGAGGTACGAGAAGGTCCAAATCACCCTTTAAAGGCCCCAATAGTCAAGCGCCATGAGCGTTGACACTTCCTCGGTGGATGGAATAAGGGTAAGCTGACTGCCCGGCTAATCACGACTTGCTTCTAAGTAGCAGTACATAACCTGCAAACATACATGATTTCAAAGGAAGGTATGAAGCTGCTTTAATTTGAGTATTTAATAGATGCATACACACCCATAAAGTATGAACAACCTTTTTCGAAGCTAAGCGCGAAAACGAGTTTGATAATATGTTTTGTCCATAATATGTTTAGATACAATAGTTTAGATACAAAATGCGGGTCGCATTAACCATGGTAGCTTAATCCAAGCGACATACCAAATGCAGAGCCGAAGGGGTTGTTTAGTACATGTACACAACGAAAAAGAAGAAGAAAGGGTCTAAGCACTTTTCCTATAAGATACAATTGTCATAAAAAAAAAAAAAAAAAAGAGGCATGCGATAAGGAGACGGTGGAAATTCAAAGCAGGCCGTGAATGGCGGTGTTATCCAAGATGACAGCATCTGGAGGATTTCTTTGTAGTTGGACCATCTCTGACTTCAATATTGCGAGCTCTGTTTCCAATTCAAAATTCTGACGCACAATAGATGCCAATCGAATCTTCACGTCTCTTTGAAATCACGATGTAGTAACATCTCGAAGATGACGGAGAACAAAGGAAACTTCCATACTAGCCTTATGTAAGTCTCTCACAACATCTCTCCACTCAAGCAACCGTTCCTCAATTAAGGCATTCACTTGAGTTTTTTGCATATCCATAAGCACTGCCGCCAAGATCCTTAATAAAGGATTCCCAATAACTAAACCAACTGTCAACTGCCCGATGAAATCATTATGCCTGGTTCGTAGATGTTCCAACAATGGAACACTCTCTGAAGGGATTGAGAACCGATGGATGCGTGTGCTTGGGCCTGCGAAGTTGTAGAAATGGGAAGCCTCATGTTCATTATGCCTGTCTTGTTCGAATCTGCCCAAGAAAGCTTCAATGTGCTCCCTATTAGAAATGAGAGATAGAGAGTCAAGACATGTGGACATGGGTTCAATCTAAGAATTTGGTACGATGGTGGTGTCGACAGGTGCCTTAACGCCCATACCGAGGGTAACCTGAACTTGCAGGTAAGTGGCATAAAGACCAGTCAAAATGTATGTATAAAAAAAAAGAGTGGAAGACGTATATGTATATACATGTGTGTGTATATATATATATATATATATAGATACACGCAGACAGTATAGGAACGTGCACACCCCCGGAAGCATTAAAATACTCACTGAGGCTTTCGTGATCACAAGCTTCATGTTGGTCGCCTCCCCGACAGCATCGACTCCTTTGCTCACATCCAAAGTCCACTATGCACCAAAAGTCACATAGTATGAGCAGAGGCATGAAGTTGTTATTATTATTATTATTTAAAAAAAGGGGGGGGGGGGGGGAGGGGAAGGACTTGAAATGAAGTTTTGCTGTGAGGCTCACTGTGGTTCCAGCTGAACTTTCGCTTGTCCCGTCGTAGCTTTCACTTCTGGCACCCATCGAAGGCCTTTGTTCTATGGTGATAAAGGGAGAGGCAACAGCAATAGGTACTGCAACATTCTCACAATCATCCGACAGGTCATCTTCAAATGATTCTGGGATGTCCACTTTTCCTTCAGAGACCACGGGAGAGGAAGGAACCTAAAAAAGAGGGGGGGGGGGGGGAGAGCGATGTTAATCCAGTGGAGTGATAGATAAATATACATACATACATACGTATATATATATATATATATATATATATGTATACATGAATGATAAAATAGCCAAAATATATGTGTGTGTGTGTGTGTGTGTGTGTGTGTGTGCACAAATAAATGAGATAATGAGGAAAAGAAAAGGAAGTGGACGTACTCGGTTGTCAAAAACCTCAAGTCCAGGCAAAGGACACATTGCGACAGCACAATTTAAGGGTGCGAGAGCATTATCCTTCATGGCATGAAGCACCAACACTGTGCGGGGTAAATCCTTCGAGCCCGCAACTACTAAGGAGCGGACTTTTTTAGGTAAGGGAGGAGAAGGGCAAAGGCATCGACAGAAGTTTTTGGTCTTTCCCTCTTGGCTGGGGGCTTGGCATTCAAGGCCTCACCACGCGCTGAAGGAGCAGAAACGCGAGCTTTAGCCATGGGTTCATATTTTTTCCAAGGTTCAGGAACTTTGCCTGGGTACGCCACCCAAGCCGCTACCTCATCAAGCCAAGCCACAAAACCTAATTTCTCCTTTGCAAAATATGCGACCAATCCACGACTAAATTTCATGTGGCGCAACCTGTTAATTGGCTCTGATGGAAGGGGAGGAAAAGTGCATTCATCCCTACCAGCCGCTGCGTAATCATTGAACTTAACAGCTATTTCATTCCAGTATCGACAAGCCCTCTCGGTAAGAACCCCAACTCTCAGGTTTTCAAGAAGCAGTGCCAGAAAAGGTGCCTTATTCAAACAAGAATGCCCGGTTTGCAGGACAAAAGGAGTCACAGAGTGCTCATGGTCAAGCACCACTGGGTTCTCACTTGGCACACCCTGATCATATCTAAACCAACGCCTAACTTTGTGTGAGTTGTACCGTGTCCAAGAACCTGAGGGACCACAAGGAAATAACCAAAGTGGAATACGAGCTAACAAAGAACTATATACACTCACATCAGATTCAACATCCTCATCCAACAACGTAAATGAAAAACCATCAGCAATGCTAACATATGGATGCCAGACAAAGTCAACCTCCCTGTCAATCAACTCGACCCAAGATAGTGAGGGAGACTTAACTCCTATCCACTTAAGGAGTATGAGAGGAGATTCACAGAATTTCTGTAAAAAATCAAGCTGGTTGTTCTTAGGACTTGGTGGATAGCGTTTGCGAACAACTGTGATGGAATGAGCATGTGTTATGAGAGGAAGAGCACGTTCGCAAGCCCAAACTTGTAGTAATGCCAAGTTTAAATAAGTCACCACGGCATAATACGGTGATCCCTCCATTTTGGAAATGTGAAGAGCATCTAAATGATTATACAAGTTACTAAAGCATATGGCAACCACAGCAAGAGATTTGCCATGAGCCAGCAATACAGTAAGAGGAAACAAATATGCTTTTATATGATCAAAGGGGGACTCAGTTAACACATAAGAACTCAGCCAATAAACCACGAAAGCAGCACGACGAACAAGGTTTCCCTTAAAGTTTTCGAAATACCGAACCCATGTAGCAAATCGAGAGTGCTTATTACATGGTGGAGCATCACGACCACCATAACTCGCGTATAATTGTTCAATGATACCCTCACCCCCTTCAATTGACACAATCGGCCATGGCCGCCTACAACCCACCAGCGGCAACAATAAAATTTTCTCTACATCCTCTAAAGATACAGAGGCCTCGCTCCAAGCAGAAAAGAATGTATGGGTTGCTGAATTCCACCTACGAACTAAACGTCGCAACCTGGCAATGTCTTTTTCATGTTTGGACCGCGGGACACCAATACACTACCATAAATTAGAGACTGCTTCAATAAATTCACAAATTCAATATCTTGCAACTCATTATCAACCCAACGGTCCCAATCAACATAGTGGCCACATTCCATACTAAAAATGATAGAAACGGGAAGTACCTCTTGGCGACGAAGTTGGAGTTCTGTTATGCTATCCAACGGTGGAAGATTAAACTTATCAGAATCCACAATGTTAGACCTAATCTCTATTTTTTCCTCAGTTAGAGTTACAGGATCGAGCGGCAAAGGAAAGGGGAAAGGCGAAGTTGTCGTGACCCATGGATCGTAGAGCGGTCTCAGCGACAAGTTGTCAACCACCGACCCACCAGACGACAGTGAAGAATCATCACTATCCTTGGTGTGTGACCATTTTGAACTCTTGCTGCCATCCTTGGAATGCGACCATTTTGAACCCATTCAGCTTTGATTATATGGTAGGAGGATAAGGCAAGACTAAAAAAAAAAAAGAAAAAAAAAAATCAAACCATGGGAAGAGATGGTCTCTTCACTCCCTCCCTTGTGCTCTTTCTTTCTTGGGTTTTCTTCTTGCTTCACTGGTCAGCCATAGTGATAGCAAATGGAGTGACAGAACACCCAACATAGCAAAGTGAGACCCATTCGGCGAAGAAAAAAAAAACTGAAGTTTGTCTCTCTTTCTAAGGCGAACTTGATATTAGTGGGTGTAAACAAGTGGTGAGGGAGGCCACTCTTTTCTGTGGGCCTGAGTTGGACACATCTTTCACCAAGGAAAGAGTGCAGACCAAAGAGGAAAAAAAAAAAAAAAAAAACAAAAACAAAAGAAAAGAAGTACATGACTGACCAAGGAAAAGGTGTAGACCAAAAAGAAAAAAAAAAAAACAAAAGAAAAGAAGTACATAACTAACCAAGGAAAAGGTGCAGACCAAAGAACAAAAGAAAAGAAGACATGGCTAGTCAAATATCACACACATAACTAAGAGAATTAACCAGAAAAGACTGGCCTTCTTCTTTTTCCCTCCCTGTTAGAAGGAACACATTTTTTTTTTTTTTTTTGCGTGGGTGGGGGGCGGGGGGGGGGGGGGGCATGGTTTCAAACATGAAAAAAGGATTGGAAGAGGGGTTCTTCTCTCACATTGTTGGGGGCTAAGAAACCCATAATTAGAATCCTCTTCAATAATAGCCTATGATTCTCCTGTGGGAGAGCATAGGAATAAACACCAGTACAGATATAAAGTGCAGGTGTTCCTTCTGGTATTTTGTCTGAAATTAAGGAAAACATCAAGTACCTTCATATCTATGCGGTGCTGCAGCTCATGCCCAGGATATGTGCATAGACCAAAGTAAGTGTCAACACCAGAATCAGTACCCTGTGCAAACTTTTGCATAAAGTTAATGTGGGCATATTACAGCAAGTTTGACCATCACAAGGATCTCATTTCCTATGATTGCAAGATGCAATTTGCAGAAACAAACTAATAGCTCTCAAAGTTCACAAGTTTTATTATAAAACAATGGTTCTTAAAATATGCTACACAAGATGACCAAAAATAAAAAAGGAAGCATCCAAAATATAGATACCTATAAACTTCAATTATCTCTCCTTCTCATATATAACATAGAATACAAGAAATAAGAGAGTCATGCATTCAACAAAGAGGGAGGGAGAGAGATAGGTCAATCAAACAGAAGAAAAATGATATTACCTCCTCACTATGAGTAGTGAAAATCAAATCCTCTCTTAAGAACTTCATATCCTTTATATGCTTGACATATTTTGATAAAAAATCTCTATGACTGTAAGTACAAAGTAATACCACGTATATGACAGTTAAATTTACAAAGCAGAAAGACAATAAGTCATAAAAGAATGTAAGACAGGTAAAGGGGTGACATAAAACAAACACTAACATTTAAAAAAAAAAAAAAAGGCCTGTCAAAGAATTAGGGCACAAAGTGGCAAGATCTGCAGAAATCAAGGGTCAATTCAATTAGGTCATAAGAAATAATGTCTCTTATATCTGTAGAAAAATTGTTTGTTAGAATTTGGAGGCCTCCAGTAAGTCAATCCACACTCTTGGGAACCAAGATCAGCCAGTATATGGTGGGTAATCAAAAACTTATTTGATAGGTAAAAACAAATAGACAAGGTCTGTGTTTAAGTTCTTATAAAAAACAAATAAGGTCTGTAAAAAAATGTCATGGATTTCTTTTACTAATTAACCATAATATTTTTTTTTTTATTGACAGCTTACACATACACTCAATGGGTTTGAAACCCACGACCTCACCCCTACCCTTTTCCTATAGGGGAAGAAGGTGCCATTTGACAACTTCTTGGCTATTTGACCACAAATTTTTTTATGAGTATATTTCTTCTACCATTTACATTTATATTTTATTCTGTCAAGGGAAGAAAGAGGAGTCATAAGAGAACAAAGGCTGAATTCAGGAGAGAAGAAAACAGTTGGCCTAAAAGCAACTGATCTCCTCTAAGATCAAGACAAGTGAAAACATTGCCAATGAAACAAAATATAAGGTGACACACTAAGAGATGAAGTAATTTTGTACCTCTTCCCATCAGGATGTGTAATTATAATGTCTAAATCCCCACAGGAAGCTTTTCCACATCTAAATGATCCTTCACAGACTATGTTCACCTTCAAGACAGACATCAAAATAGTACGATAACCCATATACAAATATGCATTGTTAATGCTAAAATTATAAACAATACTTTTGCCTTGAAATTTGACTGTCAAGGAATTATATCTCAATCCACATCTAATTGAATAACAATGATGAACCAAAATTAAATTCAGCAAATAGTCAGTTCATTTAACATTGTCACCTGATATTAACCAACTAATTTATAATGCTAAACACACACAGAGAAAAAGAAATCACAATTATTGCTAAAAGAAAGTTTGGGCAGGAAGCATTTGCACCAAAGAAAAAGTGATAGTGCTCACCCCACGCAAAATATCCTCCCCAACTTTCTGAAGAAGAAGATCCATCTCTTGAACCTGTGGAATCAGAAATAACTGCAAAAACATCCAAAGTGAAGTAAATCTAGACCTTCCAGATTAGCAATGCAAAATTCCAAGTAACATGGATATCAGACCTCATGACGTGGAATCCTCTGCTTGATATCATCAAAATATTTTAACCCAATTCTCTGTGAATTTGTTAATGAATTCTCATTTTTAAGATCATCTAGTGTACGATATCCTTTCTCATATAATTTAAGGGCAGTGGCAGGACCAATACCCCAAACTTCGCCAAATAAGGTGATTGTTCGTACCTGCAAATGGTAATGCAATTGAAAGAAAGATTACTAAAAAGATAAGAATTATGGTCAGATATAGCTTGTATATGTGTGTGTATATATATATATATATATATATATATTCATAATCTCCAATACTACGTAAGTGGATAAACAATTTAAAACCCACTCCAAATAGAATGGAATTTCTTTCTTGCTAGTCACTGTACATAGTGCCAACAAAGAAGCTCCAGAATATAAAACTTCAAAAAAATATTAATAGAATAAGATCTTCAATCATTGGCATACAAAGACTAGATTCACGAAAGCAAGTCCAAATTAATGGAATAATCATTTTATTCAAAAAGGTGATAACAAAGAAGAAGATACTTAACAATCAGAAAGAATGTAAACAACTCATGATGCATTTACCAGTTCATGATAGTAAATTCTAGTTTTACTGAGGACCTTTGCAACACCTTTTCATCTTTTTCAAAGTGCTCCAGCTTGGATAACTTCCCAGTTGTCACTATCTCCTGGATCTGCAAGTAATTACCAAAAAAATAAAAATAAAAAAAATCTGTAAACTTTAGATGATGAATTTCAAGCATCCTGTAGACCAGAGAGTGCATAATTTTACAGCATAGGCTTCTCTAAATTCTGATTGTAACTCTTATGTGTAAGGATCCAAAACTAATGTACAAAATTTTGAGTTTCAAGATTGGAATTAAATACCTCACCACATTAATCTTCAATGTTTGAAGCACACAGTGTAGATAATTTTACATACCAGACCACAATTCAGCTAAGCATGAAACAATATCATGATGAGACTCATGACTTAGCAAAAAAAATTTCCTGGTGACTCATACTCATATATACAACATTCATATAGGCAAATAATAAACTACCCTAAACTTTAAAGGGGTCAAGTAAGTGACTAAGAAACTAGTCAGCTGTACCATTCTTAGAAGTGCAATGTTTAGCATTTGTATAGAATTCATGCGATGACCAACTTGAGATAAAAGACTAAGCTTTAAAAGACAAGCCAAGTAAACAACCTAGGCCAATAATGCAGACATCTACACATGAGCATGTTCACTCACATGATCTTGCAGTGACTTCCCAATTGAGGGTACGCCTTTGACCTGGTCTGCACTGTCAATTTTAAAGGACAACTTCTCAATAACTGCAATGGCCTAGTAGTAGCTAAATGACCTCCAGTCTTCACCCAATGCTTCCATTAGCAATAATCACAAGGAATCAGATCACCAAGAGGTCAAAGAAAAAAGACAACCAAAAATAAAGAATTGATTTTAGTCTCACCTCTATATATATTAACAAGCTTTCCAAATATCTCAGTTATATTCCTGTTTAAATCAGGAGGACTATATGGCAAGGATGTTTGCATTGTGTCAACCTGATTGAAAATAGTAAAAGTATTTAGTTGCAAAAAGAAAAGAAAGCCTAAATTCCACAAAACAATTGCTATGGCTACAAAATTTCCAATACAAAGTTCTAGAGAATATCTGAATTATTGGCATCTTACATCCTTATTAAAAGGATCTGGGGTCAGTAAACTGGTATTCACTGCGCTTAGAGTATTTTGTGAATCATCAGAACTTCCAGGAGTACCTGGTGCGTCATATAGAGCACTACTGTTTGCGTCTTCCTTGCTTTCTGCATTTATATATTTTGAATCTTCAGGAGAGGATCTGATTTTTTTGCTATGTGATGGTTCTTCGTCGCTAGTAGTGTTTTTGTTTGCTTCTTTAGGAATTAAAGACTTGTCTGGGATGTTATCTCCTTCTCGGTCCACTTTATTATTGTACAAATCCTCAGATACCTTTTCTCCTAATCTCAAGCTGTCCTCTAGCCACTGATAAAGGAGAGCCCTCTGCAAAAAGTGATAGTACATAGATGAATATGATATATGAAGACAAAAAATCTAATCTAACAAAATTATTAAAGTTTCTCAAGAAACAAGTCAAAATAATTTATCAGAAACTACTTGATAGAGAAGTCCTACAGAGTTGAATGTTGAACTTGGCCTATACCTAACTAGAGAGTCTTGCCATGACATGTCCTTTATATCCAAAATCTATGTTCCTGAAAAACAGCCTCTGAGGATTTTAATGTAGGCAATGTAGTAGTTTTAAGTGTAACTCCTTAGACCATAACTGATTTCCCATAATTGAGGTGGGTCATTAAACTCAACTAAACAGAGTCCAACATAAGATAACATAGAGGTAAAGTACCCTGTACACTACTTTATTTACAATCGTTGTCAGCTGCTAAGATTTAAGCACACTTGTGTGCATTTTGCAAGCACAAAAAGGCAAGTTTTTTGGGCTTTCGAGCATATTTTGGTGGGCCCCATATTAAAAAAAAAAAAAAATCCCCTTAAGCAAACAGCAATTTGCATTCAAACTTCAATCTTAGCAAGCAAATTTTGCTGCTAATTTGGTCCTCCAGTAAAAATATTAATCATGAACTCTAATTAAAAAACTGAATGGAAGTAATAAAATTTTAAACAATATAATTAGACTTTAAGTTATATGTCAAACTTGTAAGTAAGACCATATTAAATTAAATGATGCAACAATGTAGGAATATGTAAACCATCATACAAAATGAAAATCATGCTCAAACAGAGAGACAAGAACTGAGACGCACTCCCTCAAAGCGTTCCAAGCGTTCAGCGGCCACTTGTTTGAGAAGAGCTTCTGAGTTCATAGCAAATAGATGAGTGACCCTTTTGGATAAGCGCTCTTCTATTGCAGCCCCCATTTGCACCAGTTTCTGCTTCCAAATCTTTATATAGCCCCCCAAAAAAAGAGAGACAGAAAGATTCAAATGCTAATAAATATTGTGTAGCTAGGTGGGGTTCGTGATATATGGGCAAAACTGAGGTACAAATTCCTAAGTTACAATAAAATTCTTGCATTGACCAATACAACAAAATTTATGTTAACTTTCTCAAAGAGAATGAAAATAAATGCAGTTTATGTATGGGTTAGAATATAATTGGAGAAGCTAATGTAGAACACCTAAGATCTGTAACTAAGTTTCGTTTGATTATATGTTAAAACAAAGTACAAAGGTGGATGGAGTTAGAACCTGTAGTCGGCGAGGTTGAACTCCATGTTGGACTAAGAAAACAACCATTCCTGCAAAAATCCCATCTGGGTCTTGAGGGGTACTTTTGTTTTTCGTTGTCTTTGGCGCCACTGCTATCAGTCTCTTTGCTTCTCCTACAACTACAAGCCAAGTGACTTTTGTACATAGTAACTTAGTGCCTGTTTGGATTTTTTTTTGATCACTCATCACTCCTCACTCAATTTTCATCACTTATCACTCATCACTCCTCATCCATCACTTATCACTCATCACTCATCACTCTAAAATATCACATCCAAACAACATTGTCACTCAGTTACTATCACTCAATATTTTTCACACTATTTGTGGACCCCATATCTGCCACTGTGCAGCTTTTTGCTTTTTTTTTTTTTTTTTCTTTTTTCTTCACTGGTTCGGTCTGCGTTGTCTTCCTTCTTTTTGTTCTTTTTTTTTTTTTTTTTTTTTTTTTAAGGATGAGTGAGACGGAACCCAACCCAGTGAAGGAAAAAAAAAAAAAAAGATGAAGACGTGAAGACGAACCCAGAAAAGAAAAGAAAAGAAAAAAAAAAAAGATGAAGACGTCAAGCCCGAACCCAGAAAAAAGAAAATAAAAAGAAAAAAAGAGGAAGACCGAAACCAGTGAAGAAAAAGAAAAAAAAAAAAAGATTGAAGACTTGAAGACGAACCCAGAAAAGAAAAGAAAAGAAAAAAAAAAAAAAAAAAAAAAAAACCCAGACCGAACTCAGTGAAAAAAAGAAAAAAAGAAAAAAAAGAAGGTTGACTGGTCAAAAGTTGCGGCTGAGTGGATCCCCTATGTGTGTTTAATTACAAAAATGCCATTGAGTTATGAGTTTTGAAAACTGAAAACAGTTAAAATGTGTTTTCAGTTTTCATAACTCATAACTCAAAAATCAGAGAATTGAGTGATGGAAACAGAGTTATGGAAACAGAGTTATGATGCTTTCAAACGGATACTCAGTTATGGATCCCACCATTTTTGAGTTATGAGTTATGAAAATAGAGTTATGAGTTATGGAAACACAAAATCCAAACAGGCTCTTAACTTGTACCCGAAAATGATGGTATTTTATTTTCTAATTACAAATTAACCCCTAAAATTTGGAGTACTTTTGATTTTGTTCTGAAGTTTCAATTTTTTTATTTGCCTCCTTATGTCAATGTACTACACTACAGGACTATACTTTACCAAATTGGCACAACAACATATTTGCACACCTTTTCTAAAATTGTATTAATTTGATTTTAAACCTTCTATGTTTGTTTGAAGTTGTTTTCGATTTATTTGACACTTTAACAGACAACTAAGCATGACATATTGACGAAATGAAGTAAATCTAAACCATACCCAAGCAGAGCTAGACCTTTTGCTTCCGCCACCACTGCTGCAGTTTTATGCTGATGAAGACATGTCGTGGGCATCCCTCGGGGTGTCCAATAAGCTTTCTCAGACTCTCTCTTGTAACAAGGTGGGCTTTTTTTGTATGATGTTGGGCTGAACTGCTTCTTCCTGCCGTGCTAAGCCCGAGATATTCTGGATTGAAGAGTCGGGACCGGTCCAATTGCAACCTGTTCTGTCACAGTTTATGTTGTGTGGTTGTGGCAGGCAGATCTTTTTGAGATGATTACCGTAAGCAAATATATCATAAATGTCAAAGAGATGCGCTTGCTGTACTTAAGTAGTGAGACATTGCATCGAATACATAAATGAAGACATCAAAGATGAATATAATGGAAAGTAAAAGCAGAAGGAGAAAAAAAAAAGAAATAATGGCAAGCTTGTAAAACTGTTAGTTTGCCGCAATATGCTAAAATAATTTAAGCCAAAAATGAGACAACATTCCTCCAATGCGAATAATTTCTCGAATGAGAGATTAATGGCTTTGAAGGAACGGTCCTAAATGACTCGTGTCCCAACTAATAGCAATAGAAAGCGTGGTTTCTCAAGAGGGAGAGAGGGAAAACAACCCATTTTGGTGCATGCCTATTATTGTGTTTTCTCCCCTTTTTCTTATCTCAATCTCTTTTCTAAATCTTTTCCTTTCTCTCTTTTCTTTCTCCGTCATTATTCTTTCCTTCAGTTCCCCTCTTTTCTTGCTCTATTTTTCTTCCTTTTGCTCTGTTTTTTCTTCCTTTGTTTTTTTCTTGCTTCACTTTTTCTACCCCCCCTCCCTTCGCTTCGTGCATAGTGAATGCTCTTATATAGTGCTTGCCGTGGTATGGCTTTTACCCTTTTACCCCCTTAACTGCCTTTGTCTGGTGTGTGTCTTTGCCGACCATTACTGATTGGTCAGGTGCTCAGCCAACGCCACTTACCTACGCTGGCCACGCCACAACACATCACCAGGCGAGGACAGGAAAATTTTGTCTATTTGCTTGCCGTGGCATTCTTACCTGCCACGGCAAAGTACTCTCTCTCTCTCTCTCTCATGGTATGCATCGAACGGTTTCAACTCAGCTTTGCCATTTTCGAGTGGTATGTCATCCCAGTAAGACACTCACCCAAAAGTAGCCTAAGTAGGATCCTTGAAATAGGCTCTTCCCTCTCCCCTTCGCCAAACCACGCCTCTTTTACCTCTAACCCATGGCCCACCTCTTCCCTTATTGGCTGGGTATAGGCTGGTGAGACTTGGGCCTTGCGCGTGCTCTGTTTTCACGTCCGTCCAAAATCTGCCCGCTGCTCATGCGTTTGCCGTGGCCTGGGAGTCTGTCCTTTTATCCTGCCGTTCACTTCTAACTTCGTGTGGCGTGGGCTATTTCTTTACTGATTTGCCGTTTGAGGTCTAGGCTTTTGCTTGATTGTGGGCTTCAGCTCCCTTGCTTCCTTTCACGTTTCAATCTTCGCGGCCTTACTATTGCCTCCTGCCGTGCTGTTTAACATATTACGGGGATATCAATTTAGTACAATTGGGCCTGCTGTTTAATGGCTTAATAAGCCCACTGGGCCCTTTTGCCATGTCTGCCTGCGAGCTCTCGTGTCCCATTTACTTTCCTTTGAGCGTCCTTGGCCTTTTTCAATCTCGTGCTTTCCATGGGCCTTTACTACTTCGTTAGGCTTCCTTGGCCCAACTATTCCACACTTCTCTTAGAGCTCATAAATTTTCTTATGGCCCTGTACTTGCTTTACTTTGGGCCTGCCGTAATAGGTGTGGCCCATTCTCACTTTTCTACATCCACGGCCCATGGTTCGCCATTTCTCTCTTTTCGGGCCTTTTCAGGCCCATTTACTTCTTCAAGATCCGTTTATTTTGCTTTACGGACCTGTAATATATTATTCCAGCCGCTCAGGTTTAATGGGCTTTCTATTCACTCTCTGATTCTTTTCTTCTGATGTTGTTGGACTTCTTCTCCTTACTAGGCTCCCAAAAAATGAGCCTCAACATCTCTATAATGCTGGCATTCTGGTTCAGGTACACAGACACACCCTGGCCTTGTTCAGTCGTCCGTTGAATCATAGCATGAATGTCAATGTTGTCTTTTTGATTGTTTGCGGAGAAATGCAAGGCAAAGAGGGAAAAACAACAAATTTAGAATTGTGGGTTTTGTTTTTTGAGGGGAAAAGATGGAAACTTTGGCCAATGCTGTGCTTAATTAGTGAAAAATTCTATACTAGACTTTTTAAAGGCTTTGTTTTGGATCTCTCTTTGTAATTCTTAGGTTCCATTTGGTTTTCAGTAGTATAAATTGATTGATATAAATTTAATGGCGCATGATGAGGTAAGGTTTTGAGATTTTGCTAAAGAAAAACACTTGATATTATGGATGTGAAATGACATTTTACACTTAATCATTTCAAATCAACACATTGATAAAGCTCAATCCCTTCACAAATTTCATCGATGAAGAAAATTCTATCATTTCATACTTTATTCAAGTCATTTAATACTAAAGATTGAAATCCAAATCCTTGTGCGTTTATTGTTTATGAGTTTAGTGAGGGTTGTTATTAAGATATTTTTATTTGAAATATAGGCTTCTTATGTACCAGCTATACCTTCGGGAAAGGATGTGGTTGTAGCTGCAGAGACCGGTAGTGGTAAAAAAACAAGGATATTTGACACCCCTGATCAATATGCTCTGCTCTGCACATGATGATTCTGTAACTACCGTTTCTGATCAAGAATCAATCCAATCCTAAAGGATTTTTCTTCTTCTTTGCCTAAATGTGCTGCTTTGTGAGCAAATGGTGCGGATGGTGAATGTCTACGTGGCGATGATGGTAAACCGCTTCATAAAGTTGCAGTTGTCTGTAATGGGCAAGTGCTTTATTTGCAAATTTTTCTTGTGATAGATATGGGCTAAGAAGCCTTTACATGCATAGTGTGTTAATTGAAGGGATTTGAGTTCAGTTTTCTTTGGGGGTATGTCTGTAGACATTTAAAAATTTGATTCTCACAAATAAGAAACTTTGACAGCAGGGAGCCTGATATTCTTGTGTAGACACCATCTACTTTCCTGAATAATATTGACCCAGATAAATGCTGTTGTTTGGACTTTATGCGTGGGGTAAAATATGAGGTATGCTTTTTGTGTAACTAACTATGCGTAATTATGTTGTTTATCTCAATAATCCCAAATCTGATTTGGCAGAATGATAACATAGGAGAGATCACATTATTTATAAGTAACGTATCTATTTACTATAACTTGCAGGTTTTAGATGAGGCAGATATGCTTCTTTGTGGGGGCTTCCAGAATAAAGTTATCTGTCTATTAAACATGCTCCATTTTGATGAAAAGCTATTGTCTCAGTCAAAAGAATCTGTATCTGAATTACCAGTGGATTGGAGTCTGAACCTTCATCACACTTTACTTTAGAGGATAAGGAGGACCTACAAACTGACATCATATCAGAAGGGGAGGAAAATTCTGAGGATGTTCATGTTGATGACTTAGCAGAGGATGTTGAAGCTGGGTCTAATAAAACAAAAGACTGGAGGAGAGTGAGAAAGAATTATGAGAGCAGTAAACAGTACATTTGCGTTGTAGCCACCCTTAAAGTAAATGGAAAGAAAACTGCTGGGGCAGTGTTAAAACAGATGTGAACAGATGCCAATTGGGTCAGTGAAAACTACCTCCATTGTCACAACCCAGGTGCCCCATCCATTTCTGGTTGCCTACTATTTTCTCTAGTGATATTCTTTTCCCATTGCTAGTAACACGTTGTGAAATATTAGGTTTACTGCTAGCTCAATGGAAAATTTTCGGTATCACAATGCAATGTATGTGTGTGTGTGTGTGTGTGTGTGTGTGTGTGTATTATGGTATGTACTTGATGATGCCAAGAATCAACTCAATAAGCTGCAAGGCCTTCACGTACTTCGGACGAATCTCCACAAGTAGAAAGAACCTCAAAGGGAGGTACCAGCGTGGTACCGGCCTACGACCCTCTGATGGTTAAGTTAGTATTGCTCACAACTCTAAAGTGCCAGAGTCGGGGTAGAAGCATGCGTACCTCGATTTGGGAGGGCGTGGAAGTATTTATAATAGTAGTAGGGGCCCTTGGCCAAAGCGTGCTGGAGAAAATACCACTTTACCCGAATTGCCCCTGAGTAGCGTGGAGCGCAAGATACTTCTTGGACAATCAAGCGTGTTGGGCAAGACACCCCTTTGGGAGCAATTGTACTCCACAAGATATCTGTCCAAATAGTAGCGTACGCGACAAGACTAATTTTCTCAGGGAAGCGTACATGGCAAGATAGGCTTTGATGCCCTATGCCTCCCCCCGTCGACGGTCTCTCCCGTCACCCCCGTTTAAGGGTCGTGTCATTGGGGTCTAGCGTCCGTCATCATACCTCGCAGGGTGCCGGCGTCTAGTGGGAGTTTTATCCCTATCAGTACTATTTAGAACTCTTCCTATAAAGAGTAAGTGTATGGTGATCTAATGACTTATCTTAACAACAATTGCTAAATGCCAGTTCAGTCACTTACATTTAGCCCACTATAAGGCTGTTTACAACCATGCAAAAGAATTATATTATGGTGCCATAGCACATGAAATGACGAAATCATACACATGGTTGGAGTTGTTTACTCCATGCACTATGTTAATTCATATATGTATGCATATGCGTCTACATCTATATTTCCATGGTGATCCTTTTGATTCACATTGTCAACGCCTAAATGCTATCAGTGGGCATGAGTTCAGATTATGAATTTTGGACCACTTCAGGGCCAGTAAATGACAATTTAATCCCTTGCTTGGTACATTGAAGTATTCTGTAGATGAGCATTGTAAATTTTTCTGTGTAATAACTAATAACGAAATATTGGATAATAGAATTGAGAGGGATAGGTAGGGCATATATATGAAAATTGTGATACATACCCATTGCTCCTGAACTATGTGGGTCAAAATTATGATATTTTCCACTTTAACAGATCCTTAGCCAACTCATTGGCAATTTGGCAAATGATTTAATAATAGCTTGATCGCATTGCCAATCATTAGTGTAGAATTTCAGGTGAGGCCTTGCATGTTTGTTGGGTGGAGCCCCATAGGTGTGCAGCCATTATCATGTGCTTAGTTCATGGAAATTAGTGTCGATTAAGAATGGGAGGAGTCAGGAGGAGGGAATTTAACCTCAAATAATACTTCAAGTGGGAAAAAAAAATGCAACTCCAGTGATTTATGTTGAGATATATCTTCTTATGTTCCAGTTCTAGCCAAATAGCATGACCTTTTTATCTAGTAAAGACTTAGGGAACTCACGATTTTCTTTTTATCTGGAGTTGATCAACTTTTGGGGGGGGGGGGGGGGGGGGTGGTTGTACACAACATAGCCCTGCCTTGAAGTGGCTTGCCGTCATAAGAAAGAAAAGAAAAAGTATTTTGCTAAATAACCTCTTTGGTGTTATGATGCATGTGGAAATGCATAAGAGTTGGTGATTATTGATTCAATTCCATTTCAGATTGAAGCAAAGGTGGATTGAAGTTACAACTGAGACTCAGGCGGATGAACTCATAAATGCTGTGAATCAAGGTTTTAAATCTAAAGCTACTGAATGCCAAACCATGGTGTTTGCGAATACTGTTGAGGCTGCAGAAGCAGTGGCAATATATTGTTGAAAGCTGGCATTCAATGTTACTGTTACCATCAGGATGTCTCCTTGGAGGAACGTTCCCAGAGCTCAACTGATCTCAAAGAGAAAGGTGGTATTCTTGTGTGCACTGATGCTGCTGCACGTGGTGTTGACATGCCAAATGTCTCACATGTTATTTAGTTGCATCTCTTTTTATGAAATTAGCTATTCCTCCATCATGTATCTGGTTCGTTTTTCACAGGACTGAAAGCCCTGCTAATGGTAGCTTTGTTCTTTTCTTTTCTTTTCCTGATAAGTACTAATACTAGGTTTCATAGCAGTAAGTAAATGAGAAAGTGCAAATGATAGACATCAAAAGAGCTTTTTAAATCATGAGAGTAACCTCTAAGCACTTATTAAGCAACTATGTGTACTTTTACTGATTCTGATACATTAGAGTGGAAATTGATATACATTAATTTTTTTAATGAGTGGTCACTAAACAATTAGAGTCACTTTACCGACTCCATGCCATTAGAGTAAATCTAAATATTGTAAAAAGGAAAAAGGAAAAATATTTGTACATTTATATAAAAATGGTAAAATGCACCTAACTGCTAACTGTAGACTTCCTATTTAGTTCAAGCAAGGTCCAGTATCAAAGTGATATTTGCTTTTTATAAAAGCATTCGCATCAAGTCATGCAAAATTTTTTTTATCTATTTTAGTATAAAAACATTTTTATTATTTTTTACATACCTACTTTTCAACGCATTTTACATTAAATTATTTATTTTACATTATATTTTATTAAAATATTAATTTTTTTTTATTTTTTTAAAATTTTTTTTCTTTACATACAATAATCACCATCTACTTTCTTCTTTCATGCTTGAGTAGAGAAAGAATAAATAACTAAATACAAAATAAATAATATAAGTGTAAATTTACATAATTACTGTAGATGTAAGTAATTTTTAAATAAAATTGTGTAAATTTTACTCATATTTCTATTATACACCAATTAATGTCAAGCTCTGATAAGTGAACCATAAGCTTGGGTCGATTCCCATCTCCTCCATACCCTCTGATAAGTGAACCATAAGCCTGGGTCGATTCCCATCTCCTCCATACCCTCTTGGCTAGATACGTGTGTTTTTTTAAGCCACATGTGCCTTTGATAAGAATTTTTTTTTTTCGTATCTTTACTTAATAATAAAAAAAATTAAAAAAAAAAAAAACACCTCAACTTTCTAAAGAGTTTGGACCAGGTTGAATAATATCTCATCCTATGCCAATCCAAACCCATGACCATGGTGAATAGCTTTTAGCTGCTGTCCAAACACCATTAGGGAAGAGATCTCACTATAAATAAAAAATAATAATAATAATAATTCAACAAGACCTTCCTGTTGATTTTTTTATTAACCTCGTCTTGTTGATTGAGAGAGAGAGAGAGAGAGAGTGTGTGTGTGTGTGACGGCGGCAAGCAGCCATGTTAATGCGTTTGAGAATCAGAAGTGCCTGCCAATCTTTGCGTCTTCGTCAACTATGTACATCCACATCCAAATCCGATACCACCCACCACTTCCTAATTTCTACCTTCAACAGAGACACATTCCTACAACACTTGTTCTCCATCCCAATAATCCATCAAACACTCTCTCTGGGATCCAACCCCACCTCACTCCTCACACCCACACTCCCTTTCTCTCATCCCAAGGATCTCAACACTTCTCAATATCTCAACCCTTTTTTTCTCCTTCACCCCAATGGCTATCCCCATTCCAGTCACACCCCTATTCTCACCTATAACCCTTCCACCCAACAAACTCTAACTCTTCCCCTTGATCCTCATTCACTCACTCCTGAAACAGATGCCACTACTTTGTCCGTGGATACACATTTTGGCTTCGACCCTTTAACCAAAACCCACAAAGTGTTACGACTTAAATGGACAGTTGCTATTCCAGAACCATATCCTAGAGTTACTCAAATGGTGTGCACGGTTTTGACACTAGGCTGCAGCAGCAACGGTTCGTGGAGAAAGGTAAAGATAAACCCTGAGCTGCCTTTTCATTCTGTCAAGTATATGAGTGTTGGGAAGAGTGTGTGTATTAATGGTGTAATACATTGGCTACCACAGTATGGGAATTCTATTGTGGCTTTTGATCTTAAAGATGAGAAATTTAGACTAATCCCACGTCCCCATGACTACAAAGCTGAAAATTTTATACTGCCGCTTAATCGATTAATTGAACTTGGTGGATGCTTGGCTTTGGTAGCTGACAAATACAAACATTGTAAACGCGTTGATTCCATTTTGCAGTTGTGGATACTAAAGGATTACCACAATCATGTATGGGTTAAGGAGAAATTTTGCATTCCATTTTATTGGGGGCATTGCCAACCTTTTCCTATTGGGACTATTCCCTCTGGGGAGATAATACTTAAGGCGCTTAAGAATATTTGCTGGGTGATTTTCTATGATATGGAGGGACAAGGTTTCGAGGTGGTTGATATAACTGGCTTGCCTGAATGGGTTTATTCAAGTTGTACTGGAATTAACACAACCGTTTCTGTTTATGAGGGCTAGTGAAGGTCCAGGAAATGGCCTCAAATTTGACATTTGCATGAGGGCAGCAAAGGGTAGAGTATGATGGAGCGTTCTATGTAAAAGGCCTGTTTGATACAATGTGGTGTGTATTTATTGTGCTTTTCCTTAGCTATGTGGGGTGTATTTATTGTGCTTTTTCTTAGCTTTAAAGATGAGTTCTTGTTACTAACTAAATTAGCTACGTCTAGTTTCGCCATGGATAACAATGAGAATTGATGTTGTCAGTAGCATACAACAAGCATCGTCAAGCTTTTAGTCCTAATATAAATAAATGTACATATATATATATATATATATATTATTGACAAGTTACGCATCTAACCTTCATCTTCTCATTAGTAGATATATCATTTGAGTTAGAGTTCATTAACATTATCAAAGACACATTATGAGTTATGACACTTACATGCACCATATAGAATCTTAATAAGTGCTTCTTGGTTTTCACTATTGTAGTGGTTATCTTTCTTTCCTATAATAACAATTGTAGTGATTATCTTTATTTCCTATGTTGCACTTGAGAGAGTGAAGTGGCTATCATTTTTCTTTTTCTTTTGTTAAGCATGAATTCAAGAATTTGGTCGGTGTAACTTGTGTTGAATTTGATATAGAAGAAGCCAATGGCTTTGACTAAATGGTGCATTTTCTGCCCTCACAAGTATGGGGTGGTGGGTGAGGGTTTAAATTCCCTCGGATGGTGAGTATTACAAGAAGAAAGAAGAATTCTCAATTGTGATTCTCTTCATGTGAAAGCAATGTCCTTAAAATTAGTTTTTAATGTTGTTCCCTAGTATATTGCCTTAATGTATTAGATATTACTTAGAAGAGTTGTAAGTTATAAATAAAATCGCTAGAAATTTGTGGACAAGAACGAACTGAGAATTTTCAATTATATTTTATTTGGTATAATTGGGTTTTATTGTGTTAATTTGAAATGATTAATCAGGGGTGTTATATATATGAAGAATTGACTGAAAATGCAATAAGGTTTTTGAATTGACACGAGATGAATTTGATTAGAAATTTACAATTATTTTTACATCGAAGAATTTCAGTGGAAGAATATATTTGACTGCAACTACAACAACGCACAGGCGAATGCCAAGTCAATGAACAAACTGAAAAGGCAATATTTCTTTAGTGTGATGGTACTATTGTTCCCTAACCTCTAGTATTCAAAACCTCAAGACCTAAAGTGTGTTATTTTTTGGATGAATCAAGTGAATTTCATTGGAGTTCAATAGATTATGTCTGAACTCATGTAGCTTCAATATATCAAGACATTGCATTGGAGGCATGCAGATAGGTTTGAAATTGACACTTAGTTAAAGAACTTGACAAGTTTGTGAGGGAGTAATTAGGTATCATATCTCGTTGCCTTTATTCATTGAGAATTTTTGGGTGGACTACATAAAACATAGCTTTTGTCCCTTGAGACTGAAGCCTTCTATGTCATAGTCCACATTGCTGTCTCCAACTAATTTGACAGCAGACCAGAAACTCAGTTGTCTGTCTTGCATTGCTGCTTTGGTCTCCCATAAGCTCTTTAGCATACCTGCAAATTAAAATCTATTAGAATATAGTTGTTCCTTCAAATAAAGCCTGGTCTCTATTCGTTCTTACATGTGGACCATTGCAATAATGATAATTGCATTGTCATCAAATGATACATAAGGTTGCCGTGCTGCATGTAGCAAGATTCTCTAGTCTCAGACCATTGTTTTATGGAACTTTGCTGTAGAAGACTTGTACTTTAAGTCAGTTTAGATACAAGCCAAACTGCCCTCGCTAAATTACAATGAAGCCATAAATGATTAATGTCTTTATTATTCTTATCGGACAACACATACTTTGTATGTACCTTCATGCCACTTTTGACGAATTCAACATGAGTTAATAAGTAGGAAGGGAAGGGCATTATTATGGGTGGCAAAATTGGAAACGACCCACGAAACTGACACGACACGACACGAAATTAGTAGATTATGGGTTGAGATTTAATAGGTTCGTGTCATATTCAGATTGACATAACCAACCCGTTTAATAAATGAGTTGGGTTAGTGTTTAACCCATAGAATCCATTTGACCCGTTTAATTAAATGACATTTTACCAATATACCATTTAAACTCTAGGTATATAAACTTATTAGTTGTTGTCATTCATTTACTTTGACATATTGTGATTGATAATTTGTGATATTGGGGTATATTTTAGTTTTGAATGATTATTTGTAATGCAATTACTCGTTAGTTCTAAATTTTATATTAAAAATATTTATTTGTTTGTTTTTTCATAATTTTTTTTCTTCATTTTGATAAAATCTGATAAACAGGTTGACACGATTAACCCATTTAATAAATGGGTCATATTAGGGTTAAGGAATCTTGACCCCGTTTAATAAATATGTCGAATTAGTGTTGACCTATATAATCAAATACTCATGAATTAACTCGACATGAATCCGACTCGTAAACAAGAATTGTCACCCCTAGGCATTATGTCCTAATTTCCACAACCTGTGCTTTGTTAGCTTATATTTTGGTAGCTTATTTGCGTAAAGCCATTTTCCTCCTAGTCCTTGCAAATAAGCTACAAAAACCTAATTTAGAGCGTCATTTCCATGATAATTTCATTCTATCCCATTTTCCTTTTCGTCCTTGCAAATAAGTTACAAAAACCTATCATCAGACTAAAACACCAATTAGATTTTGGTGTAAGTGGGAGTTTGAACCCCAAATTTTTTATTTGACGACAAGATATTTTATTGATTGAACTTATTGGAACCACACTCCTACGGTAACATTAAATCATTTGTTGTTGAGAATCAATCTATTGTGTGTAGTCTCTTGAAAACCCAACCATTCAACTCATTATGTTGTCTTCTTATTGTAATGAGTTATTCACCTATATTAACTGAGTAAGAAATATGGTACATATACCTACATTTACATGGTAGTTCTGTAATGTAATGCAGACGGACGAACTCAAATACGTGAATGGAGAATTGATATGACATCAATTAAGGTGGAGCCAAGTAACAAGAGCAACTCATAGCCAGCATAAACATGCCAGGATATCTGCTCTTTATCATTGACAGTTCTATAGACATTAGTCCCTTCTATCTTTGTTTAGCAGGAAAAACTACAAAAGAAGCAACTTATGTCATTAGAATGCAGTAGTCAGGTAAAGAATGACTTTAACTAGTGTGAGAATTTTAGTCCTGAAGTGTTTCCTTGGTATGATCATAATCTGTATTCTAAATAGCTTTATCTTGCAGTTCCAAAATGGGATGCATATACCCTTCAGAGTAGGTGCTGAACAACAGCTCCAACCATTATTGTGGATGCCTAATAATGAAAGTTGGCATATGATTTTTCCCAAGGACCCAAATTTGCTTCCCCATAGGTGAGTGTTCTCCTAAAAAGCAGTCTTCGTGCTACTCCATGCAGATCTGTGTATGAAATGGTAAAAAAAAAGAGAAAGTCATGTCTTGTTTTTGGATGAGATATTATTTTATGAGAAGCATGTGATTGGGTGAAAGTTTAAACACAATGTATGATGATAATCATGATATTCCATGGAAGAATTCATGACTGATGCCTTAATCTAATATTTGTTGTCAACTCGTCAGATCAAGTTGTTGTTTCTTCTAGGCATTTGGAGTGCTTTGCAACTTCCCCCCTATGGAGTTATTCTGGTTACTTTGGCACACGTAAAAATTTCAAGATTCCTAATTCTGGGCAAGAAAATAGCATGCTAAATCAGTTTAACTTACTCTGCTCCTCTGAAGCTACTTTTGACTTCTGAGTGTCTTTCCAACAATGAACTTGGTAAAATATGATGTGATTTCCTTGTTACATTTCAGAACAATTTTGCAGTGTAATCTAACTTGATCTTTTTTAATTTATTTATGTGTGTGTGTGTATATATATATTTTAATTTATAGTTTTATTGAAAACAAGAAACTTGGTGTACAGAAAAATGTTTTAACAGAATTACACAAAGTCTAATCTAACATGACCAACTAGTCATTTAAAGATGGCTAATAGGCTTATTGGTGATTTCTGATTCTCTGTTATCTCTCTTTGCTCAGTTATATATCAAATGGTCACCATTTGTCAGTGCTGAGTCTTAATGATGATCTTGGAACACCTTGAGACTTGTCTTTTGTATGTAATCTGTTTTATTATGTACTTTATTATTGACTAAACCTCACATTCTCACAAAACACCAGACATTTGGAGATTGAAGATCTAAGCTATTGTTTGTCTTTGGTAGTGTTCTTAGTAACAGATCCTTGTAAAGTTAGGACTTTAGATCCAAGGCAGTTGCTATATTACACCTTTTCCCACCCTAGTGAAGCAGTTTCTACTGTAACATTAAATGTTCTGTTGTTGAAGATCAATCTAAGGTGTGAAGTCTCCTGAAAACCATCCCATTCAACTCATTGTGTTGTCTTTTTATTGGCCTATATCAATTGAGGAAGAAAGATAGTAGTAATAGTACATACACCTATATTTACAGGGTAATTCTGTAATGTGGACGCACAAACTTGCATATACATGAATAGAGAATTGAAATGACATTGTACCTTTTATTTAATCCCTCTCTTTTTATTTGTCAATATTTTTTTCTTGATCATGGTTACCTATCAATCTGTGATGGAAATACTATTGGATTTTTATAAATGTTATTATTGTTGTAGCAACCAATCAGAGATACACGAGCTATCTAACCATTTATCCTTAGATGGAATAACTAAAAAAACTTTGGTCAAGCTACTCATCCCTTAAAATTTTTTTACAATGGTTAACTTTGTGATGAAATATTGCACAACCAACCAGTAATGTATAGCATTAGCACAGCCTGAGTGCTCTAATCTATATATATATTGCTACACTCATGTTGAGCCACATCAATGGCCACATCATCTACTTATTTTCTCTTTTTTTTTTTTTTTTTAACTTCTATTATCCCTATTTTAAAAAGAAGAAGAAAAAAAAAACTTTTCTTCTCTCTATTAGTCCACATTTACTGTTACACTTCCTCTAACATTTCTCCTCTCACTTTGCTTCTTTATCTCCCCCACTACTCTCTATCTTACCATTACAATTTCTTCATCTTTTTCTATATTTTATATTTTTACTCTTATTATTCCTTTTTTATTTTGTGTAAATTCGATACCAATTATCTCATTCAATCCATATTTTTTCCACAAAAAAATTGTGAGGACTCTCTCTCTCTCTCTCTCTCAGCATTCCAATCTGAAAAGGAATCAAACACTGCAGCAAATCATATTAGATCAAACTCAAATATTGCAGTAAATAAGAACAATTCAGGATAATCCCAAGCACTTTCATATCTCATATGCTTTTCTATCTTATCTACAATTTGTATTTCAAGTGTATCATTTTGTATTCAAACATATTATCCTATGTAATTGTTCTGATTACATATATGAAAATAACTCCCAACGTTGAGAGTGTGGAGCATAAATTCAATTCATATAATATCTTTGTTCTTATTCTCGAGTGTAGAGCATAAATTCAATTCATGTAATATCTCTGTTCTCTCTCTCTCTCTCTCTCTCTCTCTCTCTCTCTCTCTCTCTCTCGGTAGATTTTTGTTGTTTCTTATAATTGTGATTAAGGTTGATGGTTTTTTTTTTACAATAAATGTGTTATAGTATTGTGTTTTTTTAATCTCTCATCACTAACTCTTCCCTTTCCCTTTTATAACTTTGCCTGAATTTTGTTTTGGGTTAATATTTAATTTTTTGGGAAATAAGAATTTGAGTTTATATTAAGACAATCTACATGGCTATGAGTTTGAATATACTTACCAATTGTTTGACTTATATATTACTATAAATTCTATCTTTTTTTCCTTTGGTTTTATTTTAATTTTGGTTAAAATAACATTGTAATTTTGTAATAAGTTTTTATTATTTTGATAATCTCCGAGATGATAAATTTGAAATTTATAAAGTTTAGTTGTATATTAAGTAAATATAACACACTACAACATAAATTAGAAGAATGTGGTTTACCTTAAAAATATATTAATCAAGCATACAACAAATCACCTCATTACATAATATTTATATACGGCTAGTATTAATCTTAATCGCAAGCAAAAGGAATGTTTCTGGCTCTATCAAATGGAGTGCCGCTCTTTTGATATCAAATCTTATATACAAATTATTTTCACGTTAGCTCTGCTAGGTTCTTTTTGCTGCCTTCTCATCTTTTTGGTGTCAAGGCTACTAATGGCAGCCCAACTGTGCCATCCCCAGCTTCCCCTTAGTATCATGAGCTGTAAACAAAATAACTTACAGCAATGGTAGTAACGCAAAATCACACAATTGTATTAAAAATTTTATCTTAAAGTCCTTATGGATTGTCCTCTCATAAATATGACATTTTTTTTAATAGGTAATAAGATTTTTATTGAAAAAAATTGAACATCATGTTCACGTTGGTGAACACTCTAAACTAGAAACAAATATGATATAATCAAGAACTAAAGGAAATAGAGACTAAGAATTCAGAAACAAATATAATATAATCAAGAACTAAAGGAAATAGAGACTAAGAATTCAGATAAAGAAATACAATTTGTACACTCCAAATATGAGCCCACTGAAATAGAGCACCAAAGATGAGAGATTTTAGATGATCTAATGTTCTCTCCTTGTCTTCAAAAATGCGGGCATTGCGTTCCTGCCAAACTAACCACATTAAACATGCTAAGACCATATTCCAAATGGTTAAAGATACTTTCCAAACCAGTTTCTCCATATAAAAAAAAAAGAGCTGACTGACCTCGGCATTACCCACTGGATCCCAAACACTGCAAAAGCTTCACACCACAATGCATGAGAAAACTTACAATGAAGAAGAAGGTAATCCACTGATTCCCCATCGCAGCGTCATAAATATGACATGTCATTAGCTTTCTTTCCCTGAAGCAGCAAGATAACCTTAGCTATTGTTTCTAGTGTAATTGGATGGACTATGCATACTAAGACCCCAAATTCAGTTCTGTCGAGAGTCAACATGGATAGGCTATGATATACTCAAGTGGTTCAGGATATTTAACCCAAGATTTGTTGTTAGAAGCAAGTTGTGATGATATCTTCTGTTCTAAGTTTTAACTGTGTGTATATATATATAAGAGTAAGTAAGTTTGTGCAATATATTTATAGGTAAAAAATTTTATCATGGATGATAAACAATGCAATTTATTCCTACTTAACATCAACAACAAAGCCTACGAATACACTCCAAATCTACTCTTTCCTGTTGATAAATCATAATCTAATTCATCTTGCCTTGTTCAATCAGAAACAAAATTGTTTGGAATGGATTTGAGAATTTCTAGTCAAACCTTGTTAGAGCATTTTCACTATCCAAGTGGACTCCCTCCGGTGGATTTTTAAAGGAGAAGGGCCAGTGGGGTTCAAACCCCAGTGCCCAGCACCACTAGAGGTGCTGGAACCACTGGGATATTCCTCAAACCCCATTTTTTCATTTAAACATAATTCTAAGCATTTCTGCCATCTGCAGTATTTGCTTGATTTGCTTTTAGACAACAGTAAAGGAACATATGAAAAAAAAAAAAGGTAAGAGTTATGACCACAAAAGAAGAGACATAAAAAGCACACAAGCTAGCTCTAAAATTCTCTGAAAGGATTATAATAGGAGAAACAAAGTTTGTTTTTATTTTCAGTGTAATAATTCAAAGCATAATTCAGCACTTAAAATTTTGGTCAAGGTTAAGAATCTGGAGTTCTTATTTATGATGTGTCAACAGAATTTGTAGTCCTGTGTAAAAACAAGCAACCTCAAAGATATTTTTTTCTTTTTTTCTACTCTCTGTTGGGTTCACGCTCATCCATGCATCTCCATTGGCTAAGTTTACCTAAATCTTGTATTAAATATTTTGGATTCAAAAACGTAATATGCATCCTGATTATGCAGCAGCTCTCTGATCAACCTTCCTTTTATATCTATATATATAGGTAAAAGAGGGGGAGGGGGCTGGTGGGGTTCAAACCCCAATTCCAAGGCACTACAAGAGGTGCTGGAACTACTGGAGTATCCCTCGAACCCCAGCTCTATGATAAAATTCTTTGACAGAATTTGCACTGAGGTTATAATTTGTCAAGGGTGCTTGCTAAGGAAAGCAAGTTGGCAACTACTTTAGTTTACTTCATCCAAGTCACTATGAGTTCTTAGTTAAGTTCCATTTTGCATAGATTGTCTTTCCCTATTTTCAGAATCAGTTTTTCAACTTCTATTATGTGCCCCCCAAACAACCCCCCCCCTCCCCCCCCACCCCCTCTTCCCCCCTTTTTCTTTTTATGGTCTCTCTATTAACTGCAGTGGAACATTCTTAGTATTATGGTAAATAAGTAACAAGCTTGCATTTTTAGAAATAAAAACTGATCACATGATTAATAATTCATCCCCCTTCCCCACAATGTTCTTTCCATTAAGAATAGTAGTACTAAAATGGTAATAACTGCTGCTGCTAGACTAGCATTACTGGTTTCACTATCAGTAGATGTCCATGAACATGAGACACATTAGTCCTTTTCCACCACAAACTATTATAAATTTTATTCTTTAATAACTACTACTACAGTACTACAACTTATACTAGATTTAAAGTTAAGCAATGGCTTTATCATCAGTAGACTCAAAAGTTCTACCTGTGCTTGATATTTTGCAATCAGAAATAATAACCATCACCAACATCTCTAATTCCATGAAATACCACAACCACCATTCCCTTGACAAAACAACAACAACAACAACAACAAAGCCCTCATCCAAAACTATGAGATCGGCTATTAACAGACTAATTAGAGTTATTCACTTGCATTCTTTTTCCGCTATTCTATCCTATATAAAAAAAACTCTTTGTCACCTCCCTTTATTAATATGTTCTTTTATACTACTTCTACTAGTGTTCGTTTTTTCTTTTCTTTTTTAATTTATAAACTACACCCACCCACCCAATAGGTCTTGAACCCATGACCTCACTCAGTCAACCTCCAACCCCTTATTATGGATACTAGTGTTATTTTAGGCTTACCTCTAACTATTTAACATAAGATGCACTTGAACTCTTTTGCTTACAATTAGTCTTGAATCCTTACTAACTATTTATAATGGCTATATAGTGAATATAAACTGCAGCTGATGATTATCTATAGACTCTTATCTTTGTCTAGCCTCCTCTTCTACTTCTACTTCTACACCGCTCAATAAGTCCAGGACCATTACTACTACTGTCAATTTTGCTGCAGTCAGCTCGAACGTTGACAACCTTGCAAGTTTTACTACTATTATTAAAAGAACTATTGAGACATCTTTTCTAATGCTGCTATGAAATGCCATACTACCGATTGCTTTGTATTGTTAGAATCATAGTTTTAGGAAAATTAACGCTTTCTGAAAATTTTGGGCTGGGGATTCCAGCTGCCAATGATCTGAATTCTGAACAGAGGGGTTACCTGAAGCAGGGAACCAAATTCTGTACTTGATGAGACACAAAAAACTCCATCATCGTTTGGTTGTTCATCACAACACATAAAAATCCCTACAATAGGATTAGATATTTTATCAGTAATTCTAACTTAGTCAGATGATGTCATAAATAAAAAGAAAAGAAATCTGGTAGGGTAAGACTGAGGGAAAGAGTATAATGAGAAGAGGGGGAAAAACCCTAAATCAGCAGAGAGAGAGAGAGAGAGTAGCCGACTGTGTGAACCGTGGCAGGGGAGTGACAGTGAGAGAGAAGGAAAGGGTGAGAGAGTGTGAGTTACTGCAAACCTAACTTGCTCTAAACATATAAAAATGCAAACTTTATTCGCAACTGAACCTAACTTGAAATCGTTCAACTTCCCCAAAAGCCTCAAGCCCTCAAAGTTTCAAAAACATAGCAAATTTTAACATAGGCATTATGGCCTTTCTTGATAAATGGATGCTTACCAATGTAAATGCATGTTATATAGAACCCTTTCACATACAGAAGGAACTAACTTGTATAAGATTACTGGGAATAATCGAAACTACAAAAGCAAAAAAGGAAAAAAAGGACATTGCTTTCTATGCTTTATGACAGAATCGAGGACAAAAGTCACTTTGTTCACTCACACCAATTATGAAGTGAGAGATTATGAAAGAAGTAATAAAGGCAGCCTGTATGGTTCCATGGTTAATAAACCTAGAAGGCAGCCTGAACAAGCTCCAGAAGCAATGAAAATCCCTATCAGGTTGCTTGTAGCAATTCCTTGATATCATAACCTTGAAGCTGCAAACAACCACAGTTAACAGTTAGTTTTAACTTTTACCACTTGATACAAAATTATACATGTAAAGTTACACAATAATGACATATATACCTGCTTGGTTGTCCTTGAGATCCAGTGCAATATAATAACAGTAGAAAAGGTCGTTGTCAAGGGTGAATCAAGCAGACTTATGCACACACATGATAAAACTTCTACCAGAAGAAAGGTGAGAAGCAATATTACTCTGGAGTTCCAAAAGGGCATGTATGGTGATTGGCATTAGAATATTGCAGGTTTAGGCATATGAAAACCTCAAAGCAGTCCCTGCAGGGATCACAATTTACAGTTATTTTATAATAACTTTAACAACACACCCTACATCTCATTCTCATTAAAATAATACTATATTTTATGCGCAAAAAAAAAAAAAAAAAAAAAAAACGAAGTTATTGTACTTTTTGGTGGCAGTAGAGAGAAAAAAAAAATATTTTACATGTTCATTGCAGCATGATGCAAAAAATTTAGCAATATGCTTCGCCAGATGTGGGATTCTATTTGTGGATTTGGTGTTACAATAATAGCTAAAATGGATTAAAGGCATTTTGCATCACCGGATGCTGATGATCTTAGGGGCTTCATATGCATAGCTTCTGAGTTTGTCCCTTTATCACCTCTCAACCAGATGTGGCAATCTATTTGTGGATTTGGTGCTACAATAAAAGCTAAAATGGATTAAACGCATTTTGCATCACCGGATGTTGATGATCTTAGGGGCTTCATATGCATAGCTTCTGAGTTTTGTCACTTTACCAATTCTCAACGATAAAGTGACATTATTTCAACTATGGAATTTATTTTGTTTGTATGTAGGTAGGATAGCATTCAAACACAAGTTCCTTAGTAAAGGATTAAAGACTTTGCCAGTTGAGTTAACTGAAACCTATTTGATTAAGGATTACTATCTCTTATTGCTTGAAACTCCATACATTTCAACACATAAAGAAGTTACTATGATCGCATCTTAACAGAATAATTGTCGTATTCCAATAGTTTTTCCAATTATATTCAAATACATGACTATATTAAATCTAGTTGTTATTAAAAAAGAAAACATTGTTTGTCAGTTTTTTAAAATACAATGTCGATTAATTGAACTAGTAAGTTACTCATAGGATGCACAGATAATGTTGTGATGTTTTATATGAAACAGTTTTGGATAATGTTGTACATATATTAGAGAATCCAACTCGGTGGAGCTAGAAGTTTTAGCATTTAACAATTCAAAAAGCTACTTTATCTTTTTTAACATAATTTCAAAAATTTTCTCAAAAATTGTAAAAATATTATGATAATAATAAGTGTTATAATATTTTCTCAAAACATTTATTTTTAGTTGTAGTTGGTCACAGTCTCATATTTTATTGTTTTATTTCGACTTGTAAGAAATTGACACGTTAATAATTGTGAAAATATTGTGAAATTTGTTGTGTCAGTATAAAAATATATATGTCAGCTTACATAAACATTTCAAAGAAAAAAAAACACAAACCGATTGCTGGGAAAAAAAAAATCTTTAGGCACTATAGCTACAGTGCCAATTGAATAAACCAAAAGCACTATAGCTCTAGTGCTATCCATCAATAATAGCTTACCTATGATTTGTTATGAAATTAATGTTAAAATGTTGTGGACTTAGCATTTTTTTTATTTAATATATAAGAAACTGAGATCTCAACAATTTTATTTGATATATAAGAAACTGAGATCTCAACAATTGTGAAAATATTGTGATAATAATAAGTGTTGTAACATTTTCTCAAAACATTTATTTTCAATTGTGGTTGGTCATAGTCTCATATTTTATTTTTTTATTTCGACTTGTAAGAAATTTATGCCTTAATAATTGTAAAAATATTGTGAAATTTTTTGTGTCCGTATAACAATATATATATTAGCTTATATAAATATTTAAAAGGAAAAAAAAAACACAAACCGATTACGGGAAAAAAAAAAACTTTAGGCACTATAGAAATTAATATTAAAATGTTGTGGACATAGCATTTTTTTTATTTGATCTGTAAGAAACTGGGATATCAACAATTGTAAAAATATTGTGATAACAATAAGTGTTGTAACATTTTTTCAAAACATTTTTTTCCAGTTGTAGTTGGCTACAGTCTCGTATTTTATTATTTTATTTCGACTTGTAAGAAATTGATATGTCAATAATTGTGAAAATATTGTGAAATTTGTTGTGTCAATATAATAATATAAATGTCAACTTACATCAATATTTAAAAGAAAAAAAAAACACAAACCGATTACTGAATAAAAAAGTGACTAACTAAACCATAATTTTGAAAATATTGTGAAATTTATTGTGTCAGTATAACAATATAAATGTCAACTTATATCAATATTTAAAAGAAAAAAAAATACAAACCGATTACTGGAAAAAAAAAAAAAAAAAAAAAAGTGACTCACAAAAATGGGACTATAGATGAATAGTGCCAAAATACTGGATGTACAGTGCGAAAGCACCACAGCGGCATTGTCAAAACATTTATTTTCAACTGTGATTGGCTACAGTCTCATATTTTATTATTTTATTTTGACTTGTAAGAAATTGACACGTCAATAATTGTGAAAATATTGTGAAATTTGTTGTGTCAGTATAACAATATAAATGTTAGTTTACATCAATATTTAAAAGAAAAAAAAAACACAAACCGATTACTGAAAAAAAAAAAGACTAAGTAAGTTATAATTGTAAAAATATTGTGAAATTTATTGTGTCAGTATAACCGTATAAATATCAGCTTACATCAATATTTAAAAGAAAAAAAAAACACAAACCGATTAATAAAAAAAAAAAAAAAACGACTGACCAAAATGGCACTGTAAATGAACAGTGCAAAGGCACTGAATGCACAGTGCCAAAGCACTGCGGTGACATAGCCGCTTTTATATATAAGAAATTTGTTGTGTCTGTATAACAATATAAATGTCAGCTTACATCAATTTAAAAAAAAAAAAAAAAAACACAAACCGATTACTGGAAAAAAAAGTGACTAACTAAACCATAATTGTGAAATTTGTTGTATCAGTAAAACAATATAAATGTCAGCTTACACCAATATTTAAAAGGAAAAAAAAAAAGCATAAACCGATTACAAAAAAAAAAAAAAAAAGTGACTCACGAAAATAGCACTAAAAATGAACAGGGAATAACACTGCATGAACAGTACAAAAACATTGTTATATAAAAATTTGTTGTGTCAATATAACAATATAAATGTCAGCTTACATCAATATTTAAAAAAAAAAAAACACAAACCGATTACTGGAAAAAAAATATGACTAACGAAACTATAATTATGAAAATATTGTGAAATTTATTGTGTCAGTATAACAATATAAATGTAAACTCACAACTACATTTAAAAGAAAAAAAGAAACACACAAACGGAATACTGAAAAAAAAAAAAAAGGGACTCATGAAACGAAGGCACTATTGCCGCTACAGTGCTGCACAGTGATTTACACTGGATGAACAGTGCCGAAGCACTATAGTGGCAATAAAAATTTGTTGTGTGAGTATAACAATATAAATGCCAACTTACATCAATATTTAAAAAAAAAAAAACACAAACCGATTACTGGAAAAAAAATGTGACTAACGAAACTATAATTGTGAAAATATTGTGAAATTTGTTGTGTCAATATAACAATATAAATGTCAACTCACAACAACATTTAAAAGAAAAAAAAAACAAAAACGGAATACTCTGGAAAAAAAAAAAAAAAAAAAAAGGACTCAAGAAATGCTGCACAGTGATCTACACTGGAGGAACAGTACCGAAGCAAAAAAAAAAAAAAAAAAAAAGCCGAAACACCTCACGAAACAAAAAAAAAAATACTGTAGCTACAGTGATTTTGCGCATTCGCGCTTTTATATATATACTAGTGTTGGCTGCACGTGCAAGGCACGTGCTGCCCTATTAGTGAAAAAATTAATAGATTTTGTATGTAAAATCGTGAATTTTGACCCACCCAATTTGACTATATTAAAAAAGAAGTCTAAGAATACAACAAAATATCACAATATTTTTACAATATCTTCATTTTTAGGGTTCGAATAGATTTTTTTTATTTTATTTGAAAGAAATACTACAAATATAAAATTTTTTAGAACAAATTCTAAATGACAAGTTGTTATTGGTTTTAAACCGATATCATTGTTATTGTTATTCTCAAAATATTTATTTTCAGTTGTGGTTAGTCACAATCTCATATTTTACTATTTTATTTCGACTTGTAAGAAATTGATACTTCAATATTTGTAAAAATATTATGAAATTTGTTGTCTTAGTATAACAATATATATGTCAGCTTACATAAATATTTAAAAGAAAAATAAAACACTAACCGATTACTGGAAAAAAAAAGTTTAGGCACTATAGAAATTAATGTTAAAATGTTGTGGACTTATCATTTTTTTATTTGATTTATAAGAAACTGAGATCTCAAAAATTGTAAAAATATTGTGATAATAATAAGTGTTATAACATTTTCTCAAAACATTTATTTTCAGTTGTAGTTGGTCACAGTCTCATATTTTATTGTTTTATCTCGACTTGTAAGAAATTGACACGTCAATAATTGTGAAAATATTGTGAAATTTGTTGTGTTAGTATAAAAATATATATGTCAGCTTACATAAACATTTCAAAGAAAAAAAAAAACACAAACTGATTACTGGGGAAAAAAAAAATCTTTAGGCATTATAGCTACAGTGCCAATTGAATAAACCAAAAGCACTATAGCTCTAGTGCTATCCATTAATAATAGCTTACCTATGATTTGTTATGAAATTAATGTTAAAATGTTATGGACTTAGCATTTTTTATTTGATATATAAGAAACTGAGATCTCAACAATTTTATTTGATATATAAGAAACTGAGATCTCAACAATTGTGAAAATATTGTGATAACAATAAGTGTTGTAACATTTTCTCAAAACATTTATTTTCAATTGTGGTTGGTCATAGTCTCATATTTTATTTTTTTATTTCGACTTGTAAGAAATTTATACCTTAATAATTAGGAAAATATTGTGAAATTTTTTGTGTCCGTATAACAATATATATGTAAACTTATATAAATATTTAAAAGGAAAAAAAAACACAAACCGATTACGGGAAAAAAAAAAAACTTTAGGCACTATAGAAATTAATGTTAAAATATTGTGGACTTAGCATTTTTTTTATTTGATCAGTAAGAAACTGGGATATCAACAATTGTAAAAATATTGTGATAACAATAAGTGTTGTAACATTTTTTCAAAATATTTTTTTTCCAGTTGTGGTTGGCTACAGTCTCGTATTTTATTATTTTATTTCGACTTGTAAGAAATTGATATGTCAATAATTGTGAAAATATTGTGAAATTTGTTGTGTCAATATAAGAATATAAATGTCAGCTTACATCAATAATTAAAAGAAAAAAAAAACACAAACCAATTACTGAAAAAAGAAGTGACTAACTAAACCATAACTGTGAAAATATTGTGAAATTTATTGTGTTAGTATAACAATATAAATGTTAGCTTATATCAATATTTAAAAGAAAAAAAAAACATAAACCGATTACTGGAAAAAAAAAAGTGACTCACAAAAATGGGAATGTAGATGAACAGTGTCAAAACACTCGATGTACAGTGTGAAAGCACCATAGCGGCATTGTCAAAACATTTATTTTCAGTTATGGTTGGCTACAGTCTCATATTTTATTATTTTATTTCGACTTGTAAGAAATTGACACGTCAATAATTGTGAAAATATTGTGAAATTTGTTATGTCGGTATAACAATATAAATGTTAGTTTACATCAATATTGAAAAGAAAAAAAAAAACACAAACCGATTACTGAAAAAAAAAACTAAGTAAATTATAATTGTAAAAATATTGTGAAATTTATTGTGTCAGTATAACAGTATAAATGTCAGCTTATATCAATATTTAAAAGAAAAAAAAAAACACAAACGGATTAATAAAAAAAATAAACGACTGACCAAAATAGCACTGTAAATGAACAGTGCAAAGGCACTGAATGCACAGTGCCAAAACACTGCGGTGGCATAGCCGCTTTTATATATAAGAAATTTGTTGTGTCAGTATAACAATATAAATGTCAGCTTACATCAATATTTAAAAAAAAAAAAAAAACACAAATCGATTACTGGAAAAAAAAAAAGTGACTAACTAAACCATAATTGTGAAAATATTGTGAAATTTGTTGTGTCAGTAAAACAATATACAAGTCAGCTTACATCAATATTTGAAAGAAAAAAAAAAGCATAAACCGATTACAAAAAAAAAAAAAAAAAGTAACTCACGAAAATAGCACTAAAAATGAATAGTGAATAACACTGCATGAACATTACAAAAACATTGTTATATAAAAATTTGTTGTGTCAATATAACAATATAAATATTAACTTACATCAATATTTAAAAAAAAAAAAAACACAAACCGATTACTGGGAAAAAAAATGTGACTATGACTAACGAAACTATAATTGTGAAAATATTGTGAAATTTGTTTTGTCAGTATAACAATATAAATGTCAACTCACAACAACATTTAAAAGAAAAAGAAAAACACAAACGGAATACTCTGAAAAAAAAAAAAAAAAAAGACTCACGAAATGCTGCACTGTGATTTACACTGGAGGAACAGTGCCGAAAAAAAAAAAAAAAAAAGAAAAAGCCAAAACGCCTCACGAAACCAAAAAATCACTGTAGCAACAGTGATTTTGCGCATTCGCGCTTTTGTATATATAGACTAGTGTTGGCTGCACGTGCAAGGCACGTGCTGCCCCAGTAGTAAAAAAATTAATAGATTTTGTGTGTAAAATCGTAAATTTTGGCTCACCTAATTTGACTATATTAAAAAAGAAGTCTAAGAATACAACAAAATATCACAATATTTTCACAATATCTTCATTTTTAGGGTTCGAATAAATATTTTTAATTTTATTTGAGAGAAATGCTACATTCATAAAATTTTTTAGAACAAATTCTAAATGACAAGTTGTTATTGGTTTTAAACTGATAACATTGTTATTGTTATTCTCAAAACATTTATTTTCAGTTGTGGTTAGTCACAATCTCATATTTTACTATTTTATTTCGACTTGTAAGAAATTGATACTTCAATATTTGTAAAAATATTATGAAATTTGTTGTGTCAGTATAACAATATATATGTCAGCTTACATAAATATTTAAAAGAAGAAAAAAAAAAAAAAACACAAACCGATTACTGGGAAAAAAAAAAGTTTAGGCACTATAGAAATTAATATTAAAATGTTGTGGACTTAGCATTTTTTTATTTGATCTATAAGAAACTGAGATCTCAAAAATTGTAAACATTATTGTGATAATAATAAATGTTATAACATTTTCTCAAAACATTTATTTTCAGTTGTAGTTGATCACAGTATCATATTTTATTGTTTTATTTCGACTTGTAAGAAATTAACACGTCAATAATTGTGAAAATATTGTGAAATTTGTTGTGTCAGTATAAAAATATATATGTCAGCTTACATAAACATTTCAAAGAAAAAAAAAAACGCAAACCGATTATTGGAAAAAAAAAAATCTTTAGGCACTATAGCTACAGTGCCAATTGAATAAACCAAAAGCACTATAGCTCTAGTGCTATCCATCAATAATAGCTTACCTATGATTTGTTATAAAATTAATGTTAAAATGTTGTGGACTTAGCATTTTTTTATTTGATATATAAGAAACTGAGATCTCAACAATTGTGAAAATATTGTGATAACAATAAGTATTGTAACATTTTCTCAAAACATTTATTTTCAATTGTGGTTGGTTATAGTCTCATATTTTATTTTTTATTTCGACTTGTGAGAAATTTATACCTTAATAATTGTGAAAATATTGTGAAATTTTTTGTGTATGTATAACAATATATATGTCAGCTTATATAAATATTTAAAAGGAAAAAAAAAATACAAACCGATTATGAGAAAAAAAAAACTTTAGGCACTATAGAAATTAATGTTAAAATGTTTTGGACTTAGCATTTTTTTTATTTGATCTGTGAGAAACTGGGATATCAACAATTGTAAAAATATTGTGATAACAATAGGTGTTGTAACATTTTTTCAAAACATTTTTTTTCATTTGTGATTGGTTACAGTCTCGTATTTTATTATTTTATTTCGACTTGTAAGAAATTGATATGTCAATAATTGTGAAAATATTGTGAAATTTGTTGTGTCAATATAATAATATAAATGTCAGCTTACATCAAAATTTAAAAGAAAAAAAAACACAAACCGATTACTGAAAAAAAAAAATTAACTAAACCATAATTGTGAAAATATTGTGAAATTTATTGTGTCAGTATAACAATATAAATTTCAACTTATATCAATATTTAAAAGAAAATAAACACAAACCGATTACTGGGAAAAAAAAAGTGACTCACAAAAATGGGACTGTTGATGAACAGTGCCAAAACGCTGGATGTACAATGCGAAAGCACCATAGCGGCATTGTCAAAACATTTATTTTCAGTTGTGGTTAGCTACAGTCTCATATTTTATTATTTTATTTCGACTTGTAAGAAATTGACACGTCAATAATTGTGAAAATATTGTGAAATTTGTTGTGTCAGTATAACAATATAAATGTTAGTTTACATCAATATTTAAAAGAAAAAAAAATACAAACCGATTACTGAAAAAAATACTAAGTAAATTATAATTGTAAAAATATGTGAAATTTATTGTGTCAGTATAACCGTATAAATGTTAGCTTACATCAATATTTAAAAGAAAAAAAAACACAAACCGATTAATGAAAAAAAAAAAACGACTGATCAAATGGCACTGTAAATGAACAGTGCAAAGGCACTGAATGCACAGTGCCAAAGCACTGCGGTGCATAGCCGCTTTTATATATAAGAAATATGTTGTGTCAGTATAACAATATAAATGTCAGCTTACATCAATATTTAAAAAAAAAAAATACAAACCGATTACTGGAAAAAAAAAAGGAACTAACTAAATCATAATTGTGAAAATATTGTGAAATTTGTTGTGTCAGTAAAACATATAAATGTCAGCTTACATCAATATTTAAAAGAAAAAGAAAAGCATAAACCGATTACAAAAAAAAAAAAAGTGGACTCACGAAAATAGCACTAAAAATGAACAGTGAATAACACTGCATGAACAGTACAAAAACATTGTTATATAAAAATTTTTTGTGTCAATATAACAATATAAATGTCAGCTTACATCAATATGAAAAAAAAAAAACACAAACTGATTACTGGAAAAAAAAATGTGACTAACGAAACTATAATTGTGAAAATATTTTGAAATTTGTTGTGTCAGTATAACATATAAATGTAAGCTCGCAACAACATTTAAAGAAAAAATCACACAAATGGAATACTGAAAAAAAAAAAAAAGGGACTCATGAAACGAAGGCACTATTGCCGCTACAGTGCTGCACAGTGATTTACACTTGATGAACAGCGCCGAAGCACTTTAGCGGCAATAAAAATTTGTTGTGTCTATAGAACAATATAAATGCCAGCTTACATCATATTTAAAAAAAAAAAAACACAAACCAATTACTGGAAAAAAAGTGTGACTAATGAAACTATAATTGTGAAAGTATTATGAAATTTGTTGTGTCAATATAACAATATGAATGTCAACTCATAACAATATTTAAAAGAAAAAAAAAACACAAACAGAATACTCTGGAAAAAAAAAAAAAAAAAAAAAAAACTCACGAAATGAATGGTACTGAGAAAAAAAAAAAAAAAGCCACGAAACCAAAAAATCACTGTAGCTACAGTGATTTTGCGCATTGGCTCTTTTATATATATACTAGTGTTGGCTGCACGTGCGAGGCACGTGCTGCCCCAGTAGTGAAAAAATTAATAGATTTTGTGTGTAAAATCGTGAATTTTGGCTCACCCAATTTGACTATATTAAAAAAAAAGTCTAAGAATACAACAAAATATTACAATATTTTCACAATATCTTCATTTTTAGGGTTTGAATAGATTTTTTTTATTTTATTTGAGAGAAATGCTACATTCATATAATTTTTTAGAACAAATTCTAAATGACAAGTTGTTATTGATTTTAAACTGATAACATTGTTATTGTTATTCTCAAAACATTTATTTTCAGTTGTAGTTAGTCACAATCTCATATTTTACTATTTTATTTCGACTTGTAAGAAATTGATACTTTAATATTTGTAAAAATATTATGAAATTTGTTGTGTCAGTATAACAATATATATGTCAGCTTACATATATATTTAAAAGAAGAAAAAAAAAATACAAACCGATTACTGGGAAAAAAAAAGTTTAGGCACTATAGAAATTAATGTTAAAATGTTGTGGACTTAGCATTTTTTTATTTGATCTATAAGAAACCGAGATCTCAAAAATTGTAAAAATATTGTGATAATAATAAGTGTTATAACATTTTCTCAAAACATTTATTTTCAGTTGTAGTTGATCACAGTCTCATATTTTATTGTTTTATTTCGACTTGTAAGAAATTGACATGTCAATAATTGTGAAAATATTATGAAATTTGTTGTGTCAGTATAAAAATATATATGTCAGCTTACATAAACATTTCAAAGAAAAAAAAAACATCAACCGATTACTGGGAAAAAAAAAATCTTTAGGCACTATAGCGACAATGCCAATTGAATAAACCAAAAGCACTATAGCTCTAGTGCTATCCATTAATAATAGCTTACCTATAATTTGTTATGAAATTAATGTTAAAATGTTGTGGACTTAGCATTTTTTTATTTGATATATAAGAAACTGAGATCTCAACAATTTTATTTGATATATAAGAAACTGAGATCTCAATAATTGTGAAAATATTGTGATAACAATAAGTGTTGAAACATTTTCTCAAAACATTTATTTTCAATTGTGGTTGGTCATAGTCTCATATTTTATTTTTTTATTTCGACTTGTAAGAAATTTATACCTTAATAATTGTGAAAATATTGTGAAATTTTTTATGTTCGTATAACAATATATATGTCAGCTTATATAAATATTTGAAAGGAAAAAAAAAAACACAAACCGATTACGAGAAAAAAAAAAAACTTTAGGCACTATAGAAATTAATGTTAAAATGTTGTGGACTTAGCATTTTTTTTATTTGATCAGTAAGAAACTGAGATATCAAAAATTGTAAAAATATTGTGATAACAATAAGTGTTGTAACATTTTTTCAAAATATTTTTTTTCCAGTTGTGGTTGGCTACAGTCTCGTATTTTATTATTTTATTTCGACTTGTAAGAAATTGATATGTCAATAATTGTAAAAATATTGTGAAATTTGTTGTGTCAATATAATAATATAAATGTCAGCTTACATAAATATTTAAAAGAAAAAAAATACAAACCGATTACTGAAAAAAAAAAGTGACTAACTAAACCATAATTGTGAAAATATTGTGAAATTTATTGTGTCAGTATAACAATATAAATGTCAGCTTATATCAATATTTAAAAGAAAAAAAAACACAAACCGATTACTAAAAAAAAAAAAAAAAAGTGACTCACAAAAAAGGGACTGTAGATGAACAGTGCCAAAACACTGGATGTACAGTGCGAAAGCACCATAGCGGCATTGTCAAAACATTTATTTTCAGTTGTGGTTGGCTACAGTCTCATATTTTATTATTTTATTTCGACTTGTAAGAAATTGACACGTCAATAATTGTGAAAATATTGTGAAATTTGTTGTGTCAGTATAACAATATAAATGTTAGTTTACATCAATATTTAAAAGAAAAAAAAAACACAAACCGATTACGGAAAAAAAAAAAGACTAAGTAAATTATAATTGTAAAAATATTGTGAAATTTATTGTGGCAGTATAACTGTATAAATGTCAGCTTACATCAATATTTAAAAGAAAAAAAAACACAAACCGATTAATGGAAAAAAAAAAAACGACTGACCAAAATGACACTGTAAATGAACAGTGCAAAGGCACTGAATGCACAGTGCCAAAGCACTGCGGTGGCATAGCCACTTTTATATATAAGAAATTTGTTGTGTCAGTATAATAATATAAATGTCAGCTTACATCAATATTTTAAAAAAAAAACATAAACCAATTACTGGAAAAAAAAGTGACTAACTAAACCATAATTGTGAAAATATTATGAAATTTTTTGTGTCAGTAAAATAATATAAATGTCAGCTTACATCAATATTTAAAAGAAAAAAAAAAGCATAAACCGATTACAAAAAAAAAAAAAAAAAAAGTGACTCACGAAAATAGCACTAAAAATTCACAGTAAATAACACTGCATGAACAGTACAAAAACATTGTTATATAAAAATTTGTTGTGTCAATATAATAATATAAATGTCAGCTTACATCAATATTAAAAAAAAAAAAACACAAACCGATTACTGGAAAAAAAAATGTGACTAACGAAACTATAATTGTGAAAATATTGTGAAATTTGTTGTGTCAGTATAACAATATAAATGTAAGCTCATAACAACATTTAAAAGAAAAAAAAACACACAAACGGAATACTGAAAAAAAAGGACTCATGAAACGAAGGCACTGTTGCCGCTACAGTGCTGCACAGTGATTTACACTGGATGAACAGTGCCGAAGCACTGTAGCGGCAATAAAAATTTGTTGTGTCAGTATAACAATATAAATGCCTGCTTACATCAATATTAAAAAAAAAAAAAACACAAACCGATTACTGGAAAAAAAAAATGTGACTAACGAAATTATAATTGTGAAAATATTGTGAAATTTATTGTATCAGTATAACAATATAAATGTCAACTCAGAACAACATTTAAAAGAAAAAAAAACACAAACGGAATACTCTTGAAAAAAAAAAAAAAAAAAGACTCACGAAATGCTGCAAGTAATTTATACGGGAGTAACAGTGCCGAAAAAAAAAAAAAAAAAAAAGCAAAACGCCTCGCGAAACCAGTGATTTTGCGCATTGGCGCTTTTATATATATAGAGATAGAAATATAGATATTAATTACCTTAACTGCTCTCATCGTAAAAATTAAAAATTAAAAATAAAAGGGAGAAGAGATGATTTTACCTACCTATTTGCTCTCTCAAATTTCCAAAAAAAAAAAAAAAGCCCTGCGGCTTTACAGATCTTTCCGTCTTCAAAGTGGGTTGCGCCGCCCATCTCCTCCCCCTCCTAGTAATCAATTGAATTATCGGATGCCGCCTTAGTCTAGGCAAATTCAGAGAGAGTAACAGCTTTTTCACAGACTATACAGTATACACAGACATATTTGCAACTACACAAAACGTACCGGAGATAACAAGGCCGGTAGGCAACGAAACCGATGAGGTGCAAGGCTAGCTAAGAAGCAAGGGACACAGGTACAGCATCCCAACTAATGTTTCGGTGCCTGCAGTAAGAATACTAGAGAGACAAGGTGGGAGAAGAAAAAAAAAAAAAAAAAATCGGAAAGGTACAGAGACAGAAATTATTCACCTCAATTTAGCTGCATGTGAACTAGGATGATCCAAGGTTGGACCAAATTTCATGAAAGGAAGAGAGGCCACCTCTTCTCTCAGATCTGTGCCAAACACCATCGGCCAAAACCTCAAGCCGACGCATCTGTGAAACATAGTCGGAGATGCCATATAGTGGCTCTCTCTCTCTCTCTCTCTCTCTCTTCCTATGCCTTTGTTTGTTTGTTTTTATCTTTCTTTCCTTCATTCTTCTCTTTTTTTTTTTCTCGTGGAACGACTCTATCTTCTACCGCTGTTTTGGATTCTTGTTCTTGTTTTATTGGATCGTTTAGGCTCTGCTTGGGAGGAGAGAATAGAATGGAATAAAAAGAATATTTTTAGAATATTTTTTCCTCCTTCTTGTTTGGGAGTTTTAACGGAGAGAATGGAAAGTCAATTCCCTTATTTAGAAATTGGGAGGGAATGGAATTAGATTTAAATATTTTTTTACTAAAACTCTCAAAATACCACTATATATTCAACTATTTATTTTAAAATAGGGGTCTAATAGTAATATTGTTATAAAATGATTTCATTCCATTCCCTCCATGTAACTCCCAAACGAGATTACTTACATTCCATTCCTTTCTATTCCTTAATTTTAAAACATTCAATCAAGGTTACTTAGGCTCCGCTTGGGAGGAGGGAATGGAATGGAATGAAAAGAATATTTTTAGAATATTCTTCCCTCCCTCTTGTTTGGGAGTTTTAACGGAGGGAATGGAAAGTCCATTCCCTTGTTTGGGAGTTTAAGTGAGAGGGAATGGAATGGGTAGGAGGGAACACCCATTCCTTTCTATTCCCTTAAAACCTCAAATTTTCATTCCCCCCAAAATTGGGAGGAATGGGAGGGAATGAAATTAGATTTAATGATTTTTTTACTAAAACTCTCAAAATACCCCTATATATTCAACCCTTTATTTTAAAATAGGGGTCTAATAGTAATATTGCCATAAAATGATTCAATTCCATTCCCTCCATGTGACTCCAAACAAGATTACTTACATTCAATTCCTTTCCATTCCTTAATTTTAAAACATCCAATCAAGGTTACTTAATTCCATTCCATTCTATTCTTTTCCATTCCATTCCCTTACTTAAATACATTCCATTCCATTCCATTCCTTTCTATTCCCTTATAATCATTACATTCTATTCCATTCCTTTCCCTTATGAACTCCCAAGCGGGGCCTTAATTTCATTCTATTCTATTCTTTTCCATTCCATTCCCTTACTTAAATACATTCTATTACATTCATTTCCTCTCTATTCCTTTATAATCATTCTATTCCATTCTCTTCTTTTATGAACTCCCAAGCGGGGCCTTAACCTACCTAATAAATCTCACAATAATGTAGATAATGTAGATGGTTTTTTCTTTTTCTATTTTTTATTGTATCATTTAACCTACCTAATAAATCTCACAATAATGTAGATGCTTTTTTTTTTTTTTTATTGTATCGTTAACCTAAATGGTTTTTTTTTTTTTTTTTATTGTATCGTTTAACCTACCTAATAAATCTCACAATAATGTAGATGCTTTTTTCTTTTTTCTTTTTTTTTTATTGTATCGTTTAACCTACCTAATAAATCTCACAATAATGTAGATGCTTTTTTTTTTTTTCAAGGAACGTGTAGATGCTTTTTAGATGGATGTTTCGTAGTTTTCACTTTTGTCAGACATGACAGGTAGATATCTTTTCTTTTTTTTTTTTTACTTATCAATTCCAAATTTTTAAAAGGGTGTTTTATTTTTTTTTGAATCCCAAAATTTTAAAAATAAAAACCAAGCAAAAATAAAACAACAAACAAGGACAAAATACCATTTTGGTCATAATATTTGTGAGTTGCGTTCAATTTGGTCCCTACATTTTGGTAATAGTTAATTTGGTTCAAATTATTTTCAATTTGTAATCAATTTGGTTCTACTATCAACTCATTAAGAGCATTAGTATCCGGTTTCTACATATATTTCATTTTACCATCTCAAAAGTTACCTTATCTATCTATTATATCATACCACTTTACAACACACTTGACATCCAAAACTCTATTTTTTTGTCATTTTATTTAAATATTCTTTTTTATTCTATTTTTTACTATTTCTCTCTTCCTCTTCCTCTCTTTCTTCGTCTTCCTTAAAGTAACCAAAAACTACAATCACAACAATGCCACTACCACTATCACCACCACGCCACCGCCGCTACACCATAAACTCACATAAGCCACTACCATCATCAATCATCCATCCCTACCACCACGGCTACCCTTCACCGCCACTATGAACCTAACCCATAACACAACAGCAAACACAATGAAATTTAAACCTACCCTCCACAACCAACATGGCAACCCCTACCCCCACACCATCAATCATCCACCACCACCACATCAATCACAAACCCAACCACACCCACACTCATTAAACCCACCATTAGTAGAAGAAGAAGAGGGGGGGAGGGGGGGGGGGGGGAACCAGCCACCACCACAACTCAACTACCACAACCCCAATCCACACTATCAACAACACAAACACCACCCATACCCAAATTAACTCAACCAGACTATGACTAAAACAACCCATGGCCAAAACCCATCATCAAAAACCAATTAGAAACTCATCACTACCCATAACCACGCCGATCTTGCCGCCGTAAAAACCACGTCGCAACAACCACGCCGATTTAATGGGGTTGTCTCCATGCCGATTTGAGAGAGAGAGAGAGAGAGAGAGAGAGAGAGAGAGAGAGAGAGAGAGGTAGGAATTGCTGATGGGTTTCGGAGTTGAAGAGGCCGATAGAGCTCAACGGAAGTGGATTTCTTCTCGAAGATTGCGAGCATGATGTTTGAAGAAAATGAGGAAGAAGCTGATGGTGTGGCCATGGCGATGAGTTTGGGATTTTGAGAAAGAAGAAGAAAAAGACGAGTCAATTTGAGACTGGTTTTGAGCAAAACAAAAATTGGGTAGGAAGAGAGAGAGAAAGAGAGAGGAGATAGAAGAAGCATCAGAAAATAAATAAACTCCATCATTTTATTATGCAATCCTGCTACAGTGCCATCTTAGATATAGGATGATATTGTAGCAAGATTATAATAAATTTTACAATTACAAGACCAAATAATACATGTTTTTTGTTGGTTGAGAGGTCAGAGGGGACCATGTAAGCAATTCTTCTAATAGACCTAATAATTTCTCCATGAGTGGATAACAAGGTGACCAAATCTCAAGGCGATTAGAGAGCTAATATTAAGAGAAATAATATCTATGGTATTACCAAAAGAAAATTAATTAAGTCTCATCGACAACATGTAACTATTTTAATTTGAGTGATATTATAAATATTACCAATGTTATTATATAAATTTACAAACTAATGTATAAACTTTAAATTATATATACACACACTTTTAGATAGAATACTTAAGTGTTGTTTCTTAGGTTCTCTTTTTAAAATTCTGTTATGTGGATTTTTTTCTCATTAGATAGAAGTATATTTTTTAGTAAAATAGCCACATGGTTGAATCTTAAAAGGGGAACTTAAGGAATAACACCTAAGGTACTATACCTAAGTTTTGTCCATATATATATATATATATTGGAGTGATACTAGAATATTATGAATTGAGTTTGAATTTGGTAAGAATGGGGTGTAAAACCTATATTTTACACTATCCAATAAGAGATTGTCACGTCAACATTTTACTTAAAATTCAATACATCCTACCACACCTAATAATATTTCAATAAATCTCACCATCGCGCACCCTTGGTGCGGTGGTCACTCCACAAGTATAAATGCTTGTGGGGTGTGAGGGGCAAGAGCCGGAATTCAAGTCTTCAAGGGGGAGCTTCACACATATATACACTTAGATTGTGTTAAAGTAGAAATTCTAACTTGTATAAAAAAAAAAAACATTTCAATAAACCTCCAATTTGGTTAGATTTATACATGAGTATCAGAATTGATTGGGTATGGTTGTATTTATTTTTAAATATGTGATAAGATTACATGGTATGTTGGAATTGGAGTGGTAAAACATAAGTTTTACCCCACATCCTTATAGAATTTATTATCTTATGAATTTATTACATAACTCTTATAAGCTGATGTATCACTAATTATAAATAACCAGTGTGTAGTCTCATGCATATGCACGAGTACAATTAAAAACAATCACAATTATACAGTTCAAATTATATATTTTTTTTATAAAAGTTCAAATTATACACAATATTAGCTTAAACTTTTTTTTTAACTATAAATTTCTAAAATATGTATTGGTTTCTCATTATATATATAATTTGGAATTTAATTGGATTTCGACTCTTTAGTTTTTGCACCTAATAATTTACTCGCCACAAAAATTAAAAACTTAGATGGACACATGGTGAAAAATTGGATTCCAATTGAAATCCAATTTAGAATCTATTTGGATTTGAATTTTTAAATTTTTACATTTAATAATTCATTTGGCATAAAATTAAAAATTAAACGGGACACGTGATCCAAAATTGAGAATCCAATTAAAATCTAATTAAATTTTCTCTGAACTTTGGCTCTATATATATACTCAACATGTAACCTGTACTTGTGCACGGAAACATTGAATAGTAGTGAAAACAAAATTTGATTTCTGTTACTATTTTTAATATTTTTATACTAAGCTTGCCCAGATTTTGTTGTCAAGATTGACAGAACCAACCACTAATGAGACATAATCTCATATTTGCAATATTAGATTTTCTTCAATCTCATAACATCTATAATATTAGTATGCAATGAATGAATTATTGTCAGCAATCCTAACATCTATAATATTACTCAAATAAAGTTGTGCTTTTTACACTTTTAACGCCTTCCCATCTATCAAACTACCCCATGATCTACTATATTCCCAAGCTTTAATGTTCTTTAAATTTTCATGTTGAGATAATAATTTTAACGATATTCGTGATAGTCACAATATGTGAGTGATATTATAACTCATCAAAACTAATTACTAAATATGGATCTACACAAACTTTAAGAGTATCATCATATTATGTTCAATCACAAATATTTAATAATAAAATCTGTGAATTATCAAATCCAAAAAAAAAAAAAAAACATTGAATTACAAAAGGATGCCCACAGGTCTAAAAATGTTACAAATAAGGCAAGCACATCTCCTGTGTTATCAATTGACATCATCTAAATAGCTCCAAAAGTTGAGTTATTGAGTAAGGTTGTAACCTAAGGCTACAACTAATCGAGTGTGGCTTGTGTCCAGTGAAAGTTATCACTGGACGTTGGATTGCAGACACATGTCCACTCTAATTGGACATATCAGGATTCGGACACGTGTCCAAGAGTAGACATGTGTCCGCAATCCAACGTGTCCAGTGATAACTTTCACTGGACACAAGCTCTTCCCAAAGTAATCTTGGTATTAGGTACAATTTTAAACTAATAATAACTAACCACCTATGATTTGTTGTGAAAATATTATAGACGTATAGCTCTCAAAATTATTTTTAAAAAAAAAATTTAACGACCAAGCAATCGCAGTGCTAAAGGCTTAAGCCGCCACATACTACAAATATGAACCAACGTGCCAGTTGATTAAAAAACTGAATGCCAGTGGCAGTGCCATATGGCCCACATGGTGTTCAGGGGGTTCAAATGAACCCACTTATTTGTGATTTTTTTTTTTTTGAATCCACCTTAGATATGTATTATTCATTAAATGTTAATAGAGTCAAGATACAAAGCATTAACAGCCGCCGGGGGGGGGGGGGGAGTCTTCCAACCAAAACACCTCATCTACAACATTCTTAGCGTGTCTAGCTAACACATTAGCCACCTCATTTCCTTCCCTCTTTACGCTGCTGACAGAAACCACCTGCAAGCCACGCAAAAGCCATTTAACATCTTCATAAATGTTACCCAGCCAAGAATGAGTCCGAGACGCTGAAGAAATAGCCCTTATCACAGTTTCGTTATCCCCCTCAACAATAACATTTGAGAAGCCTGCATCAACAGAGAACTCCAATGCCTTCCTGCAAGCAAGAATTTCTGCCTCCTCACTGCAAGTAATAGGTGGCCCTCTAACTGTCATAGCTGCCATAACCTCCCCTCTGTCATTCCGAATAATTGCACCAAAGCCTGAGCAGTTCAAATCCAAAAAAACAGCAGCATCAAAGTTCACTTTAAACACCGAAGCTGGAGGGGGTTGCCAGCGAGTTCTCAGTGGTGTGGGTGTTGAGATAGACAGTTGCACTTGAGATTTATGAAACTCCTCCAAGAGCTCAGTTGCTCTTTTGTTAAGCCAACCCGATTCCTTGAAGCTTCCACCATGGATCACAGTGTTTCTTTGGTTCCATATAAGCCAAGCCTGCACCAGAAAAAGCTCAAACTCTGGTCTTGTAAGCCTGGCCATAAGCTCCTCAAACAACTGTAAAATGTCACTTTGGTCACTGGGAATTTTTTGAATACTGACCAAACACCCTGCCCACACATCTTGGGCAGCACCATATTCCCACAGCACATGCACACCTGTTTCAGGGAATCGTTTACAGCAAAGACACATATTATCGTGGATGATTCTTCTTCTTGCTAAATTCACACGGGTTGGAGGGATTTCCAAGCAAGCACGCCACCCAAAGATCTTGATTTTATTAGGAACTCTAAGGTGCCATAATTTCGACCAAACATGCTGACCACTCGGACCCAAAGAACACTTTGTCCAATCATCCTCTTTCAACATTTGCCTTGCCACCTGATACCCGAATTTACAAGAGTAAACTCCATCCTTAGTATGCAACCAGAATATGGAGTCCGAAACCTGTCTATGGCTCAATGGAATCCTACAGATCGCCTCAGCGTCTTCTCTGTGGAATCTCGATGTGATAAGCTCCCTGTTCCACCAATTAAGATCCGGGTCAATCAGCTCATTAACCCTCCTATCATCATTCTCCACAAGAGCTGGGTATAACACTCTGTAGGAAGGGTGATTAGGTATCCATTTATCTTGTTTTACTCTAATTGATGAGCCATCACCCACTCTCCAGCAACATCCTTGCTTCAACACCAGTAATGCTGCCATTATACTTTTCCAAGAATAAGAGCAGTTTTGTGACTCCACAGCATCAAGGAAGTGGCAACGTGGGAAGTAGCGGGCTTTAGGACATTGGAACAATATTGAGTCTTGGTCTTGTAATAGTCTCTAGCCTTGGTTAGCAAGCATAGCAAGGTTGAAGCTCCTCAAGTCTCGAAAACCCATACCACCCTCTTTCTTAGGCCTAGATAAGAAGCTCCAGCTCTTCCAGTGAATCTTCCTCTCACTACCAACTTGGCCCCACCAAAACTTTGCACACAAGGCATTAAGTTCATCACATAACCTCAATGGCAATTAAAAGACCCACATTGTGTAAATGGGTAAAGATTGGGCAACCACCTTTATAAGCACCTCCTTTCCCGCCTTAGATAACAACACCCCCTTCCACCCTTGCAATTTTTTCAAACCCTATCCATTAGCAAGGAGAAAGTTTGGTATTTTCCACGACCAATCAAGGTAGGCAAGCCCAAATATGACTCAAATCTTACCACCTCCTTCACCCCCAATGTGGAGACTATTCGTTGTTTCTGTTCCCTAGGAGTGGTGCCACTAAAGTACACTGAGGATTTTCAAAATTAATAGCTTGGCCTGATGCACCAGCATAAAGTTGGAGAATCTCCATGATCACAGTAACTTCCGAAAGAGTGGCCTAACAAAACAGCAGTGAGTCATCTGCAAATAAGAGGTTGGTAAGTTTAGGTGCCCTTCTGCAAATAGAGACTCCCTTAAGTTGTCTTTCTTGTACTGCTTTCTCCATTAAAGCAGTAAATCCTTCTGTACACAAGAGAAACAAGTATGGTAAGAGAGGGTCACCTTGGTGGATCCCTCTAGAAGGTTTCAGGTTACCATACGGCTTCCCATTAATGAGTATAGAGAAAGATGGGGAAGTCACACACTCCATCACCCAGTTAATCCACCTTTCAGGAAACCCTAGCTTATGCATAATACCTTTCAGAATAGGTCATTCCACCCTATCATATGCCTTGCTAATGTCAAACTTCAAAGCCAGTGATCCTTTCTTCCCTTTTTTCCGAGTATGCATGGCATGGAGCGTTTCATATGCTAACAGAACATTATCTATGATGAGCCTTCCTGGAAAAAAAGCACTTTGGGTGGGGGAGATAACTGAAGGGAGAATTTGCTTTAAGCGTTAGCCAAGACTTTTGAAATCATTTTATACATAACATTGCAAAGACTTATAGGGCAAAAATCAGACATTTTTTCAGGTTGTTTGACTTTTGGAATCAACACAATATTTGTATGGTTAAGACCGAACACCATGCAACCAGAATTAAAGAAGTCCAAAAACGCACTAACAACATTATCATCCACAATATGCCAAAACTTTTGGTAGAAAAGGGCATTCATACCATCAGGTCCAGGTGCCTTTGTTGGTGCCATCTGAAACACCGCCGCCTTTATTTCATCTGCACTAAAATCACTGGACAGTATCTGAATTATATTGGGGGTCACTTTGTTAGTCACCATGCTTAGGCACTCCTCCATCCGATCACAGTTACCTGCAGCAAATAAATTGTTAAAATAATCATTTGCCACATTGGTTATGTCCTCCACCTCCTCCACCCAAACTCCCTCAGAGTTTGTAATTTTTTGAATATGGTTTCTTCGCTTCCTTTGTGATGCTTTGGCATGAAAAAATTTTGTGTTTTTATCCCCATACTTTAGCCATGATAGTCTTGAACTCTAAGCCCAAAAGATTTCTTGCATGAGTAACAAATCATCCAATGTTTTCGAAACAGCCAAATACTCAGCTCTAGAAGCTTCAGTCACCTCCTCAGATTTCTAGATATCAAGCCTTTTTTGCAATTGTTTAATGGCTTCCTTATCTGGGTTTGTTTTTCCAGCACCCCATACCTTTAAATCCACACCACAAGCCTCTATTTTCTGTTTTACTTGAGCTAACACGATCCCCTCATTGCCATGCATATTCCATGCATTCTCAACCACGGTCCCACACTCCTCCCACATAAGCCAAGCTTCCTCAAATTTAAAACCTCCATCCATATTTGCTCTTTGTTTTGCAAAACACTTTGTTTGGAGAAGAATAGGAAGATGATCAGAGGCATGTGGGGAAAGATGGAAGAGTTTGCTTAAAGGAAACCTGTCCCTCCACTCTCTTGTTGCCACGGCTCGGTCCAAGCGAACTTTCGTATTAGGATCACCTGGTCTTTTGTTGTTCCAGGTATAAGGATAGCCATGAAAACCCAAGTCTTCAAGCATAAAGTCATCTAGTGCATCTCTAAACGACTCTACCTGACACATTTGTCAAGGCCTCTTACTAAGCTTCTTTGAAGAGTGAAGAATTGCGTTAAAGTCCCCGATGCATAGCCACGATTCATCTACCAAGGTCTTTATATGATTAAGTAGTGCCCAAGATTTTGCATGTTGAGCTTGGTCAGGCCACCCATAAAAGCCTGACAAAAACCACAGAAAGCCATCATCCTCCTTCATCTTGACTAAAATATGATTAGCTGTAAAGTTTACTAACTCTACATTTACATCTGTCTTCCACAACATGGCCAACCCACCCCCTGTATTCGGCTGTTTTACAATAATACGATTCTGATACGGCAAGTCTCCATAAAGCTTATCAAATCCTTCTTTATCTAATCTTGTTTCCATAAAAAAACACATCATGGGAGCTTGTTCCCTCACAATTTTCCGAAGGCTTCGACCTGTCCAAGGGTTCCCAAGCCCTTGGCAGTTCCAACTTAGGAGTTTCATTGCTCCCGGCAAGGGTGCCTTTCCACCCCCGCCGATAAAACATTAGATACTGCTACTGTTTCTTCAAACTTCCCTTTCTTCGTGCTCTGCTCATCAACTTCCTTGTATGGGCCTTGCAATGAGTCTCTTTTTCCCAAAATTGGAGTGTTGGGCGCTCTACTTATTCCACCAGGCCCACACTCCATACGTATCATCCTCACCCACGTTGATTTGGGCTTGGATGCATTCAGCCCATTAGGTCCATGATCATGCACGTTTACACCATCCTTTATAGTAGCTAGCGCATCTTCACATGATCTCACTAACGTGCTACTCCCTTCCATCTCAGACCCGTGTGTAACGTCTCCATTTATTATGCCTATGATTCCGTTATTCTCATCATTAGGCCGCTGATTTGTCGGGTCACTTCCTAAAATCTCGCTCCCTTCATTATCATCATTAATGCTCTCCTTAGGGTTTAACTTTGTAATCTCAGCAGTTGTCGACAGCGACGCCATCACCGGATTCTACTCGTTTATCGTCCCTCCATGAACATTGTGAGTGTGATTCATATCATGCTTCTGTGACGTTCTTGGATGACTTCCCGAGGCTTTTAACCAGTCACCGTACTGGTATTCGACCTCTCCTTTGCCTCTTTCCGTTGCATAATGCCCAGCACAGTGCCATATATCATGTCCCAAGAGACCGCAGAAATGACAGAATATGGGCAACCGCTCATACTTGAAGGTAACCTACATACGTTCTCCATCCGTTCCAGCTATGTAAGCTCCACGACGAAGGGGTTTTGTGATTTAAAGGGCAACACGGACTCTCATAAATAAAGTTTATTCCTCTTGTTGCCTTCTTTTTTCAACCTCCTCTACACACCCAATCTGCTCCCTATCCTTGTCGCCTCAACAGAAGAAAGCATGTCAAATGGGGCCCCCCAGATTTGGACCCACATAGAGGCAGTGTCCCATTTGATGTTTGCTGCAGTTATTCCCTTGTGCCACCTTTTAAGCATAAGAAGTTGATTATCAAAGGTCCAAGGCCCTTCTCTCAGTACCCTACTCAAGTCGAAGTCGCTATTAAACTTAAACTGGAACAAGTTCGATCCAACCTCCAAAATGTGAAGTTTGTTCTCCAATCCCCAATGTCACGACCCAAACCTGTATTTCAGAATTTAGAGCATGACCGGCATGTTAATATCAAGTTTACCTCAATATTAACACGAACCAACCTAAACTGAAGGTGCTTATCAAGAATTTGTTTCCTGAATACCTGCTTATTTCTTGCATAAAACCATAATATATAAAAATGATGAAACCTCTAATTTCATCTCATTTAAAACTTTGCAAGATTACCCCTTGGCTGAAACCTCAGGTTTTGGGTGAATATTACATAGCTAAAAGTTTAGCAAAAACTCTTATTACAAACCTAACCCTAAAGGCATACAACTGGGATTCAAAACAAACTAAGGTTCCGAATTACATCAATGCTCAAAGGATCAAGTACATCTTGATTCCTCCTATACAACAAAAGAGCTAAACTACTATACAACAACAAAAACTATACAATCTAACGAACGAGAATTACAGAATCCTTGCCACCTCTAATACTCTCGCTGCTTCCAAGAAGGACCTGTGCACTGAAATATAATAGGGTGAGCTGCGAAGCCCAGTAAGGTTTTAAGCTCCATGGGCCCTTAATAAGCATGCATGTAAAACAAATATTTTATGGATATGCCAGCTTGATAAAATAGCCTTCATACTGTTTACGTTGTTCTTAAAGTAACTTATGAACTTTCAGGTAAAAGTATTTCATTTTCCTTTCATATGATAGTAAAAGGACATGATAAGGAACGTAAACATAATTCGGAAATCTTATCTTTGAATAGACTATGAAATACTTTATCATAGCTTATCATCAGACTTATCATAATTTCCAAATAGCCTAATAGTTCATTTATCATACATATTAGTTAGTCCAATTGTAAGTCTGTCACAATTTTGGGAGGCTTCCAGCACAAAGTGCTAGGCATCCAGCATTCCCCACAATGCCAGGTAAACCCGGGATCATATCATAATACATAATTTCAACCATAGGAGTAGGTTGACATCCTCCACAAGTTGGCCGTTACCAATAAGGGCGGGTACAGCAGAGCCAGTCCCACTTTTAATGGCCAATCAGAATTTCCATGGAAATGCCAGTACTATAACCCCTACTGGCTGAGTTCAGATCATAACAATGGAGTAACTGAAAACTATATTTTTCTGATAACATTACTTTTACATAATTGTTTCACAACAGTAGCATATCCACTTCATTCTTAAAAATTATGTTCGTGATATAAATAATAGCATCAATATGCTAAAATTATCGTATATATAAGATTGAACAATTCACGAACATATATTTTACTTAAATCATGCTTATATATAATGTTTTCAATTAAAAGATTTTAATGCATAATAGTTTAATAAACAATTTTATACTTATCAAACACACATGTCACAAATCCCTTACCTGAAAACAGAAGACGCGAGAGATTGTACAAGAGGAGCTCAAGTTTCCGTGTTCTTGTTCTCATCACCTAAATGAAAGACCAAAACTTATTACTAACAACACTTCCTAATATATAAACTTATACCTTAAATCACAACCTAACTCTTAAACTCAAGAAAAATCCTAAATCCCATCACAAACAGTTTCCCCAAAAACAAGGTACATTCATCAAACAATTTACATACCAAAACATAGAGAAACCAAGGCATAAAAATTTATATATGATCCAAACATACCAAAGGATAAGCATATTAAATTATAGCTTAAAACATTCACCCTAACTTCAAAATTAAATCGACAAAGTCATGTGTGTCATAAGCTATTCACTGCTCATTACAGCAGCGTAAGCCCCATTTATAAAATACAAAAGGACTGTCCGTACATATCCAATTGTCACGAAATTTTACAGAGTTACTCCCCTGTATGTCTAGTATAAACCATAAAAATTTCGGAGTCAAAGTATAAAATCATGATTTATTAAAAATCATACAAGGCAGCGTACTCAAATCTGTCCTGACAGATTTTCATGCAACTTATAAATTAAACTATTATTTTTATACTCATCCAAAAGCTGTGAAACCACTTCCATAACAACCATATGTGTCTTAGGATTTATAAAAACTACTCCTAGAATCCTAATTCACAGCAAATGATTTTATACATATTTTTCTTGTTGTAAACATCAAATCTGTCACAGTGACAGCTTCAGCACATATTCTTACTAAAATCATCAACAAATAGCAATTGGCCATCATTTCTTTTGAGTAATTTTATACCTATACTACACAGAATAAAATACCTTAATAAGTATCCAAAAGACCAAATTCATCAATCTTTCAATTTACTAAAAAACAGAATCACAACAATCAGAACAGAGAGCAAAGAAGAGGGAAACGAACAAAACACTTATACTATCAAAATACCCAAATCAAAAGAGGTTTAATTTACTTACCCACAAACTTTGGAGCTGAAACCTTAGTGTTAGGTTCTTAATTTCATCTTAGAAAGAGGTTTGTGGTTTTGGTGAGAAAGTGAGAGAGAGATGGTGAGAAGGTGCTGCCGTGGGAAAGGGAGAAGAAAGAAGCAAAAGACGAAGAAAAAATGAACCCAAGAAAGACTTCTGATGCAGCAAGGAAAATAAGGGTGGGAGACTTTTGTGGATTACGTGTATAACAAGGGGAAAAGGCCAAAAGTCTAGATGAGTCACCCTTACTTTTACCAATTTTCTTTCCACCCCCAAGAAGCTTATAATTCTAGAAAAGGCCCAAAGAATAATATAACTATATATTTATATATATATATCCTTACCTTTATAAATTTCTTTCTACAATATAAAAAAAAAACATAGATATTTTATAATATCACAATAGCAAAGCTTATGCACTTAAAGTAATTAAAATATTAACAAGCATATAAACTCATAGAATTAATTATGTAATTGGGTTGGGGTGTTACACCCAAGCTCTCTGTATGGTATTCTTTGCTGCCATTTTATTGAAAGTTTTGCATGTTAAAAACTTGCCAATGAGGCTCAAATTACAGCTCTCAATCTCTTCCATTCTTCCTTCCTCTGTTATCTCAATTACTTCCTCTTCATCCGTTGTTAGCTTCATCTTTTCCAACCCATTAAGCACACCATCCGCCATGAACACCAGTAACAAAGAGTGAGACAAAGAAAATAGAAAAGAAAAGAAAAGAGAAGAACCCTACATTTTAAAATATTTTTGTTTTAAATACCTTAACATAAAATTTTGAACCTCCTAAAATAAGTCCAAAGAAAAAATCAATTCAATACTAATTTATCTTGGCCTTCTTAAACAAAAAGAAAAAACCCAATATCAAACCAATTTGATCTAAAATCTGAGGAAAAAAAAATAGCAAGTCTAACAACAAAAATTAGTAATTTGTTGATCTTATTAAATCTCATAAAAAGACAATTAAATTAGCAGTAAAGTGTAAACACTAAAACAAATTTAAGTGTGAGGCAGTGGAAGTGGGGCGTGAGACAGTGGAGAATGAAGACATTTTTTTTTTAATGATCGTATTGTTGTGTTGAATTCTTAATATAGTAATGTAAAAAAGACCTGTAAGTTGTCACAATTGAATTGAATTGTTAAATAAAAAAAATTAAAAAGAGTAAAAACAAAACTAATAAATGATGAATTAGAGTATTCTAAGTAATAATAATTAAAATTCACTTAACAACAATAACTAATAACTTTATTATAGTAATAGAGAATATATAATTTACAAGATTTAATCTTAGCAATAATAATTAATATCTTCATTGTACTAAGAGAACATATGTCCAATGAACTTATAGTTTATTTTTAATTCTCTTGCTAATACTATGAATAAATTTTTGAGAAAAAAATCACATATATCACAAGATTTATCTCTTATTTAAGATTTCTCAAAAAAAAAAAAAGATTTATTATCTAAAAGAACTCGTGTTGACTTTAAAAAAATCTTCCTTTGGATCATACGTGATAGGTTACGAAAGATCTCATCAATATTATCATAATGATTAAGATAAAAAAAAAAATATTTACAAAGAGGTCATTGTTAACCTCATCAACACGAATTTGAATGACCCCCCTAAAAAATATTCTTGGAGCCGCTACTGCTGAATACCCTATGTCAAATTTCAAACACAATAAACCTGATAAAAAGAAAAAAAAAAAAAAAAAAGTCCAGTGAAATATATCTACAGTTTGCAATCAAGAACAAAAAGGATGTCTCTCAGTGAACGAAAAAAGTTTATATATGCTTGTGTTTTTCAAAAATAAAAAAAAATTATAAAATGTTTGTTTATCCTATGCATTTGACAAAATGCTTTGGAAATCAGTCACATCAATATAGGCTAAATCCATGAATTCAACATTTTTTTTTTGTAACAAAAAATTTGTTTATTGCTAAAAGATGTACGACTTAAATTTTTTTTTTTTTTAAACAACAACAAGAAGAAGTTAGAACCTTATACATAGTCTTATAGAGATTCAAGATACTCCCTCGATTTTAAGTTTACGAAATGCACTACTTAAATAACATGACAACTAGCTATGAGGCTTTTGCATCTCATCACCGGTGAAAGAGTGGTCAAACTTTACATAGGTTGCAATCTGTAAATATCAATGAAGCAAAGATTTTAATTTATGCCTTTTAGAGGAACTTTCATTCATATTTCTCAGACATACACCCAAACTTCCAAGCCTTGACTTCACATTTCCATAATTTTTTTTTTGACTGAATAAACAAGGGGTTAAATTATCTGACTTTTAGTATTTTTAGGATTATAAATATTATTTTGAATTATGAATCTAATTTGTTATGAGGTTGTGAAAAGAGTTAAAAGGTATTTGTTTTTTTTCCAATGATGTAATTAAGTTTAGTTTTTTCCCCTTATTCAAAGTGTGTTAATATTTACTTTTTTGATAACTGCTAGTGTTGGCTTCACGTGCAAGGCACGTGCTACCCCAGTAGTGAGAAAATTAATATAGATTTTGTGTGTGAAACTGTGAATTTTGGCTCATCCAATTTGAATATATTAAAAAAGAAGTCTAAAAATACAACAAAATATCACAATATTTTCACAATATCTTCATTTTTAGGATCTAAATAGATTTATTTATTTATTTATTTGAGAGAATGCTACTTTCATAATGTTCATATGTAGAGTGTTATGGGTTTTAGGCCTAACTAAATTACTTGTATAGCACACATTCTTGTACTACACTCTTACTTGTACTGCACTCATATGCCTCTTCTATATAGACACTCATGTATATTCTTTTATTGAGAAAGATAATGCACTTATTCAGTATTTCTAACATGGTATCAGAGACACTACTCTAATTTTCTTGTGTCTTGCAGTCTTGTTTTGTCGGTATTTTTCGCTACCTCAAATTCTGTGGTTAGTAAACCCTTTTAGTGCCCTCTCCCAGCTGCTCCACCACCATCAAAGGTCCTCAAGGTTGATTCTCCACCACCAGAAGCTCATCCGCTGCCGCCAAAACCACTGCCATCATCAGATCTGTCACCTCTGACCTCCGATTAGGACATAAGATATATCATCGTGTAGCTTTTCATTCGCTCTACACATCTCCGCCAGAAACATTCATACCTGACCATCCACGCATCACCACGCGTCGGTCAAAGTTTTGACAAACACTTCCACGCGCCATCAGGGTTGCTCCGATCTTGTTGCTGCTGATACCATCAAATTCGTCTTTCTCCGATCTGCATCTTCAGAAAAGAATCGGCTTCATCGGATAGTCCACGCGCCCTCACGCGCCACCTAAAGCTTCGGCGAAGTTGATCCATGCGCTTCACGCGCCCCACGCGCTGCTTGGTTACTTGCTGATGTCATCTCGGACATCATCACTGCCATGTCAGCCCTAGCTAACGTCACCTGCTTACTTCAGCGCCACATCATATGCTGACGTCATCCGTTGACCTTCTCTAGTGACGGTTGACTTTGACTTTGACTAGGTTTGACCATTGACTTTTGGTTAGAGTTGACTTTTTACAGTCCAGGTGCTCCTTACCTAGTTTTTCGTGTAGATTTCATTTTTGCAATCTATTTTTGCATATTTTGCTTCTAAATGAAGAATAAGGACAGGTATTTTTCTTGTTGCAATAATCGCCACCGACAATCCAGCAAACATTTTTGCAATTTTTGCAAACGTCTTGGCCACAATATTGAGACTTGCTATCATCGCAACAAATTAGCTGTTTCAATTTCTGCTGCTACTGTTGCTAACATTGAGAGTGTCCAACCAATGGCTCCCGTCATTGCACAGTCTCAGTCTTCTGGATCCACTTTCACCATTTCCAGAAATGACCTTATAAACATCATCACTAATGTCATTTGTATGATTAGTAATGCATCTTATTCCTCTTCTCTCTCAGCTTTATCTAGCATGTCTCCTTCCTTTTGGCTTATGGATTCTGCTTGTTGCAATCACATGACACCTCACTCGTCCTTATTTTCTGAACTTCAACCTGCACCACACCCTCTTAATATTCGCATAGTAAATGGTTCCACAATGTATGGTCATAATATAGGTTCTGTTTCGATCTCCAACCTCTCAGTTCCTAGGGTCTTTAATGTTCCTGACCTTTCTTACAATTTATTTTCTGTGGGACAATTAGCTGAGTTGGTTTATCGCATTATTTTTTATTATTCTGGGTGTATTGTGCAGGATCTGAAGACGGGACAAGAGCTTGGGACCGGTCCTAGAGTTAGTCGTATGTTTCCCGTGGACAACCTTCTTCTTCCACTTGTTGCTCCTATTTCTGTTGCTATAGCTACTGCAGTTTCTTCTATTCCTTCCCTTGAACTTTGGCATGCCCGACTTGGTCACACATCTTCTTCTCGGGTACAACACTTGGCTTCTAATGGTTTGTTAGGTTCAGTGTCCACAAAAATTTTGATTGTGTTTCATGTCAATTAGGAAAACAACCAACTTTGCCTTAATGAATCAGTGTCCGCTGATATCTTTGACCTAATTCATTCTAATGTTTGGGGACCTTCCTCTGTCTCTAATATTGGTGGATCTCGATATTTTTTTGTCTTTATTGATGATTATTCTCGTTATAGCTGGATTTTTCATATGAAACATCGTTCTGAATTATTGCAAGTATATTCTAATTTTGCAAAAATGGTTGGAACTCAATTTTCCAAACGTATCAAAATTTTTCGATCTGATAATGCTTTTGAGTACACTCAATATGCTTTTCAAGCTATTTTGCATTCCTATGGTATTGTTCATCAACTAACTTATCCAGGTACCTCTCAGCAAAATGGTAAAGCCGAAAGAAAACTTTGTCATATTCTTGACATTATTCGTGCTCTCTTTCTCTCTACCAAAGTTTCTGCTCCGTTTTGGGCGAAGCTGCACTTCATGTCGTTTATGCTATTAATCGCATTCCCAATCCTGTCATCCAAAATCAAACTCCATATGAGTTCCTTTTTGGGTCATCTCTAAATTATCATCACCTCCGCTCCTTTGGTTCTACCTGTTTCGTTCTTTGGTGCTGTTGTTCTGCGCATTCTTCGATACCTAAAGGGCACTCTCTTCCATGGTCTTTTTTACTCTGCTCAGTCTCCTCTTATTCTCCGTGCATTTTTTGATGCTAATTGGGCAGGAGATCCCACAGATTGCAGGTTTACCACTGGTTATTGCTTTCTTCTTGGTTCTTCTCTGATTTCTTGGCGAAGTAAGAAACAAATTCATGTGGCCCGCCCCAGTACTGAAGCAGAATATCGTGCCCTTGTTGATATCACATTTGAGCTCCTTTAGCTACGATGGCTTCTCAAAGACTTAGGTATGTCTACATCCTCTGCTATTCTTCTTTATTGTGACAACCAGAGTGCCATTCATATTACTCACAATGATGTCTTCCATGAACAGACTAAACACATCGAGATTGATTGTCATTTTATCCATTATCATCTTGTTCATGGTGCTCTCAAGTTGATCTCAGTCTCCTCTAAAGATCAACTTGCAGATATCTTTACCAAGTCACATCTTAAGGGACACCTTCGTACTTTAGTTAACAACCTCAAGTTGGTCTCACATCCACCTTGAGTTTGAGGTGGGCTGTTAATGTGTATAGTGTTGTGGGTTTTAGACCATAATTGTGAAAATATTGTGAAAATATTTGTTGTATCATTATAACAGTATAAGTGTCAGCTTACATCAATATTTATAAAAAAAAAAAATACAAACTGATTACTGAGAAAAAAAAAAAGTGGCTCACCAAAATGGCACTGTAGATGAACAATGCCAAAGCACTGTAGCGGCATAGCCGCTTTCAGTTGTGGTTGGTCACAGTTTCATATTTTATTATTTTATTTTGACTTATAAGAAATTGACACTTCAATAATTGTGAAATTTGTTTAGTCAGTATAACTATGTATATAAAATAAAATAAAAAGGACAAACAGAAGACCAAAAAAAATGTGACTACTGTCGCTACAGTGCACCTGGTACTGTAGCTACTGTTTGAAACTAAAAAAAAGAGACAAAGTGCCTCACCAAATTTCCACTGCAGATGAACAATGAAAAAAGTGGTATGAACCGTGCATAAATACTGTAATGGGCCGCTTTTTATATAGTTAATAGAAGTGTGCTAATATATATTATTGTGGTGATGTATAATTTACTTTTCATGATGTTATATAAAAATCTCGTGCATTTAGACGAGTTACAAGCTAGATATTCTAATTAAAAATCCGATATTCTGTTCATCTCCCATCAAATGTCATTTGCTAGATAAATTCATCTCCCATCAAATGTCTTTTGGTAAATAAATTAATTTACCATCAGACTTACTATTTGTTACCAAAATGTCAACAACAAAAACAGGTGATAATTTGCATGTTCCCACTTAGAAAGGAAACATCTTCTCTGTCTATATTTATATATCATATCTAAAAGGTAAAGCGTAATATTTATTATTGCTACAATCCTGTTAAGTTACATCAGTGGTCACAATATCCACCAATTTCTAATACTCTCTCTCTTATTTTTAACTCATTTTTTTCTTATTAATTTCTTAACTTAATGTTATATTTTCTCCAACCTCACTTTTACCTTTTCATCTCTCCATTACTGTTTATCTTAAAATCACTTTTCCTATATCCATTTTTCTTCTTTTATTTTTCGTGTTTCTTATTCCCTTATTCTTTTCTTCTTCTTTTTTCTCTCTATCTTTCTCTTTCTCAATTTATTTTTCATTTTTTGTTAGATTTTTTTTCTTACATCTCTACTTTAGGTTGATAAATTTTTGTATTATTTGAAATTCTACTTTGGGTTGATGTGATTAAGTTGCTATTTTTTCTTCTTCTCCTTGATTCCATAGATGTTATTCTATTGCATTATATATCAAGATAATATATAAGAATATAATGTTATTTTATCATATAACACAATATGACTTGGAAAATTTGGTGTTTATTACAATATTTTTTTAATTTCTAATTTTTTTCTTCTCATATTATTTTCTATAAATTTCTTATTATTTTCTCTCATATTCTCTCTTGGAAAGTGGATACTCTCTCTCTCTCTCTCTCTCTCTCTTCATTTTTTTTTCTTGCAACTCTACTTTATATTGATGAATCATTGTGATTTTTAAAACTTTATTTTGTGTTCATATGTTTTGGTGTTATATTTTTTAGTTCCCCATTACAAGTAGTATATCTCTCTATCATACAGTTTTGGCTTGATTTTTTTTTTAGTTAATACTTGATTATTTTGGAAGTAAGAATTTGGGTTTATATTAAAACACAATCTTGGCTATGCTAATAACAATTAGACATTTGGTCCATTTCGGTCTATATTTCGATACACTTCATCAATTCGGTTTGGTTCGATTTACTTCAGTCCACTTCGGTCAATTTTGATCCAATTAGGTCTACTTCAATTCAATTAGGTCCATTTGGCCTACTTCAGTCTATTCGGTCCATTTAGTGCATTCGGTCTACTTTTGTCAATTTGTTCTATGCTGTCCAATTTGGTCCATTTGGTCTACTTCGATCCCATTTGGCCCATTCAGTCCATTTAGTCCACTATAATCACTTAGATCAATTCGGTCCATTCAATCCACTTAGGTCTATTGGTCTAGTTTGATCCATTCAGTCCACTTTGGTTCATTTGGTTCATTTCAAATCACTTCGGTCCAATTCAATGTATCTACTTAAGAATGACAAAATACAAGTTTGGGTTGAAAGTACAATTAATTATTGGAGTAATATCAATTGTAGTTATATGATAAGTTTTGGTTATCATAATAATCTCCTTAAGAGAATGGAAATTTGAATAATAACTTGTACCAAAAAAATTAGAAAAAATATAATGCATAATAACAATAGTTAGAATATTATGGACCATTTTGTAAAAATATAACATCAATAAGAAATATTAAAAACAATAAAATTATATATTTGTAAAATAGAGTGATGAAAATTACCTTTTGAGATTTTTTTAATTTTTAGGGAGAAAAAATTATCTACAATAAAATTTTAGAGAATAAATTATACATATTCAGTATAAGTTTTTTATGAGTTTTGATTACCATAATAATTCCTTTTAAAAGAATGAAGAATTTGAATAAGTTATTTCAATAAAAATTACACACACACACACACACACACACACACACACTCATATATATATATATATATATATGTATGTATGTATGTATGTATGTATGTTTATTTTTCTTGAAGATATAATCAACCTCGTGCATTTCATTTAAAAGTAATGACGTTAAAATAAATGAGTAGCTGCCCTAAATATTATATTTGTATATTTATAATCTTAAGGTTTATAAATACATTCACTTAAATTTAGCCGAACCGAAGTGGACCAAAATGCTATGTTAATATGACTCTACAAAAATGTAGTAACAATAAATGCTACGCTTAAGATTTTAGATATTACGAGTTTAAGATACATGTAAGTCTATATATATATATATATATATATATATTAAAAGAATGGATTAAGAATAGATAATCTCAACCTAAACCTGTCTTTTTCCAATATGTAAGTGCACAAAAATAGACCTAAGTAGTATGAATGGACCGAATTGGAACAAGGTGGATGGAATAAGAACGAAGTGGACTTAATAGGTCAAGTGAATCAATGTGGACCGAATTGGACCTAAGGGGACCGAATAAGAACGAATTGACAGATTAGGACCAAAATGGACATAATGGACTAAATAGGAACGAATATGACTGAATAGAACCATGGTAGACCATATAGTACCAATATTGACTAAATATGATTGAAGTGGATAGAATGAGACGAATAGGATCAATGTAGACCAAATAGAATCAAAGTGGACATAATGGACCGTCTAGGACTGAAGTGGATAGAATAGGACCAGTGCAGATAGAATGGACCCAATAGGACCAAAGTGAACTGAAGAGGACCGAAGTGGACTAAATAGGACTTTTGAATATTTATCATTTTTATTACATTTTTAGGGCTCTTATTTCTAAATTATAATATCTATTTAAAAAAAAAATTCAAAACTAAAGAGTTTAACCCAAGTATAATAAAATTTCATACTTTTCAACCCAGAAATTAAGAAAAAAAGAAGAAGAAATTTTAAGCTAAACCTGAAAAGGAAATCTACAAAAAGAATCAATTTAAGGCTCAATTAGTCCAAAATAGATCGAAGGGGACTGAAATTAACTGAGTGGACCAAATTGGATCGAATGAAATGGACTAAAGTAGACATAATTTGACAGAATAGCAATTGTTTAATTTTTAGGAAGAAATTATCTTCAACAAATTTTAGAGAACAAATTATACATTATATTACAATTACAAAATAATTATTTATTCTCACGCATCGCATGGGTCTACGACTAGTGAAATTTAAAATTGGGTTATATGTCACTTGCCACACTAGACATCAAATTATAATTGGGAGAGAATTTGAGCATTTAATTGGAAGAAATTATTTCCCTTTAATTTTCACTCCAAATGTCATATTTAGAATAGTGTCAATGAATATTCATAAATGAAAAAAAATAAAAAGAGGAAAAAAAAAAAGGAACAAAAGAAGTTTTATTGAGTTTGAGATGTGTATCCATTTAAGAATGCTTATTATTTTTTTATTTTTTTTTGTTGTGAAAAGACGATAATATTAAAAACTAAGCACCAATACAAGGTTCAAGACATATCCTGTTAAAATACATCCCATTGAGGTCACCCTTAAAACATCTAAAATGTCCACAGGCGGACTATCATAAATAAGAAAATCAGTAGTCATTCTAAAAGTCATCCTAGCTAAACCATCAGCACATTGATAAGCCTGTCGGAAGCAATGATTAATATGGACTTGATGGAAGCAGGAAAGCAGCTGCCTGCAATCATCCAAAATAGGAGATATAATGTTGTTAGCATAATCTGCATTCCGTTACACATCAATAATAGCCTTAGCATCCATCTCAACTACAAGGCAATGAATATTCAAATTGTAGCACAGCTTGAGTCCCTCACGCAGCCCCTACAACTTAGCGGCAAAGCTGTTGGTGATCCTAATCCGCTTACTAAACCCAGCTACCCACTCCCCATCCTCCTTCCTCACCACTCCCCCACAACCAGCCATACTGTAAAGCTCACTGCAAGCTCCATCAGTGTTCAATTTCTTCCACCCTTGCACAAGACACTCCCACCTAATTCTCCTTAAGACTCTACGGCCTTGCATCCTTGGAACAGCCACACAATGAAGATACTCCATAGCCTGATACACAATATCCACAGCCAAATTTTGATTCCAACCTTTCCTACTGAAAACAATGTCATTCCTACTCTTCCAAATGCTCCAAAGAGCAAAGGGAAAAACAAGTTTCCAAGGGGTACCTGTGACATGTAGCTCTTCATTTGCTCTAATATTAAGAGACAACCAATCCAACAAATTAACATGCTAGAAATCATAATTAGAATCCGTGACCCCTAGCTGGTTCCAAATATGTTTTAGGTGGGAGCAATCTCTCAAGGCATGCAAAATAGTTTCAGCACCATTGCAGCAAACAAGGCACACTTCATCTTGAACCACTCCTCTTCTTCCTAAACAAACCTTCACACCAATACTATTGTGAGCACACAACCAAAGGAACATTCTAACCTTTGGGAGCAAATCTGCCTTCCAAATCCAGCTAGCCGTAAACGCAATCTCATTGGCAGACTCCATAGCAAAACCATAAGCGCTTTTGACATCAAAAGACCTATTGGATGATCTGGCCCAAGCCAATTTGTTATAGCCACCTCCTTAGGTCGACATGGGAATTGCACAAATCAATCCCTTGACTTCATTCGGTAACTCAAAGGTTGTTTTCTCCCAATCCCAGGCCATATCAAGTATAATATCTTTAATTTCTAAAAGATTGGCTTCTTGAGAAATAGGCCTTTGAATCAACTTTCTAAGAGGTCCCCCATTCGTCCAATTGTTATGCCAAATATTTAAAATGCTGTTTCTTGTCACCAACCATCTACAACCCTTATTAAAAGTGCGCATCCCTTTCTTCATAGCTGTCCATATTGAGGAGCAAGGGAGACTATTTGCATTAGCAGCTGCTCTCCTTCAATGGTTGCAATACTTCATCTTCAACACATTAACCCACGGCGCCTCCCCTTCCGTATGAAATCTCCAATTAATTTTGGATAAGAGCGCCACATTCCTACCCTTAGTTGTTTGCAACCCCAATCCACCTTCCTCTTTGGCTTTGGTCACCTTCTCCCAACCAACCCAATGAATCTTCTTAGCTGAATCTATAGACCCTCAAAGGAAGTTCCTATTCACTCTATCTAATCCATTCAATACCCTTCCTGGAAGGTAAGAGCATTGCATAATGTACGAGGGGATAGTTGCCAATGATGACTGAATAAGCACTCTACGGCCAGTCAAAGATAAAAGGTTAGCCTTCCACCTGGAAAGTTTTTGCTTCACTCTATCCAAAATAAAGTCATAATCATGTGAAGAAGAACCCGAATGTTTTAGAGGGAATCCAAGGTACTTACCAAGATATGGCGTTGACGCAAACCCCAAAATGTCACAAAGGGACTCCCTAGTATCCCTATCGACATTTGGTGAGAAGTACACCCTTGACTTAGCTTCACTCACTGTTTGGCCATAAATGTTACAAAGGGTATCCAACACTTCTCTAGTGGTCGCACAATTAACCCTATCAGCTTTAGCACAGAGAATTAAATCATCTGCAAAGAATAGGTGGGTAAAGGCTGGACCACTCTGAGATGCCTTCATTGGCTGCCACAACTTCTCACTACACTTCTCTTCAATGAGCTGCCCAAGATAATCCATGCACAGGATGAACAAGTATGGAGATATCGGGTCTCCCTACCTTATACCCCTAGAGGGATAGATCGGGTCAAGGGCTTCTCCATTGAATAAAATAGATGTAGAAACAGTAGACACACAACTCATCATGACATCTATAATATCCATTGGAAGATTAACCCGAATAAGCATATCTCTGATGAAATTCCATTCAAGCTTATCATAAACTTTCTCCAAATCAATCTTAAGGGCCCTATACCCAGTTCTTCCTTTCTTCTGTCCAAGGGAGTGAATAATCTCCTAGGCAATAATAATATTATCAATCCCTTTACGACCCGGCATAAAAGCCGTTTGCATAGGAGAGATGATTTTGTCCAAGTAAGGTCGCAACCTTGCCACAATAATCTTAGTAACCACCTTATACACCGTGTTACACAAACTGGTAGGTCTATAGTTACCCAAGGATTTTGGACCCTGAATCTTTGGAATCAAGGCAATGTGGGTACTATTCAAAGCCTCCGGCACTCTTCTATCATCAAAAACCTTTTGAATCTCTTCAGTCACGGACTTACCTACAATAGGCCAAAACTTTTGGAAAAAACCCGCATGGAGCCCATCCGGCCCCGAGGCTTTGAAAGATTTCAAAGACCAAAGGGATGCCTTTATCTCCTCTTCAGAAACCCCCCCACTAATACTCTCCTTCTCTAAATCCGAGAGTCTAAGCTACCATTGGGAAATAGCGGGGTCCAGCCTAGACACATAGGAATGAGAAGACAAGAAAATCTGCTCAAAGCCACACCTAATGAACTCTTTTATCTCCCCCTCCTCATGGAAACGAAAAGCCTACTCCAACCATTCTAGATTCTCGGCTACACCTCCAGAAGCACTGGACAGTGATCCGAGTGACACCAGGTCAAATGGGTTATCTTAGCATCAGGATACATCACACACCAACTTGGGTTCACAAAAAATCTATCAATTCTCTCCTGAATCAAGGCTTGCACCTCCCTTCTGTTTGTCCGAGTGAAAAGAGGACCCGCAAACCCAATATCCAACATATTACATTTATCCAAACACTCCTTGAACAGTAAAGACCTATTAACACTCACCGCCCTACCTCCAAATTTATCCTCGCTAAGGAGGGGTTCATTAAAGTCACCAGCTATAACACAGGGCATATTATGTAATTCAGCAACACTAATCAAATTTTTCCATAAAACTTGCCTTTCGGCATTTATAGGACTAGCATACACAGTAGAAAGTAACTAGCTAACGTTTGTAAAATGTACCTTCACCTCCGCATGAATTTCCTTCTCAATCCTTGAGAGCAAGGCTATTTCAACCCTGTCAGCATTCCACAGAACCTAGAGCCCTCTTGCATAGCCAATGGTGTCAGTATGGATTGCTCTATCAAACGGCAACAAGTTTGTGATTTCCCTAGCTCTGTCTCCTCCAACACGGGTTTCCATAACAACCAAAATAGCTGGATTGTGATTCTACACCAAATCTCCAACTCTCTTCTTAAAGGAGGTCTTCAAGGCACCTCTGCAATTCCATATAATAATGTTCATCTTAAAAAAAATTTCTAAAGGAATGGGACAATCAGCATTGAGGCTCATCAATTCCGCCTCCTCTTTTTAGCTCCATATTATCCGCCCTAACACCTCTCTCGTCGGAACTTCCCTCGGAAACAGAGAACCCATGAGCTGCAAAACCCCCATCCCCATCTCCTCCAGTAACTTCGCACTGCATAGCACATGGCCTACCCACACCAGATTCGAGTATAGCAACCTCTCCATCTGCACCCTTATCTCTATTATTGTCACTATACTCGTCTATGCTTTCATGCAATTGGGACTGAACCACCTTGTGGTGCGGATCGGCCTTACCCGCATCTCGCACTTGATTGCCCACCTGAACCACCTCATGGATCTGTTCGGCTATGCCTGAATCACGACCTTGGAAACCCATCGTTGAACTCGTGGAGGCAGAAGAACGAACCCCATCAGCTACTTTCACACTTGCCACCGATTTACTACATTAACCATAACTCCCCACTGTGTTGGCACTCACTTCAGGCTGACTGGGCATGTCGCAAGGTAAGTTTGACCCCCCAACGGCGTTGCTATGCCCCCCAAATGTAAACCCACTGCGAGCTGCACCTTTCTTACCCTTCACTGATGAAAACCTCTATGATATGTGAGCTGTCCTAGGCCGAGTGGAAGTGGGCTTAGACTCACAACTTTTTAATATCAAACTTGGGCTGTATTGGGCTTGCTTCAGTCCATCACTTCTCAAGCTCTAGACAGCCGCAGCTATTTGGGCCCTATCTATAAAATTCAGAGGAGATAGTTTTCTCTTCACTTCCCTTGAAGGCCCATGAAGCGCATCAACCCGTACCAGACTGTCCTTCTCCACGTTGCCATTATCCCTAAAGCTGAAGCCACTACTTTGTCTAGGTGAGGTCCCACCACTCTTTAGATGTTTTGTCCCATTCTTTCTTCGAGCCACCACGATCCAACCAGTACGTATTGCTCTGACCCAACCAGTACAGCGTTGGTCCCCTCCTTGCTCCTCGATATGTCAGAGGCATGAGTTTTGTGTGAACTTGATACCGTCTCACCACCTTCCTTCACCCCCCATCTCTAAGGCCATTGGTTCTTGCCGGATAATGAATGGGCATTGCTCCTTCCTATGCCCTAATCGACCACACCCAAAACACATTTTATGAATTCATTCGTAACATATCTGCTGTTCAAGTCTCCCTATCATAATCGCAATAGCCAGAGGCTTTCCCACATCCACTTGCACACAAATCCTAACGAACCTCCCACTAGTTTCAGACGCCGTGAATGTGTTGATTCTCAGAACATTACTGATAGCTTTCCCAATAATTTGCAGCGCCTCTGCATTGTAGTACTCAATGAGGAGCTCGTTTAATCTAACCCATACCGTAATGGATGATACACTGGCTATGGCGGGCTTAAAATCCGGTTCCCATGGTCTGATAGAAAGAAAATGGTCTTTGATAAACCACGGGCCATTTCTCAAAACGTTCTCATAGTCTTCTCCTAAAGATAGCCTCGTGAGGAAGAACCCATGACCCAAGTCAACACAGTCTAATCTGCCTGCAGGTTTCCATAAAGCAAGGAGTTTCGCTTGAATGAAGTTAAGCCCCACACTCAGTCCATAAACTTTCACGATAAAAGCTCTACTCCACGGCTTTCGAATTTTTTGTTTAAACTCCCTAGAGAGTTTCATCGATAACAGCCCTTACTGGAGCGTTTCCATCTCCTCATCTGACTCAACATCATCATCCATACCATCCTCGAAGCTAAAAGCTTGTGAAAACGCCCCTGGAATTTCTCCCACCAACTTATCTCTAAACGAAGCATTTGGATTCCACGATCCCTCATCATGATTTGGTGACACAGGACTAGTGCCATGGCCTTCACAGAAACCAGCATGGCTCACATCCTTAACTTTCTTCTTACTATGTGCAAGCTCCTCTTTTTCCTCGAGAGAGAGAGAGAGAGAGAGAGAGAGAGAGAGAGAGAGAGAGAGAGAGAGAGAGAGAGAGAGAGAGAGAGAGAGAGAGAGAGAGAGAGAGAGAGAGAGAGAGAGCGTTCTATCGTACAACTTTCTCTCATAGATATAGTTTGCATGGTTATATTTATTAAAAGATATAGATTTTGATAATTTTGATATTAAATGTGTTAAAAAAGATTAAAAAAAACTAAAATTTAGTTTATTTAAAAAAAAATTAAAGACTAGATTATTTGTTAAAAAACTGAGACAAAAAAATTAAAAAAACAAAACAAAATTTTTTAAAAACATAAACACTAAATATATATATATATATATATTTTTTTTTAAAGTGAACTCACTTGAGTACTGAGTAGTGCATTGCACACTACAAATCTTTTTTTTTTTTTTTTTTAAAAAGGTGAAACACTACAAGTTGAGTAACACTACGAATTTGCTACTGCCAGTTTGGCTTCTGTTGCTGTGTAGTGTTTTCTTTTGTGTTTTTTAATAATAGTTCCCTTTTACCAAAAAAAAAAAAAAACACTACGAATTAAATGGGTACGTAGAATTATCAAATCAGGAAACTGTTGCAGCCCTGAATCCGGTAGGAAGTCAAACATATTATTTAAGAACACCAGTGACAGTGAAGTTATAATGTGCACGGTTTGGAAACTTCTTCTCCACACAGCCTTTATTACTGCCATAGCACGTGAGTACAAATAAAGTTCAACTTGAATGGTAGGTATTGGTAGTTAGGGGTGTATGGTACGTGTGTTTAAACACTTATTTTTATTTTTTAAATAATATTATAAGTATTTTTATATATTTATTTATTTATATATATTTTAAAAAAATGTAAACAATGTTACTAAAACAACGTTGCCAAACTTCTTATGTTGCATAGTTCCAGCTGTGTCTTCTGTCTTTGATGCCTCGTCAATTCCATTACTTTTTTTTTGGGGTCTTGAAAGAAATGAATTCAAAGTTTGAAGATTTCCATCCGGCGCGTACCTCAATTTTTTATCAATCTTCACCAATCATTTAGCAGGGACGGACCCAGGCAGGGGCCTAAGGGGGCCCTGGCCCCCCCTGGGCCCAAATTTTTTTTTAGTGGCTATTTTTTTTTAAAAAAGGGCTTGGGCCCACCTATTCTTTTGCTCCGGCCCCAATCCTAAGTCTTAAGTCTCACGAACCCAGCCCATCACCGGCCAGCCCACCCCACGCCCACCAGCCCATGACCCGTATAAGTGTAAAAAAAAAAAAAAAAAAAAAAAGAAGAAGAAGAAGAAGAAGCCCTCAGCAGTCAGCTCTTGCAAACGGAGAAAACAAAGTGTACACAGTACACACTCAGTGAAAACAAAAAACACACACACACCCACCCCAATCCCATTACCTAGGCGAGAGTCATAGAGAGAAGAGAGAGACCCACGCCCGTTGGCCGTTGCGGTTCACAGTGTTCACGCCGGCGAGACCACACACTCATAACTCAGACCTCAGCTGCATGTCTCTCTCTAATATATTTTTCATCACTCTCTCTCGCGGCTGCCGGCCGTAGGTCGGCGACCCATAGCGACCGGCGATATTTTTCATCACTCTCTCTCGCGGCTGCCGGCAGTAGATCGGCGACCCATAGCGATCGGCGACTTTCTGTGAGATTTTTTTACTTTCCCTCTCTCACTCACACAATCGCACTCTTCACTTTTTTTTTTCCCTGGAAAACTCCATCTCTCTCTCGCGAGGTATTGAGTATTGACTGGTTAGTCTCTCTCGGATTTTTAAAAATAATAATAATTAGAAGGGTTGGTTTGGTTAAGATTGTTTCTTGGTAGTTGTCATTATTAATAATATTTTTATGTTTTTATGTCTTTAATTATTTATTAATTTATGTAATTCACAAATATAATGTTATCCAGCAGAATTTTTTTTTTTTTGGCACTATTATAATTTTAGATATATTTTTTAAACATAAACATGCCTACAAATCTGAAAATAAACATTTTTGTGGGGGTAAAAAACAAACACTGATGGCAGTGATGTAGCTGACTTACACAATTAAAAAACAAACACTGGCAGTGACGTAGCTGACTTACACAATTAATTTATAAGAACTATAGGCTATAAATTTCACCTTTAGAGATCTGAACAACTGCTTATAAAGTGATAAGGAATGAAAAGGTTATATATTGATATAGAAATTGCTTTCCCGAGTTACAAAAGGTTGGGCTGAAACCCACAAATTCTTATTTCTACTTTGCTATTACAACTCTCTCTCTCTTTCTTGTTCTTCTCTTAGTCTTCTTTCTTAACATGTTTCAACCTCTTTTGGTGGAGAAATTATATCATGTTTCGGTAATACCAACTCAGTGTATGTTTTGGTATTTCTTACTCAATAAATAAATGACACCTATTTCAAAAAATCACATCAAACTACTTTAATAAATGATTAATTTATCTGTTTTTTGAAATATGTGTCACTCATTAATTGGGTAAAAAATACCAAAACAAGTGCTGAGTTGGTATTACCGAAACATGATATACTTTCTTCCTTTCGTGTTGCACATCACCTCCTTTTATAAGCACCTTTCCATGCCTTCTCTCTCCAGCTGGCCTGTTTACGGCTGGATTAAGGGGACACTTGTCCCATCAACTCCTCTGCTCTGCCATCCTTTCATCATGAAATATGATTTTTGGGAATGTCTGTACTGTTCAGGCTAGTCTACAAGCATTTAATGTGAAAGAGATTAAGTAGAGAATATTTCATTAATGCGGATGTGGCTGCCTATGTGGTCTTTATCCTTTCGTGACATTTCCCGAGGCTAGTTTGATAACGATGGCATCTTGGACCAAAAGGGAATTAATTATTCATGGTTCCTTACATACTTGCCACAAGAAAAGTCCTGCCTACTACCATGGATAGGAGCCTTGGTAATGGTAGCTAACTCGGATCTCCACGGGATCTATTCCGGGGAGTTATCTTTTATTCGTCATGCTTCTTCACTCCTATCCACATCTTTGGGCTGGGCTTATCTTTTAAGACATGATGATTTGTTGGGCCTTTGGTTCTCGGTGTTGTTAAACAGCGGAAGCTCAAATTATCCAGATTGATTGTGAAAATATTTTAGACTTGAGAAAGATCTCCAAATTAATAATAGGAACGAAAAAAATTAATCCAAAAGAAAATAGATACAAAACACCAAGATTTATGTGGTTTGGCAATAGCCTACATCCACGGGCGACGATGAACAAATTTCACTATAACAAATTTGGGATAATACAAATTGGTGTAGAGGCACTCTCACAAACCCAAATCTCATATACACCCAAATAACTCTCCCTCACAAATACAAAACCAAAAAACTAGAGATTCACAAATACTAAATATGAATATCAAATACCAAATTCAAATTGCACACAACCAAAGAGAGAGCTACAAATCAAATCTAAAAGTTGCAACGCACCAAGAGAGAGCAAATCATCAAACCGCAGGACCAAAACCAAGCGGCAACAAACCTCTCTCACTATTCCAAATTGCAACCTACAAATATTAAATAACCAAGCCAAGAGAAAGCCTCTTTTTCTCACACAACTCTCTCTCTCTCTCTCTCTCTCTCTCTAATTTCCTGTATCAGCACCATGCTTATATAGGTGACTTGAGTAGGCTAGAATATCCAAAACCAAGAAGGACTAGACTTCTTTCCACACACAAAAAAAGAATCACTCTTATTCCAATAGGAATTCCAAATTAAGTAGTAGACAAGACTTCTAATAGAGTTTGATAACTTAAAACAACGGTAACCCAAAAGGAATAAAATTCCTTCCTTATCCAAATCCAACAAGGAGTTGAACTCCTAATTCAAGCCATATTCTACAAATTTCCACCTTGGTTTGAATTCCATCAAGCCTTACAAACGAAATTTGCAAACCACCAAAAATAAATCCTTAACAAGTCTCAACCTTAACAAGACATCTTCCAAATCACAAATGCAAAGCACTCGATGAATTAGAGTTTTCAACAAACAAAGTGCAAATTATCCAAAATTAAATGCACCTAAAGATGGTGCCAGATCCAAATAAGAGTCCAAAACAAAGTGCATATCACCACAAATGAAACTTCTCCGTCGCCACCACCAAAGCCTCTATATGCTAATTCAAATTGCAAATACCAAACAAGTCCAATCAACACTTGAACTTGTGCAAAGGCTTAATCACCATGTCACCACCAGAATTAACATCATGATTCTTACCTCCAAAAGAAGCAACCTTAATAGGCTCCCATTCATTAGGGTGTACATAATCAAGCATACCCTTGTATGATGAACTATTGTACCAAACTTGACCCTATTTTGCTTCTCCAAAGCACAAGGCTCACAAACTTCAAATTTGTAGTTTTTGACACTCTCAAACAAAGTATTATCGTTGGCATGCTCTAAATGTCTAATAGTGTCTGAAGTAACCTCCCCAGTCGCTACTGCACCTACAACAGTACTCCCTTTTAAGGAAATACATGTTCTTACAACATGTGGCCATCATCATTACCAAAGCACCATGTTTTACCTTCAAAGTTCCATTCTCCATAGCAATCTTGAAACCCCTAGATTCTAATAAACCAACTAAGATGAGATTCCTTTTCAATCCAGGTACATATCGAACCTCATTTAGAAAACGAATTGTTCCATCATGCAATTTCAGCTTGATTTTACCTTTCCCCAAAATCTCATAGGTTTGATAATGGTACATGATGACCAAAGCAAGTTCCAACTCTTCTAGGTTGTAAAACCATTTCTTTTTTAGACACATATGGAAGGTGCAAGCTGAATTCAAAACTCGCTCATTTGAATGGCAAACAAATGATGAACTAGTCAATGCAAAATCAAAATCCTCATAACTATCATGTGCTACATTTGTATTAGAATCCTTCTCATCTTCGTTTTGCAACAAAGGACAATCTTTCTTCCAATGCCCCTTTCTGTGACAATAGGCACATTCATCTTTTTCAAATTTCTTATCATTAGACATGCCCTTAACGATCAAAGCCTCACTCATCATGTCCCTTTGAGCTTGCTTATCTTTCATACGATACTCATTATTAGTCAACACATCATCAAACTTAATTTCATCTTTTCCATACAACAGTGTAGTAATTAGATGATCAAAAGTATCGGGCAATGAATTCAACAACAAGAGAGCTTTAACCTCACTGCTAATATCAACTTCCAAGTTTTGCAAATCAGCAAGTACTTTATTGTAATCATTCAAGTGCTTAGGCATAGAAATACCTGCACAATATTGGAAACGGAAGAGCTTCTTCTTCAAGTAGAGATGATTCTCCACACTTTTGGTCATATATTTGTCCTCCAATTTCTTCCAAAGCTCTTTAGCCTTTGTTTCTCTCATAACAAAATGTTTTTGATTATTGGCCAAACACAAACGAATAGTGCCACAAGCTTGTCTATCAATCTTTTCCCAATCCTTGCCTGACATCCTTTCAGGTTTGTCTTCCAAAGTAATATCCAACTCTTGTTGGACCAATACATTCATAACTTTGCATTACAACATGCCAAATTTATTTGTTCCATCAAATTTCTCTACTTCAAATTTGGCATTAGAAACCATCGTCCTAACCGCCAAAGGTTTTGTAGAAGACTCTACCAAAGCTTTTCTAGAAGAATCTGCTGCAGATTTTGTAGAGGAATCACCTGACATCTTTCTCCCTAATAATCAGATCCACGAACTAATCACCAAAATCTCCAAAGAGAACAAATCCAAACACCTAGGCATCGAACCTGGGCTCTGATACCAATTTGTTGTGAAATAGCAGAAGCTCAAATTATCAAAATTAATTGTGAAAATATTTTAGGCTTGAGAAAGATCTTCAAACTAACAATAGGAATGAAGAAAATTAATCCAAAAGAAAATAGACGGAAAACACCAAGATTTATGTGGTTCGGCAATAGCCTTATCTATGGGTGACGATGAACAAATTTCACTATAACAAGTTTGGGATAATACAAATTGGTGTAGAGACACTCTCATAAACCCAAATCCTAAATGCACCTAAATAGCTTTCTCTCATAAATACAAAACCAAAGAACCAAAGATTCACAAATGCCAAATACGAACATCAAATACCAAATGTGAATTGCACACAAACCAAAGAGAGAGTCACAAATCAAATCCAAAAGTTGCAACGCACTAAGAAAGAGTAAATCACCAAACTGTAAAACTAATACCAAGCGGCAACAAACCTCTCTCACTATTCCAAATTGCAATCCACAAATATCAAATAACCAAACCAAGAGAAAACCTATTTTTCTCACACAACTCTCTCTCTCTCTCTCTCTCTCTCTCTCTAATTTTCCGTAGCAGCACTATGCTTATATAGGAGACTTGAGTAGGCTAGAATATCCAAAACCAAGAAAGACTAGACTTTTTTTCCACACACAAAAGGAGAATCACTCCTATTCCAAAAGAAATTCCAAATCAAGTAGTGGACAAGACTTCTAATAGAGTTTGATAACTTCAAACAAAAGTAACTCAAAAGAAATAAAATTCCTTCCTTTTCCAAATCTAACAAGAAGTCGAACTCCTAATTCAAGCCATATTCTACACTCAGCTTGGGCTCAAGTTCATCCCCCCACAATTTTGATTGTTGCTAGTAATTGTTGCTAGTCTTATTGTTTCAAGAAATGCCTATTGCCATGTCCGGTGTCAATGTTCCATAGATTTTGACATTATGCAACAGACACTTTATTCTCTTCCCCCATATAATGGTATGGAGAGTGGGGTGAATTTTATTTACAGCTGGATTTAGGGGATACTTGTCTCGTCAGCTCTCTGCTCTACCATCCTTTCATCATGAAATAGAACTTTTGGGTGTGTTTGCACTATTCAGGTTAGTCTACAAGCATTTAATGTGGAAGAAATTAGGTAGAGAATATCTCATTAATGCGGAGGTGACTGCCTCTATGGTCCTTGTCTTTTCGTGGTGTTTTTCGAGGCTAGTTTGATAACGGTGGCATCTCAGACCAAAAGGGAATTGATAACCTGTGGTTCCTTACATACCTGATATAGGAAATGTCCTGTCTACTACCTCGGATAGGAGCCTTGGTAATGGTAGCTAACTCGAATCTCCACGGGATCTATTCCGGGATGTTATCTTTTATTTCTCAGGCTTCTTCACTCCTATCCACATCTTTTGGCCAGGCCTATCTTTTAAGACATGAGATGCTGGGCCTTTGGTTCTCAGCCTGGGCTTAAGTTTATCCCCCCACAATTTTGATTGTTGCTAGTCTTATTTTTTCAAAAAATGCTTGTTGCCATGTCCGGTGTCGATGTTCCATAGATTTTGACATTATGCAATAGACACTTTATTCTCTTCCCCCATATAATGGTATGGAGAGTGGGATGAATTTTATTTAGTGCACCCAAAATACGAGATCATTCTCTCACATAGTGATAGGTCCCCATATGTGATCCTGCACATACATGAGAGGGAGGTATAGTCTCAAAGGGTGAGGTCTCGGGTCATTTCCTGCTGAGTGAGTGTGTAGCTTACAAATTTAAAAATTATATATCTGAATCGTTTTGGCGCAGGTGGATGTCAAGTGGAGATTTTTAATAAATTCTCTATTGCAACCTTAATAAACTCAACAATCAAGTCTGCAGTGGATTCCAATTGGTAGCTTGCCTCTCATCTTCTTTTGGAAGGTTTGTAGTGGTGGAATTGTTTGTCACACTTATCAGACTCATACTGTGATATTATGTTAGTTTTATTGTCGTCTAGCATTTTCCATTTATATCTGATTCTATGTCTCTTGATCTTAAACTAATTCTCTTCAGGCAGTAATATGAGTCACCTTGGTTTTTCACTCTTTCACATCTCTATCAAAAGGACTGGAGCTACCGCAGCCAAATGGACTGGTTTTGGTTTAAGAAACATTTCTGGTGCATTGTCTTTAAGGTGTTGTTTATCTTGTCCTAGCTCTGCAGAATTAAACCCTACTCCATTTCAACTTCTTGGGCCTCCAGAAATCCCTCATTCAACAGTTACTGTGATTCCAAGTAAAAACCTTTTCTTTGATGAAAACAAATTTCGGCTGATACCTGTCGTTGTAGAAAAAAATCCTTGCGTTCAATTTTATGCAAACTGTATATACAAGAAATCATTATATGATCTGCTGCACTCTTTGGAGATGTCTTGGTACCACTGTCCACATACTACTCTCAAACTTATTTGCCTCTTGAGGAGTACTAATTATTTTAGAAACCGAAGAAGAGAGGAGTTCTTTATGGCAGCTATGTGGCTCCACCAATACCACCCTAAAACGTTAGCATGCAATTTGAAAACATTTGCCAAAGTTTTGTGCTTGAAAGACTTGCTGGAAATCCTCTGTCGGATTGTCAATAGTGGCACCTTGATGCTTCCATGTGATGCTGACGTCAGGGACAGGGTAGAACTTAAAAGGATCAACCTAAGTTTGAGTAGGAGAATTAAAGAACTTAGACAGAGAACTTATAAAACTATGATAAGCAAAAGACTGATAAGGAAAAAGCAATTTATGAGAAGGAAAATACTTACAAAGAGAAAGCAAAATATGAAGGCTGTGAAGGCTTGGACAAAGACTAAGAAAGAAAAGGCATCATATTTGAGAATGGAGAAAAGAAAAATAATGGTAAAAAAGGCCTTTGAGAAGAGAATGAAGGCTGTGAAGGATAAGATGAGTGCTAAGAAAGAGAAGGCTACAAAGAGAAAGGAGAAAAGAAATATGATGGCAAAAAAAGCCATTGAGTGGTACAACTATGATCCAAAGTACCGCTTTTTGTATGATCAGATTTCTGATCTCTTTGCCAAGCTACTTAAGGCTGATCTTGATCACTTGAATACTGGGCGGACAGAAAAAATTAGTATGGCCTCAAAATGGTGTCCTTCTCTTTACTCTTCTTATGATTATTCAACTTTATTTTGTGAAAGTGTTGCCAGGAGGCTTTTCCCATATGATTCTTGTCCTGAATACAAAGGGATCAATGAATCTCACTATGTTTACAGGGTTCGAAATCGATTACAAAAAGAAGTTCTTGTCCCACTTCGGAAAGCCCTAGAGTTGCCAGAAATTTACATGAGTGCCAATCAATGGAACTTGCTTCAATATGATCGAATCTCATCTGTTGCCTTGAAAACTTACAAGCAGGCATTCTATAAACATGACCGTGAAAGGTTTTTGCAGTACCTTCAAAATGTGCAGTGCCCTGAACTGCCAAAAACCACTGCCAACAATTTACTTCCACATGAGATATTAAATCTTCTTCAATATGTTAACGGTCTTGAAGTTGCTGAACGGCAATGGAAAAGAATGCTAGATACTTACTCTAAGAATGGCAAATTTGTCAACTGCATTTCAACTTTTAAAATGAATGACTGCACACATGGATTCTGCTGTGGCTTTACATTGATGACTTCTGAACTCTGTGCAAACCCTTGGAAGGGAAAGCTCCTTAGGTATGGTGATAATCCTGAGATTGTGAGCATCGAAGGGAATGATCTTGGATCAAGGATAAATTTTTGTAGACTAAATAATGTTGTGAGCCCAAAGGGAGATGATAACAATACTGAACAATGGATCCTGCGGCTATTATCATTCTTGGATAAAATTTTGGAAACTGCAATCGACTTGAATGTGAGCAAACAGGATATGATCAAAAGGGTTTTTGTGTTTGATGGTACACGCCTTGCTTTTAGTGAGTTTTATCGATATGAAGGCTGTTGTAGCTCTTGTGTTTGTGGCTGGAGCGGTAACTATGAAGCAATGAGGGAGAAGTTTAAAAGGAATGGCTATGTTATGCCAGAAACTGTGCATTGGGATGTGAGTAACTATGGATCACCAGTTCCGGCACTGCTCTCAGTTGCGGTTGGTCTAACACACATAAGTCGACCCCTGGAGACAAGTTTCAGAGGTTTCTTGGAGGGAGATGGAACCTTGAATTTAATGGCTATGATGGAATCAGAAATTTGCGGTGCGGGTGATCCAGAACTTTTAGTGCTGGACTAGTTTTATTTTATTTTGTTATTCTCCTTTTTAGCTAGACAATCGTATATTTTAATAGTGTTGGTAATATTCATTATCTATCCTAATTTACTTAGGTTCTATGGATTATGTCTGATGCATTATGCCATTATTATCTTTTCTATTTTAAGTTTTTAACTAGGTTTTTAAAAACTTGAACTTGAGTTCAATAGATTAGACCGAACTTGTGTGCTGCCTCAAAATGTCAGGACATTGCATTGGTGGCATGAATATTGTTTTGAAATTGACTGTTAGTTTAAGACTTGACAAGTTCTTGAGGAAGTCAGCATATCTCATTATATTTCAATTATTTACCTTTTTTTTTTTTTTTTTTTTGGTAATTACACTCCCCTCTCTTGAGGTTTGAAAGAATGACATTCCACCCCAAAGCTGAAGAAAGAAAACACTCACCTCCTTTAAGGATTGAAGAAATTAACACCTCTCCCTTTTGTTTATATTAGTTTTGAAATATTCTAAGTTTCTATAAAAAATTCTTTACAAAAGTTTAACTATGGTTACAAAAAATAATTGATAAATTTAGAATAAAAATGCAAAATTTATCAAACACCAAAACACTTGCTACGGCAAATCTCTCCATAACGCGATGACGAAAAAACAGAAGGCAAAGTTCAAACTTAATATTTTAAAATATACTTTAATTACAAATTTTAAACAATGAATTTTAATTATGAGAGATGATAATTTTAGAAACTCGCCCTTAAGCGAAGGGCATGTCAAAGAGGGAAATTTGTTTTTTTTTTTTATTATTATTCATGTTTGTGGTGGAGTGTCATTTGTCTAAATCTCAAGGAAGAGGAGTGTAATTATTTTAAAGATCGCAAGGATGATAACACTTAAAGAGTTTGAAATTTAGCATTATAGAGTTGAAAAAGATTTATTTAGCCAAAAGGTATCCGGATAAGTTTTTGAAGCTTTTTGTTGCTAGTTTTACTTGTTTTCGAGAATTCTTGGGTGGATAGCTAGAAAAATAGCTTTATTCCATTTTCTTCTGATGTCATAGACCAGAGTCTCAACCTTCCATTTTCTTCCTTCTCTGCTGCACATTGATTCAATTTCTTTATCTCCAATTAATATGACACAAGACCTGAAGCTCAATTGCCTTGCTTTCATTAGGACTTCTCTGAATGCATACCATCTAACAACTTGTTTTCCTTGTAAACACATGCTATGGTACCTAGCAAATACTCTTATTCCCAAACTTGACTTTGCTACATAAGCTATTCCCCCCATCTCTTAGTCTAGGAAGCATGGGTTTGGGTGTGGTGCAATGACACTGCAATTTTTGAAAAAGTAGGACAAGGGTCTGGCATGATACCTTAATTAATTAATTATTAAATATATTTTTATTTATATTTTCTATATATTGCTAAGCAATTTTTTTTTTCAAATATTATTAAATATATATCAATTTGAGAGCAATAATAGATAATAAAGTCAATACATAACCATTATATGATATTCAAAAATTAGAAAACAAGATCGAAAGTTTGAATTTTGGCAATCCCAGACGCAAAGACACACAAAAAAAAAAAAAAAAAAAAAAAACTTAAAGATAAAACCATATGTAGAAACACATAAATTAGAAAACTTTTAAACAATGTAAACAAAAAACAATGAACCCTAGTTGTCTAATACACATTATAAACAAAACCCAATTGAAAAAAAAAAAAAAAAAAAAAAAAAAAAAAAAAACCTTAAAAAGAAGGTTTAAAGAGTAAAGGCATTATTACCTTGGGCTTCTCTGCTATGGGTCAGAGACGAGAGAAACACGGGATGAAGTTTGATGCTGTGGGTTAATGATGCTTCTATGCCATGGTTAGAGATTGAGAGAGAGCTGTGAGGACATGGAGAGATCGAGAGGAGAATTATAGATTTTAGGGGTTTTTGCTCTCCACAAAACGCTGCGTTTTTATTAAATGAAGTTTTTTTTTAAAAAAATTTTTTTTAAGCTGCAGTGCCGCTTCCTAGCGTATTGGGCCATGTTTCGAGCTGTATCGAAAAAAAAAAAAATTGTTTCAGACACACTTGCAGTTGCATCTAGGCCACATGGCGTGTTTGACATGGATGCGGCAACTAGAATGCCGCACTCGTGTTTCCCAGCTCTTAGTTTTCTTCCATTTGCCTTCTGTCAAAATCACCAAGCTCCAATCTTGACTTTCTGTTTCTAACCTATAAAGCTTGGATTTGCATGGTTAGCACTCTTGTCATTTAAGTTAGGTCAGATGTGAGCCAAACTGCCTTCGCAATAAATTTTTTTTTTTACATGCCTTTATTGACTAGTTCTATGAGTAGGAAGGCCATTATTTGCTAGCTTATGTTTTGGTAGTTTATTTGCTGAAGTCCAGTTTCTTTGTTCTCCATTTGGAGATCTACACCAAATTAGTCTATCATGATAGTTCAATTATGCTTCAAAGAGCTCAGTTTCATACCGCAATTTTAAAAAACTCTACTTTTCAAAAAGTCCAGTTACAAACGCTCTGTTTATTTCAACAATAATGTTTTCTAGAAAATGAGTCATTTAACAAAAAGTATTTTCTATAAAACTATCTCATTTTCCAATGTTTGGTAGCAACTTTAAATGAGTTGAAAAACAACCTCCTAACTTCCCTTATTTAGCTTGCTGTGAGATAAAATTGTTTTCCAAAAAAATTTTATGAAAAACAATCTCTAAAAATAAGCCATACTTTTTTTATTGACCAAAGATAGTTTTCCTTTGACTCATATTTTTTTATGCTACGAAACACTAGAAAACAAGGAAAACTATCTTTACACAAAGTTTTTCATTGAAACAAACGGAGCGAAAAAGCTAAACCAAATTCACCCAAGCAAGAGAGTGAAGGTTTTTTTTATATACGGGTCGGGTATGAATAATATTCATATCCTACCCGAACTATTTGGATAATATCCATACCCTACCTGATTAAGTTCTACCCGAAGAACCGGTATTACCAAAAACATTTGGATTGGGTATGATATTTAAGGCCCTCTTTGGTTTTTTTTTTTTTCATCGCTCATCGTTCATCACTTATCACTCAATTTTCGTTACTCATCACTTAAAATACCCTAATTATTTTTGGACTTTTTAAATTAGTGTTATTTTCTTTAGAAAAAGATAGTGTTATTGACACAATATTTTTATAACAATTTCATAATAAATTTTACACGATAAGTTGTTATTGGTTCTCATTTGGACATACTAGTGACATTATTATTTTTTTATCTACTATTAACAACTTGTCATATAGATTTATTGTGAAATTTTTATAAAAATGTTGTGTCCATAACTTGTATTAAGAGAGATAATTAAAACAAAGAATTCTCTTATATATATATATATCTTGTCCTTTTTGGTAATTTACAACTCAAACCTCTACTTTTATAAGCGCTAGTGAAACATTCAGTTTTTTAAAAAAGCACTTCTTAACAGTTTTTACCAAATACTTAGTTTTTTCAAAAGGTTCAGTTTCATACCGCACTTTTTAAAAATTCTACTTTTTCAAAAAGTCCAGTTACAAAAACTGAACCAAACTCACATAAGTAAGAGAGTGAGGGTTTTTTTATATACGGGTCGAGTATTGATAATATCCATATCTTACCCAAACTATTTGGATAATATCTATACCCTACCCGATTAGGTTCTACCCAAAGAACTGGTATTACCCAAAACATTTGGATTGGGTATGATATCTAAGGCCCTCTTTGGTTTTTTTTTTTTTTTTTTTTTTTCATCGCTCATCGTTCATCACTCAATTTTCATCACTCATCACTTAAAATACCTAATTTTCCCAACTCCACCCATTTGTCAGGCATCACTCAGTGACTTTGTTTCAAAAAAAAAAAAAAAAAAAAAAAAAAAAAAAAAAAAAAAAAAACTAAAAAGTCAATCTCTATTGGCTCCAAAAAGTAGGTTGTTTTCCAATTGTAGTGGGCTAAGTTCAAAGAAAATTTTGTAAGCTCCAATAACTAAGTGCCTGTTTGGATTTTTTTTTTTTGATTACTCATCACTCAATTTTCATCACTCATCACTCATCACTCCTCATCCATCACTTATCACTTATCACTCATCACTCTAAAATATCACATCCAAACAACATTATCACTCAGTTACCATCACTCAATATTTTTCACACTATTTGTGGACCCCATATCTGTCACTGTGCAGCTTTTTGCTTTTTTTTTTTTTTTTTTCTTCACTGGTTCGGTCTGCATTTGGTCTTCCTTCTTTTTGTTTTGTTTTTTTTTTTTTTTCTTCACTGGTTCGGTCTGCATTTGGTCTTCCTTCTTTTTGTTTTGTTTTTTTTTTTTTTTTTTTAAGGATGAGTGCAGACGGAACCCAACCCAGTGAAGGAAAAAAAAAAAGATGAAGACGTGAAGACGAACCCAGAAAAGAAAAGAAAAGAAAAAAAAGATGAAGACGTGAAGCCCGAACCCAGAAAAAAAAAAAAAAAAAAAAAGGAAGACCGAACTCAGTGAAGAAAAAGAAAAAAGAAAAAAGAAAAAAAAAAAAGATTGAAGACTTGAAGACGAACCTAGAAAAGAAAAGAAAAAAAAAAAAGATTGAACCCAACGTGAAGACTGAACCCAGAAAAGAAAAGAAGAGAAAAAAGAAAAAGAAAAAAAAAAAACCCAGATCGAACTCAGTGAAAAAATAAAAAAAAGTTGACTGGTCAAAAGTTGCGGCTGAGTGGGTCCCCTATGTGTGTTTAATTACAAAAATGTCATTGAGTTATGAGTTTTGGAAACTGAAAACAGTTAAAATGTGTTTTCAGTTTTCATAACTCATAACTCAAAAATCAGAGAATTGAGTGATGAAAATAGAGTTATGGAAACAGAGTTATGATGCTTCCAAACGGATACTCATTTATGGGTCCCACCATTTTTGAGTTATGAGTTATGAAAACAGAGTTATGAGTTATGGAAACACAAAATCCAAACAGGTTAAATGTTCTTGATTGTTTCCTACAACGAAACATTCATGAATGAGATCCAACTTTCATCGCTATAAAGGAACATTGGATGCAGTAATAATAAATTTTTTTTGTTTGACCCTTCTTTATTTTTATAGTTAGGATATATTTTTCTAGTTTTCAAGTCATGTCTATAAAAATATAACTAACAAACTATCAAACATTTTGCTGCCTATAGTGGTTTTTGTGCATAATAAAAGGTATGCAGGTGGATATTAGGGTCAGCACTGATAGCAAGGTCAAGGAATTTGATTTGGCTACTGCTAAAGATGGATCTAAATTCTAAAATATCGAATAGATCAAATTAGAATTAGATATTAGATATTAGATAGGAGTATTAGAATAAAGTAGATATGCAAATTCTTACGTGAGGACATCTAACAATTTTGGCTTCTCAAAGTCCAAGGAATCTTCCTCACTGTGTTTCTAGCATTGTGCTCTCAGTCTCAGAGAGGCCTTAAAAGTAATTTTGCTTCATGTTTTGTCTTTTGGTTTTGCTTTCTGCTTAGGGCAGCTAGTTTGCGTAGTTTTATCTTGGTTGTTGTACTGTTTTTTGGTTGTTTCTTTTCAATGATAATTAACGATTCAGTAAAACAAACAAACAAAAATTTTAATAGCAGGATATATTGTCAGAACTCAAGAAGGACATACGTTGGCAAGCAACAAATCTTGGGCTGGTTCTGGCCCCGTTATTGCTAAAACTTGGGCTCGTGATGGCCCCGTTTTATTGCTAAAATTATTTCATGGGATGCAAATCTTTTGCATGCAAAGGATTCGGTTTGCTACCACACATTTATTTAGGCCCAACAGCAAACATGATCCTTTTTTTTCTTTTTTCTTTTTTGTCATTTTATCCTGATGATTGATGAATAGAGAATACATTATGTCTATAATCTATAACAAAAGAAATCAATTTGTTTTGTGGCATGAATCATGATGATAAAGAGAATTTATGAAGCAAAGATCTTAAGTTGAGATTATATATATATATATATATATATATATATATGAAACCGTTTGACTTTTGGTGTCTCACAATTTTATACATTATTATTCTAAAATTTATATTTAATTTATTTTAGATTACATTCTAATTTAAAATCCTCCATTATAATCTTGGTATATCATATTTTCTTTAAATATTTAGTAAAATATCATATAACACAATTATAGTAATTAATACCTACTCTTAGAATATATGACTCCATATAAAAACATAATTATAATAAATTTCTATTAATAACTACTATAATTATCAAACTTTATATTTAGAAAAAAAATAATAAAAGAAAAAAAAACATATTATGTTGAAATTTCCTATATATTGCTTCAATTAGTTATTAAAATAACTAAATATAATTAGGCAACAACAACAAAGAGCTAGGGCCATGAGATAAAGGCAAAGAGAACTGCTACGTTCACAACATTTTTCACAACATTTTCACAATAAATCCTAGTTGGCAGGTTGTTACAGGTTTTAAATTTAAATTTAATACTGAAATTACTTTCTTACCCACTAGTAATAGCAAATAACAACCTGCCAACTAGGATTTATTGTGAAAATGTTGTGAGAAATATTGTGGACATAGTATTTATCTTCAAAAGATCTCGCAACTTCTAATGCTAAGGATCTAAGTGTCCGTTTGGCCTAGGTGATTTTAGGAGAGATCAAAAAGAAAGAAGAAAAAATATGGGAGATTTGAACAAAGGAGATTGTTTGGTTGGGAGGGGAAAATGGAGGATATTTTGGTGGGGCCTGATAATTTCTCCTCAGTCAACCAAAATCTTGCCCCCACCCCTAATTTGGGGAGAAAACGGGAGAGACGAGGGGGTTTGATGGGAAATTATCTATCTACCCCCTCTTATCTCTCCACACTAATTGTGTTGGTTTTTTTTTTTTTTCCCTTTTTGTTTTCTTTTTTAAACTTAATGGTAATTTTTTTTTTTTTTCAAATCTCAACAATAGGGTTTTTTAATTATATAAACTTTTTATTATTATTATTATTATTATTATATACAGGTTTAAGAGGAAATTCTTATAAAAAATAACCTTGGATATTAGTTAAGATAATTAATCACATCATCAGATTTTCCTTTACCTTAATGCTGGTGCAAATTACTAATCTGCTGGTCTATTTAGTTATGAAATGTAACGGTATTTATTTGCTAGCAAATCATGTATACATTTGACCAGGAGCTGTAACACATGCGAGTGTGCAAACCCAAATAGAGGCTGCCACCAAACTCAAACAAGCTTGTGTTTTTTTATGATCATTAATATATTAAAAGTATCTATTCTCTTCTTTTGATGTTTTCTACACATTAGCTGAAGCGTATGCAATGGAACGTTCAAAGGAGAAAAATGCATTGGCAAGGTCTGTGTTGCAGTACAAAACAAAAGCATTATCTATTAAAGCTTAAGCTGAATGTGTTTCAATTTACAGTTGATATGTCATAACACAAACAGTTTTGGAGACAAAAATTGTTATATACTTATTAAAAGAATAATAATTAAAATTGTTATATAGAAGGAAGTACAATAGATTTTGGAATCAATGTAATGGGCATATACTCAACCATCTACTTTGAATCACTCAAAAATACAAAGCATCTATTTGAGGGTTTACATCATTCTATAGTAACCAATGGAATAAAATCTACGATATTTGATGGTCAATTCATTCTTCTCCTACTATTGTTGTATTATGCACACTAATATCTTGATAGGGATTAGGCATTAAGGAAAAAGTATACTACATAAATAAGATATTTTTTTGATAAAGCTCTATCCACACTAATATTTTGCTAGGGATTAGGGATTAAGGAAAAATTATAATACATAAATAAGATTTTTTTTGATAATTTGATAGTTGGGGGAGAGGGGGTTTAAGTTATGAATCAGGAGGTGCTAACCAATTGAGCCAAAAGGCTCTTGGCATAATACATAAATAAGAATTTTTTTTTTTATAAGAAACGAAAATTTTATTAAAAAACGAAAAACAGCCGACCTGAGTACATTGGGAATGTACTATGAGGGCACAAATCAAATACATAAATAAGAATAGAATAAAACATTCCGTTCTGTAAGCAACACATATTAAACTGCTAAATGAAGTTTCTATTTGACTTGGTATTCTCCTTCTTGGAGGAATCCTATTGGACTGAATTTGACCTTTTCTTTATACTTAAAATTATTGTGGTCCTTAGTCGACTTTCCATAATAACTATATTCATCTTCTCTGTACTAATGAGTACTGCAAGTGCCTGTTGCAATTGCCTAGTGCCCTGTTATTTAGGTCTTCAATTGACAAGACTTTTCACCTGCCTTACTAGTATTCTAATGTATACCCTGAGATATGTTTCTAATTAATTCAATTAAAGAATAAAAATTTAAATTGACAAGACTGTTCAACATTACTATCCTGTTTCAAAAGTTCTTTCCCAAATTAGATTGGTCTATCTCCTGAAATGGTTGAGCCCCAGTTCTTTATTCTCTTTTTACAATTTTGTTCTAGAAAATCTATTTCAAGTAACCAGTTAGGGTTATGGTAACTTGTTAGGGTTATGTTAACCTGGTAGGAGTACTATTTGAAACAATACATTTAATATCTTGTAAAAGGCTATTTAAGCTAGTGCTTTCAAAAGATTTTTAAGAATGTTATATGTTTTTACACTCTTACAAAAGCAATATTTCAATACGGGACAGGGAGCAACGTATGAGTCATCCACGGCAATAGATGTGCTTTTTCATGTAACGAACTTTTTACAGCTCACTACAACTTATTATCAGTAACAAAGATGATCTTCAGTGTATTTGCTATGGTTAAAATGCTTATTTGAACTTTTCTTGTAGTGTAGATGCCGCATATACTTTTCACTGGTCTTGAAGATTACAAGGCAAGAGGAACTCAATCAGCTCCTTATTTTGCTGTATCTTATTACAATGAATTTGCAGTAAGCAAGGACTTGGTGCTGATCCGTGGTGATGTTGTGTTCACAAGCAAGATTAGTGACACAGAGGCAAAATGGCTGTTGGAAACGACCCAATCTTTTTATTTGAATGATGTGAGGTACAGGCTGGTTGAATGGTTCAACAAAGAAACACATGATTTTGAGTTCAAGGATGTGTTGCAAGCATTAGACATGCCTATCCTGTGATCTGCCAAATGAATGGAACTTGGCTAATATAATGGTGGAAGACAAGGATTTAGTCAGCATAGAGTTGAGATTATTTAAATTGCGACAATGACATTATTAGGAATTGTCCTTGTCAGAATTTGGTCAAAGTGTAGCATATTGAGCAACTGAATGGAAGATGTGGTGTAGTTCATTTCATATTAATGTGTGCTGAAAATTCTGGTTGCTAGTTTCTTTTTTTCCCAAAATGGAATAACTACTGTTTTAAACACTATGGAATTCTAGAGTTGATTTTGTTTTCCCTTTTTTGGTTTTGGGAAATAATATGTTGTATTTTTAGAACAAATTGAAGGCAAAGTTTTCGGACATTTTCACGTTATTCATTCAAAATAGTAGTTCAAAGCAATATGTTTTCTACGTTTGACTGTATTTTAGTGGTCCATACTTCTTGTGCTTTAAAGTGATATTGTATTAATCAATAATCTGTCATCTACTCATTGTTATAAAAGCTCAGTTGAACATCGACTGGATTTCTTATTTGAGTCCCATGTCATTGGAGCAAAGATTCAACGATCTCATTTGTTCTTAAGCAAATGCAAATACACAGAGATTGTGCCTAGTTCAGTCAAGGTTTTAGGAAAAAACGTGGATACTATCTGCTCGACAAAGAAAAAGGAGGGAAGAAATCCCAATTAAGGCAAAATATACAAAAAGTAAAAGGCTACAATTCTAATGTTGTTAATGTTATTAAAATTATGAGAGGGGTTGTTAATCTTAATAAAATTTATGTGAACTTGTTACTTTTTGTTTTCCTACGATAAAAAATAACTTTAATTCAACCGACAAAAGATCAATATCCAAACTTTCAAGTATCCCAAACAAAAAACAAGAGGAGGGAGAGAAGAGTTATTACATACCACAACTTGGTTATGGGAAGTTGCACAATAAATCATCGCATTTTTCTTGTAGAAGTGCATCTCATCTTATCCTTGGAATCACTAACCTCTACAAGTTCATTCACTCTAACCTCCAAGTTGTTTATAGTCTTGACAGGTTTAGAACTTAGGGCCCATTTTGATTGAGGGGGAGAGTAGAGCTGAGTTGACTAAAAATAGGCTAATTTTGGGTAAAATTTACTCTACTCTACTCTACTCCCCCTCAATCCAAACGGATTATTATTCTGTATTAAGGAGGATTAGGTTCCTTAGATCCCAAGTTTCTTCTAGTGTGAATGCCATTTAAGGTGGCATTGGAGGGGCATGTTGATGAATGAGCATTAGCTCTATTCAGTTAGTTCAGAGGGTTTAGCACCAATTTAATAATATTTGCACTACTAAAATTGTAATGTTGAGGGTATGCTATTGTTTCTCTATCCTCATTGCAAAGAGGACAGATTGAGTCAAATAATTCATAACCTATGTGTTGAGGTCCAAAATATCACAAGTGTTGAAATCCAAAACTAAAAGGGCCCTCAAAGATAGACAAGGCCCAATCCGCCAACCAAGGCCCACTTAGAATAAGTAAGAGGAAACCCAAACCTATGAATGGGCAAGCTTTGGGCCTTAGAAAAGCAAGAAAAAGGAAAAAAAAAAAAAAGCTCAGCCCAGCCTTTGTGAGGAGTTTCCCAGGGAGCCCAGAAAGGGACTAAACCAGGATACCTTGGGATAGCCAGGACCAGGGGAATCCTCTTGTGATCCATGGGAGCTTCCAACCATCTCCTCGTTACCCTCTTTGTCTATGCTTAATGAATTCATTTGTTTAGAGAAATAAATATCCAACAAATGAAGTATATAGATAATACAGTTTGGATTTAACCATGCTTGAATTTTCTAAGCCCACATAATGTAGTTGAATTTAAGTGCATTATACCTCCTAAAACTATTTTTTGGTTAGATCATCACTACCTTAGGCATCAGAATTCTTAAACCAATGCCACACTAGTGCCACCCAAGGCAGTCTTTGTTTTTATAGGTATCCATCCCATTGACAAGTTGGCTATCTAACCACTGCTTCATTATCATATCACATGGATGGTTTCTTCTTTCCTTGTTATTCACCCTCACCCTTTCTTCCCAGTTCCCTCTAATCCTTTCCTTGCCTTATATTTCTAGTGCTAAAAAAAAATTATCATGCAGCAGAAATTGAGGACCAAAGCAAAAGCTCAACCCTGTGGTGGCATCACTGTTTTTACTTGGACCCCCTTTGTTTGAATTACATGGCTTACAAGGCTAGCATACCAAAGAAAAATCCCTCTTTTTCTAACCTGTTGTTATATCATAATTTACAAGGAAAGCATGCCAAAAAACTCTCAGCCAACAAAGGAGTGAGGGAGGTTTTAGTTTATAATGGTGCAAAACCAAGCGTGGTAACTCTTATGTACAGCATGTTTATACAAACTATTCACAGCTCACAGATTCCTTTCGTGTGGTTCAAGCCAAGGAAATCCCAGGAAATCAAACACCTCTTTCTCCGTGTTAAATTTCAAACTAGCACTAGCTCTTGTTCCTTGCAATTGAACAATGCATGCTAAAGCTAGATGAACCAAGTAAACAAGTGAAAGTACAACAAACTCATATACACTCATTACCCGTTTACCGCCTGAGCCATGAGTAGCTGGAAACAGCCCTGTATCATCAAGCCTGAATCCTTTAGAGTCTGCCAGCAATCTCAACCTACACCCAGGTATCAAGTAAATCATACAAACTTTTACTCAAAATGGGTGGTTTTGAATTTCTTTTTTTTTTTTTTTTTAATTTCTTGATTGATACATAAGTCTATTGGTCATAAATATTGCCCAAACATAATGAAGACATTCTAAAATTGATGCAAAATATGGAGTACGTATAGAAAGTGAATCAATTTGGTATGAGAGAAAAGTAGGTACAAGGAATGGTTCTGGAAGACTCAACACCATTCTGTTGGTAGCAAATGAAATAATTGTCAGTACTCTCAAAAAAGCTAGTTGTTGGTTTCCCTCTAATTTAATCTACTGCTTTCCAAGATATGTTAGTTCAGCAAATTCTGTTTATAGCAATATAGCATATTACTTAGAAACGTATACAACAATTGCTAGACATGTTATTCAACAGCAGCACTACACTCTTTCCAATATTAAATATTTTTGATAGATGCATCACCCTTAGCCTTTGTTCATTTGCAAATATACAACATTTGGCACAGCTGACACATTTTTTTTAAGCCTACAAAATCCTATGCAGAGGGATCAGACATGCATTCTGTGAACTTCTTTTGTTTTCATTAGGCAAACGCTTCATGTGCTAGAATATTTAAGAAACTACAGAATTCAATAGTCAGTAAGGAGATTATACCTCCTATTTAACACATCATTCCCTGTCCAAGCTATAAGTCCAAATGCATATATATATCCCTTGGGTATACCTACAAAAATGTAATATATGCATTAAAAGTATCATGAAATCAATCAGATACATTTCTGCAATTCTACATAAAACAATTAAAAGCTGTATACAACCAAAGGTGGCTGTGTATACGTGAACAAATAGTCAACTAAGAGAATTAACCAGAAAAGACTGGCCGCCTTCTTTTTTCCTCCCTATTAGAAGTAACAAATTTTTTTTGCGTGGGTGGGTGGGGGCGTGGTTTCAAGCATGAAAAAAGGATTGGAAGAGGGGTTCTTCTCTCACATTGTTGGGGGCTAAGAAACCCATAATTAGAATCCTCTTCAATAATAGCCTATGATTCTCCTAAGGGAGAGCATAGGAATAAACACCAGTACAGATATAAAGTGCAGGTGTTCCTTTTGGTATTTTGTCTGAAATTAAGGTAACCATCAAGTACCTTCAAATCTATGCAGTGTCGCAGCTCATGCCCTGGATATGTGCATAGACCAAAGTAAGTGTCAACACCAGAATCAGTACCCTGTGCAAACTTTTGCATAAAGTTAATGTGGGCATATTACAGCAAGTCTGACAATCACAAGGATCTCATTTCCTATGATTGCAAAATGCAATTTGCAGAACTAATAGCTCTTAAAGTTCACAAGTTTTATTGTAAAACAATGGTTCTTAAAATATGCTACACAAGATGACCAAAAATAAAAAAGGAAGCATCCAAAAAATAAATACCTATAAACTTCAATTATCTCTCCTTCTTATATATAACGTAGAATACAAGAAATAAGAGAGTCATGCATTCACCAAAGAGGGAGGGAGAGAGATAGGTCAATCAAACAGAAGAAAAATGATATTACCTCCTCACTGTGAGCAGTGAAAATCAAATCCTCTCTTAAGAACTTCATATCCTTTAAACGCTCAACATATTTTGATAAAAAACCTCTATGACAGTTAGAATTTACAAATAAGAAAGACTATAAGTCATAAAAGAACATAAGACAGGTAAAGGGGTGACATAAAACAAAAATGATAACATTAAAAAAAGAAAAAAAAGAAAAAAAAAAAAGGCATGTCAAGGAATTGGGGCAGAAAGTGGCAAGATCTGCAGCAATCAAGGGTTAATTCAATTAGGTCATAAGAAATAATGTCTTTCATAGAATCTTTTATGATTGTAGAAAAACTGTTTGTTGGAATTCGGAGGCATCCAGTAGTTCAATCTACGCTCTTTAGAACCAAGATCAGCCAGATATATGGTGGGTAATCAAACACTTATTTGATTGGTAAAAACAAATAGATAAGGTCTGTGTTTGAGTTCTTATAAAAAATAAAAAAAAGGTCGGTGGAAAATTGTCTTGGATTTCTTATACTAATTGACCGTAATATTTTTTTATTCGCAGCTTACACATACACTCATTGGATTTGAAACCCACGACCTCACCCCAACTCTTTTCTTATAGGGGGGAAAGGTGCCATTTGACAACTCATTGGATATTTGAAGATAAATTTTTCTGTGAGTATATTTCTTCTACCATTACATTTATATTTCATTCTGTCAAGGGAAGAAAGAGGTGTCATAAAGAGAAGAAACAGTTGGACTAAAAGCAACTGATCTCCTCAAGATCAAGACAAGTGAACATTGTCAATGAAACAAAATATAAGGTGACACACTAAGAGATGAAATAATTTTGTACCTCCTCCTCCCATCAGGATGTGTAATTATAATGTCTAAATCCCCACAGGAAGCTCTTCCATGTCTAAATGATCCACCACAGACTATGTTCACCTTCAAGACAGACATCAAAATAGTAGAATAACCCATATACAAATATGCATTATTAATGCTAGAATTATAAACAATGCTTGTGCCTTGAAATTGATTGCCAATGAATTATATCTCGATCCACATCTAATTGAATAACAACGATGAACCAAATTAAATTCACATATAATCAGTTCATTTTAACATTATCACCTGATATTAACGAACTAATTTATAATGCTAAACACAGAGAGAAAAAAAGAAATCACATTTATTGCTAAAAGAAAGTTTGGGCAGAAAGCATTTGCACCAAAGAAAAAGTTATAGTGCTCACCCCATGCATAATATCCTCCCCAACTTTCTGAAGAAGAAGATCCATCTCTTGAACCTATGGAATCAGAAATAACTTCAAAAACATCCAAGGTGAAGTAGATCTAGACCTTCCAGATTAGCAATGCAAAATTCCAAGAAGTAACATGGATATCAGACCTCATGGTGTGGAATCCTCTGCTTGATTTCATCAAAATATTTTAACCCAATTCTTTGTGAATTTGTAAATGAATTCTCATTTTTCAGATCATCTAGAGTACAATATCCTTTCTCATATAATTTAAGGGCAGTGGCAGGACCAATACCCCAAACTTCGCCAAATAAGGTGATTGTTCGTACCTGCAAATGGTAATGCAATTGAAAGAAAGATTATTAAAAAGATAAGAATTATGGTCAGATATAGCTTGTATATATGTATATATATTCATAATCTCCAATACTACATAAGTGGATAAACAATTTAAAACCCAGTCCAAATAAAATGGAATTTCTTTCTTGCTAGTCACTGTACATAGTGCCAACAAAGAAGCTCCAGAATATAAAACTTCAAAAAAATATTAAAAGAATAAGATCTTCAATCATTGGCATACAAAGACAGAGATTCACAAAAGCAAGTCCGAATTAATGGAATAATCATTTTATTCAAAAAGGTGATAACAAGGAAGAAGATACTTAGCACTCAGAAAGAATGTAAATAACTCATGATGCATTTAGCAATTCATGATAGTAAATTCTAGTTTTACTGAGGACCTTTGCAACACCTTTTCATCTTTTTCAAAGTGCTCGCTTGGATAACTTCCCAATTGTCACTATCTCCTGGATCTGCAAGTAATTACAAAAAAAAAAAAAAAAAAAAACTGTGAACTTTAGATGATAGAATTTAAAGCATCCTGTACACCAGAGAGTGCATAATTTTACAGCATAGGCTTCACTAAATTCTGATTGTAACTATTATGTGTAAGGATCCAAAACTAATGTACAAAATTTTGAGTTTCAAGATTGGAATTAAATACCTTACCACATTAATTTTCAATGTTCGAAGCACACAGTGTAGATAATTTTACATAACAGACCACAATTCAGCTAAGCATGTAACAATATCATGATGAGACTTATGACTTAGCAAAAAAATTTCCTGGTGACTCATAATCATATATTCAACATTCATATAGGCAAATAATAAACTACCCTATTATTCAAACTTAAAAGGGGTCAATTAAGTGACTAAGAAACCAGTCAGCTGTACCATTCTTAGAAGTGCAATGTTTAACATTTGTATAGAATTCATGTGATGACCAACTTGAGATAAAAGACTAAGCTTTAAAAGACAAGCCAAGTAAACAACCTAGGCCAATAATGCAGACATCTACTCATGAGCATGTTCACTTGCATGATCTTGCAGTGACTTCCCAATTGAGGGTAGGTCTTTGACCAGGTCTGCACTGTCAATTTTGAAGGACAACTTCTCATTGTTCTCAATAACTGCAATGGCCTTGTAGTAACTAAATGACCTCCGGTCTTCACGCAATGCTTCCATTAGCAATAATCACAAGGAATCAGATTACTAAGAGGTCAAAGAAAAAAGACAATAAAAAATAAAGAATTGATTTTAGTCTCACCTCTATATATGTTAACAAGCTTTCCAAATATCTTGGTTATATTCCTGTTTAAATCAGGAGGACTACATGGCAAGGATGTTTGCATTGTGTCAACCTGATTGAAAATAGTAAAAGTATTTAGTTGCAAAAAGAAAAGAAAGCCTAAATTCCACAAAACAATTGCCATGGCTACAAAATTTCCAATACAAAGTTCCAGAGAATATCTGAACTATTGGCATCTTAAATCCTTATTAGAAGGATCTGGGGTCAGTGGACTGGTATTCACTATTCACTGGGCTTAGAGTACTGGGTGGATCCTCAGAACTTCCAGGAGTACTCGGTGCGTCATATAGAGCACTACTTTTTGCATCTTCCTTGCTTTCTGCATTAATATTTTTTGAATCTTCAGGCGAGGATCTGATTTTTTTGCTATGTGATGGTTCTTCGCCGCTAGTAGTGTTTTTGTTATCTTCTTTAGGAACTAAAGACTTGTCTGGGATGTTATCTCCTTCTCGGTCGACTTTAATATTGTACAAATCCTCAAATACCTTTTCTCCTAATCTCAAGCTGTCCTCTAGCCACTGATAAAGGAGAGCCCTCTGCAAAAAGTGGTAGTACATAGATGAATATGATATATGAAGACAAAAAATCTAATCTAACAAAATTATCAAGTTTTCTCAAGAAACAAGTCAAAATAATTTAGCAGAAACTACTTGATAGAGAAGTCCTACAGAGTTGAATGTTGAACTTGGCCTATACCTAACTAGAGAGTCTTGCCATGACATGTCCTTTATATCCAAAATCTATGTTCCTGAAAAATAGCCTCTGAGGATCTTAATGTAGGCAATGTAGTAGTTTAAGTGTAACTCCTTAGACCATAACTGATTTCCCATAATTGAGGTGGGTCATTAAACTCAACTAAACAAGAGTCCAACATAAGATAACATAGAGGTAAAGTACACTTACACCACTTTTTTTTTAACAAGTACACCACTTTGATTACAATCTTGTCAGCTGCTAAGATTTTAAGCACACTTGTGTGCATTTTGCAAGCAAAAAAAGGCCAGTTTTTTGGGCTTTTGAGCATATTTTGGTGGGCCCCGTATTAAAAAAAATCCCCTTAAGCAAACAGCAAATCGCATTCAAATTTCAATCTCAGCAAGCAAATTTAGCTGCTAATTTGGTCCTCCAGTAAATATATTAATCATAACTCTAACTAAGAAACTGAATGGAAGTGATAAAATTTTAAACAATATAATTAGACTTAAAGTTATATGCCAAACTTGTAAGGACCATATTAAATTAAATGATGCAACAATGTAGGAATATGTAAACCATCATACAAAATGAAAATCACGCTCAAACAGAGAGACAAGAACCGAGACTCACTCCCTTAAAGCGTTCCAAGCGTTCAGTGGTCACTTGTTTGAGAAGAGCTTCTGAGTTTATAGCAAATACATGAATGGCCCTTTTGGATAAGCGCTCTTCTATTGCAGCCCCCATTTGCACTAGTTTCTGCTTCCAAATCTTTATATACCCAAAAAAAAGAGAGACAGAAAGATTCAAATGCAAATAAATATTGTGTAGCTAGGTGGGATTTGTGATATATGGGCAAAACTAAGGTACAAATTCCTTAGTTAACAATAAAATTCTTGCATTGACCAATACAACAAAATTAATGTTAACTTTCTCAAAAAGAATGAAAATAAATGCAGTTATGTATGTGTTAGAATATAATTGGAGAAGCTAATGTAGAACACCTAGGAACTGGAACTAAGTTTTGTTTGATAATATACTAAAAACAAAGCACAAACGTAGATGGAGTTGGAACCTGTAATCGGCGAGGCTGAACTTCATGTTGGACTAAGAAAACAACCATTCCTGCGAAAATCCCATCTGGGTCTTGAGGGGTACTTTTGTTTTTCGTTGTCTTTGGCGCCATTGCTATCAGTCCCTTTGTTTTTTCTCCTGTTGGGCTTTATGGAGACTAGTTTATATTTAATCCGGTTAACGACCTAACTCGATCCGACCCGAATAATGTTGAGTGGTTTTTAATGAGAGATTTTCTGAGGCTTAGTCCATGTTGCGTGGTTAACTCTGTCTAGGTCTGTTGCACACAATGTCGTAAAGGAGAAGACTACAGCAGATCTGATGAAGGCACTGTCTGGTATGTATGAAAAACCGTCAGCAAACAACAAGGTGCATTTGATGAAGAAACTGTTCAATCTGAAGATAAAAGAAGGTAAAAGAAGTTTGGAGGCAGTTGGGAATTCTAAGGACTGACAGAGGTTTTTGGACTAGTAACTTACATGATTGGATCAAGATCAATAGTAAAAATAGGGAGAGCTGTCTTCAAGGTAATACTCCTTGGAATATTCTATTTCCAATAGCGGTATGGAATGTTTGGAAGAGTAGAAACATGATTATTTTTAAGAGGAAGAGCCAAAATCCAAATCTGCACTATGAAATTGTGAACCAAGCTGTGGAATTTCTGTGTTATGTAGCTTCACCTAGGAACCCTTGTCGAGTAGTGACTAGGAGCATCAGATGGGAGAAGCCAGCAATGGGATGGAAGAAATTGAACACTGATGGGTCGGTGTTGGGTAGTTTTGGTCATGCAGGTTGTGGTGGTGTTGTTAGAGATGATCAGGGGAATTGGATTGCGGGTTTCACAAGGCATATAGGGACTACCAATTGCTTTGCAGCTGAACTTTGGGGTTTAAGGGATGGGCTTAGGTTGTGTCTTTCTCTAAATATCTCATGCCTTGTTGTTGAGGTGGATGCTAAAGCAGTGGTTGATGTTCTAAGGAACTATAACCATGATAACATTATTATATCTCCTATAATGGATGATTGCAGGCAGCTGGTGTCATGTTTCCAGCAAATCCAGATCAATCATTATTACCGCCAAGCTAATCGTTGTGCAGACTTGTTGGCCAAATTGGGTGTGGAGCAGGAGGTGGATCTAACTCATTATTTGAGTTCGCCTGTGGATGTCTTGCAAATTCTTTAGGATGATAGGGACGGTTTGTATGTAAATAGGATCTGTCATGACTCTGTTGTTTCTCTTTGAGTTTTAATACATCGCCTCTGGATAAGCGCTCTTCTATTGCAGCCCCCATTTGCACCAGTTTCTGCTTCCAAATCTTTATATACCCAAAAAAAAGAGAGACAGAAAGATTCAAATGCAAATGAATATTGTGTAGCTAGGTGGGATTTGTGATATATGGGCAAAACTGAGGTACAAATTCCTTAGTTAACAATAAAATTCTTGCATTGACCAATACAAAAAAAAAAATGTTAACTTTCTCAAAAAGAATGAAAATAAATGCAGTTATGTATGTGTTAGAATATAATTGGAGAAGCTAATGTAGAACACCTAGGAACTGGAACTAAGTTTTGTTTGATAATATACTAAAAACAAAGCACAAACGTAGATGGAGTTGGAACCTGTAATCGGCGAGGCTGAACTTCATGTTGGACTAAGAAAACAACCATTCCTGCGAAAATCCCATCTGGGTCTTGAGGGGTACTTTTGTTTTTCGTTGTCTTTGGCGCCATTGCTATCAGTCCCTTTGTTTTTTCTCCTGTTGGGCTTTATGGAGACTAGTTTATATTTAATCCGGTTGACGACCCGACCCGATCCGACCTGAATAATGTTGCGTGGTTTTTAATGGGAGATTTTCTGAGGCTTAGTCCATGTTGCGTGGTTAACTCTGTCTAGGTCTGTTGCACACAATGTCGTAAAGGAGAAGACTATAGCAGATCTGATGAAGGCACTGTCTGGTATGTATGAAAAACCGTCAGCAAACAACAAGGTGCATTTGATGAAGAAACTGTTCAATCTGAAGATGGCAGAGAATGCATCAGTAGCACAACATCTGAATGAATTTAACACTATCACAAATCAATTATCATCTGTAGAAATTGATTTTGATGATGAGATTCGTGCACTGATCGTTTTGGCTTCTTTGCCAAATAGTTGGGAGGCCATGAGGATGGCAGTAAGCAATTCTACAGGGAAGGAAAAGCTGAAGTACAATGACATTCGAGATTTAATTCTAGCTGAGGAGATTCGCAGAAGAGATGCAGGTGAAACCTCAGGATCTGGTTCTGCCCTAAACCTTGAGACAAGAGGCAGAGGTAATGACAGAAATTCAAATCGGGGCAGATCAAAATCCAGAAATTCTAATCGAAACAGAAGTAAATCTAGATCAAGCCAACAAGTACAATGCTGGAATTGTGGGAAAACAGGTCACTTTAGGAGGCAATGTAAAAGTCCTAAGAAGAAGAATGAAGATGATTCTGCTAATGCTGTAACAGAAGAGTGTTGGGAAATCAATCATGTTTGCATCAAATACAAAACATACGCAGCGGAAAATAAACGGATCTACTTCATTCGCAATTGATAACATTCACTATGTAAGTTTCAGAATATAAGAACAAGAGAGTGTACCTTGATGCGGTGAATTTCAAAACCGAATGAAGAAGTACTCGGGAATACTTTCAATCTTCACTCCAATTCCACTCGATGCCCAAGATGTGTGGTCTCTCAATCAGTTCTATGTTTCTAGAGAGAATATGAAAGAGTGTGTCTCTTCCTTATTTCATTACCATAATTATGATCAAACATACAAACCATTTTATTCTATATAAAATTCTGTATGTTTCTCTCCACATAACTGATTATCTAATTGGGCTAGCCTTTTGGGCCTTCCCAATTGGGCTTTAGTGTGTGGCTTGGAGTGGGACCAAAAGGGAACAAATAAGACACTAGCTCCAATGGGCCTTGGGCTTTTCTGTCAACTCTTGACAAGTCCAAAGTTACCATTAATTATATTTAATACCACTATATAAATATAATTGCACTCTAGGCCTTATTAATAAATTATATCCCAAGACTTTATTATACATGCAACCCCTTCATAAAATATTCGTAGTAATACAAAGTCATGAATATGGACTGCCACTTTGTAAATTACTACATCTTAATCCTTGAGTACCCGGTTTAATCCTTATGAGTTATTCACCATATATTTATGAAATCCAATTTCATAAATATATACTTTAGTCTTACTAAAGTGGTTAGGCCTAACTCTCTGAATAACTGTACCCATTAAACTTATCTCAAGGGAATATTTTATATCTCCGTTAAGAGACTATGAATTCCATCTTGAGAATATATGTTCCATCAACACTAAATGCGGCTGCCCAACATACTGAGGTTTTGACCGTTACTTTAGATCTCACTCCTGATATATCAAAGCAACCTACATTTCATGATCAGGTCCATTATTCTCTCAGGATTAAGAGTTCATGTGAATACAAGTCGTGATATTTATTATTCAATTGACAGTCGTTAGGAGAATAATAAATCTCACAGCGGTCCAGTTCAATATGTCTTAACTCTTAAAACATATCAACATATTAACTAGAAGTCACCACTTCCATGATCAAGACAAATCATCGTAGTTAATATGTTATAGTCTTCGCAGATGAAATGCCCAATTTCATCACCGACTACGAACCAAAATTCTGAGTTTACAAAGAACTTGTGATCTATATCTTCTGTGACTAAATCACATAAATCACATACTATGCATCTCATGGACTATTTGATAATGTCCGAATATTCATGTTACCATTATTTTAGATAAGAATAAAACAACTTTATAAAACACAATATTAAGTCATACATCATGTCTCACATAATGTCATACATAATATCATACATAGCATCATACAATAGGATTTAAGGGCACATATCCTAACAAAGAGGTACAAGATGCATTACTTCTTGCAGTAGACAGTCCACTTGATGATTGGGTTTTAGATTCAGGAGCTTCATTTCATACCACTTTACATCAAGAAATCATACAGAATTATGTTGCTGGTGATTTTGGTAAGGTGTATTTGGCTGATGGTGCAGCCTTGGATGTTGTGGGTATGGGAAACGTCCGTATATTGTTGCCCAATGGGTCTGTTTGGTTACTGGAGAAGGTTCGGCACATTCCTGACCTAAGGAGGAATCTGATTTCTGTTGGACAACTTGATGATGAAGGGCATGCAATACTATTTGTTGGTGGAACTTGGAAGGTTACAAAGGGAGCCAGAGTATTGGCTCGTGGAAAGAAGACTGGTACTCTATATATGACCTCAAGTCCAAGAGACACAATTGCAGTTGCTGAAGCAAGTACTGATACAAGCCTATGGCACCGCAGACTTGGTCACATGAGTGAGAAAGGGATGAAGATGCTGTTGTCAAAAGGGAAACTACCAGAATTGAAGTCCGTTGATTTTGACATGTGTGAAAGCTGCATCTTGGGAAAGCAGAAAAGGGTGAGCTTCTTGAAAACTGGCAGGACACCGAAGGCTGAAAAATTGAAGTTAGTGCACACTAATTTGTGGGGGCCTTCACCCGTTGCATCCCTTGGAGGTTCAAGGTACTACATCATGTTCATTGATGACTCAAGCAGAAAGGTATGGGTTTATTTTCTGAAAAATAAATCTGATGTATTTGAAACTTTTAAGAAGTGGAAGGCCATGGTAGAGACAGAAACAGGTTTGAAAGTAAAATGTTTGAGGTCAGATAATGGAGGAGAGTACATAGATGGAGGGTTCAGTGAGTATTGTGCTACACAAGGAATTAGGATGGAGAAGACCATTCCTAGGACACCACAGCAGAATGGTGTGGCTAAACGCATGAACAGAATTCTCAATGAGTGTGCTAGGAGTATGAGGTTGCATGCTGGACTACCAAAAACTTTCTGGGCTGATGCTGTTAGCACTGTAGCTTACCTGATAAACCGAGGGCCATCAGTTCCTATGGAGTTCAGACTTTCTGAGGAGGTTTGGAGTGGTAAAGAAGTAAAGTTTTCACATTTAAAAGTTTATGGTTGTGTTTCTTATGTTCATATTGATTCTGATGCTCGTAGTAAACTTGATGCAAAGTCTAAAATATGTTTTTTCATTGGCTATGGTGATGAGAAATTTGGCTATAGGTTTTGGGATGAACAAAACAGGAAAATCATCAGAAGTAGAAATGTGATATTTAATGAACAGGTTATGTACAAGGACAGGTCAACTGTAGTGTCAGATGTTACAAAGATAGATCAAAAGAAATCTGAGTTTGTCAACTTAGATGAATTGACTGAAAGCACTGTCCAGAAAAGGGGTGAAGAGGATAAGGAGAATGAAGATTCACAGGTAGATCAGAGTACACCTGTAGCTGAAGTCCGTAGATCTTCCAGGACTATTAGACCTCCACAGCATTATTCATCCACTCTAAATTATCTCCTGTTAACTGATGGTGGTGAGCTAGAGTGTTATGAAGAAGCCTTGCAGGATGAAAATTCAAGCAAGTGGGAGTTAGCCATGAAGGATGAGATGGATTCCTTGTTAGGGAATCAGACATGGGAATTGACTAAATTGCCAGTAGGAAAGAAGGCTTTGCACAACAAGTGGGTATACAGAATAAAGAATGAGCATGATGGTAGCAAACGTTACAAGGCCAGATTAGTTGTTAAAGGGTTCCAGCAGAAGCAAGGCATTGACTACACAGAGATATTTTCTCCAGTTGTGAAGATGTCAAAAATCAGATTGGTACTGGGAATGGTGGCTGCAGAAAATTTACATCTTGAGCAGTTAGATGTAAAGACGGCGTTCCTTCATGGTGTCTTGGAGGAAGACATATACATGATTCAACCTGAAGGGTTCATTGCTCAGGGACAAGAGAATCTAGTCTGCAAACTGAGAAAGAGCTTGTATGGCTTAAAACAAGCTCCTAGACAGTGGTACAAGAAATTTGACAGCTTTATGCACAAAATTAGGTTCAAAAGATGTGAAGCTGACCATTGTTGTTATGTTAAGTTCTTTAACAATTCTTATATCATTTTACTATTGTATGTGGATGATATGCTCATTGCAGGGTCTAGCATTGGGGAGATTAATGATCTGAAGAAGCAATTGTCAAAACAGTTTGCAATGAAGGATTTGGGAGCTGCAAAGCAAATCCTTGGTATGAGAATCATTAGAGACAAGGCTAATGGTACATTGAAGCTTTCACAGTCAGAGTATGTGAAGAAAGTTCTCAATAGGTTCAACATGAATGAAGCTAAACTAGTGAGCACACCCTTGGGTAGTCATTTCAAACTAAGTAAGGAACAGTCACCGAAGACAGAAGAAGAAAGGGACCATATGAGCAAGGTACTTTATGCCTCAGCTATTGGCAGCTTGATGTATGTTATGGTGTGTACAAGGCCAGACATTACACATGCAGTGGGAGTTGTGAGCAGATTCATGAGTAGGCCTGGAAAGCAACATTGGGAGGCAATTAAGTGGATTCTGAGATATCTGAGGGGTTCATCAGATACATGTCTTTGCTACACAGGTGCAGGTTTGAAACTGCAGGGTTATGTAGATGCTGATTTTGCTGGTGATATTGATAGTAGAAAAAGTACTACTGAGTTTGTATTTACTTTGGGTGGTACAGCTATATCTTGGGCTTCAAATCTACAAACGATTGTTACTTTGTCTACTACAGAAGGTGAGTATGTTGCAGCAACAGAAGCTGGAAAGGAGATGATTTGGTTACATGGTTTCTTAGATGAATTGGGTAAGAAGCAGGAGATGGGCATTCTACACAGTGATAGTCAGAGTGCAATTTTTCTTGCTAAAAATTCGGCTTTTCATTCAAAGTCGAAGCACATATAGACGAAATACCACTTTATCCGTTACCTTGTTGAAAATAAGTTGGTAATACTTGAGAAGATCTGTGGATCTAAGAACCTAGCAGACATGTTGACTAAGGGTGTCACTATTGAGAAGTTGAAGCTGTGTGCAGCTTCAGTTGGCCTTCTAGCTTGAGGACAGGAGGATGAGTTGCAGGGATGAGGGATTGGCATTTGGAAGATAGCGGCTGATGTTGGTGATTGAACTAGTCTCCAAGTGGGAGATTTGTTGGGCTTTATGGAGACTAGTTTATATTTGATCCGGTTGACGACCCGACCCGACCCGAATAACGTTGCGTGGACGTACTGTAGTCGCACTCTGTATTTTTTCCTGATAATAGTGAAATCCCTGCAGCTCCGTGGACGTAGGCAAATTGCCAAACCACGTAAATATTGTCTTGTGCGTGTGATTGTTTTTCTTTGACGTGTGTTTTCTCTATTTTTTGTTTCTCACAGGTTGGGAATTTCGGTTTCATTCCCTACACAAGTGACTTCTGTAAGTTGAAACTTTTTTTTTTTTTTTTTGATAACGAACTTGAAAACTTTCATTAAACATAAGGAAACAGTACATCATGATGGAGAGCTTGTTCCAAAAAACAAGGATTCTCTTCCATCCATACAACAAAGTCAACAATACCAATAGCATGTTTTGCTAACAGATGTGCATGTTTATTCCCATTTCTACATACATGAGAAAATACCACTTTCCTAACATCATGAGTAGAGCTTTGAATCCCATAAATAATAGATAACACCAAAACTGACGGAAGTGATAAACCTTGAAGGGAACGAACCACATTGAGAGAATCACCTTCCAAAATGAATTCCTGTAATCCAATATCTTTGGCAAACTGCAAACCAGTTTCAAACGCTTTGGCTTCCGCCTCTAAAGGACCTAAAGGAGCATAGAGTTTTTTGCTCATGGCAGCCATAACCAAACCATTAGCATCTCTAATTATCACACCTACCCCAGATAATTTCCTTGCTTTGAAAACAGCCCCATCCACATTCACTTTATACAACTGATTAGAGGGAGGAAGCCAACACTGCTGGAGCACAGGTGCAGACAGCCACCGTAATCTAGTATCAGTTGCTTCCTGAAATTCCAGCAGCCACATTGAAGCATCACGACACAACTCCATTTCTTTTTTTTTTTTTTATAGGTGACACAACTCCATTTCACCAAGACGTTTTCCACCATTGCGTATTTCATTCCGGTTGCCCCATATCCTCCAAGCAATTGTTCCCATCAACGCAGCAGCATTTACATCACAACGGTCCATCATAATCATGATCCATGCCATCTCCATAAAGCTACTGAACTGAAATGTAGATACCGAATCAAAAATTCCTGAACAGCTCCATACCCGTTTAGCTTTCGGACATGACCAAAATAAATGGCCTGAAGTTTCTGGCTCCAACAAACATTCATCACAAAGATCGTCAGTGAGCACCTTTCGTCGCTTTAGATTGGATTTGGTTGGAAGAATATCCTTGCAAGCACGCCATAAAAAATATCTGACTTTATGAGGGGTTGGTAATCGCCATAGTTTCTTCCAAAAACATCGCAAGTGACTGTCATCCGAAGAAGAAGCACCACCAGAATCACCAGAAAGTTCCAAAGCAAGTTTATAGGCACTTCGAACAGTGAACAGCCCATTAGAGGTACCTGTCCAGATTAGCTTATCAGGGGGAAGAGAAGAACTAAGTGGAATACTTCTAATTTCCTCCACCTCAAATGGCAAGAACAGTTGCTGCAATAAATGGAGATTCCAGCACTTATTTTTCGAATCAATAAGTTCAGAAACTCGAAGATCCACTGGGGAGTTCAGCCGAGGGGAAACAACTCTAAAAGTAGAGGAGCTTGGCAGCCATTTGTCCTTCCACACCTGCACATTGAGACCATTACCAATCTGCCATCTCAGCCCATGTTGCACAAGCTTTTAGGCTGCCATAAGACTACGCCAAACATATGATAGGGTTATTACCAAGTGAAGCTTCGACAAAATCACAGTTTGGGAAATATCTTGTTTTGAAGACATGATAAACAAGAGAATTTTGTCCCATTTGTAATCCCTTGCTTAGCTAATAAAGCCAAATTAAAAGGTTTCAGCTTTTTAAAACCCATACCCCCATCTACCTTAGGCTTGCAAGGATTATCCCAACTCATCCAATTTAGTTTTCTTTCATCCTGTTTTTGACCCCACCAAAAATTACGAATCATACTCGTCAATTCTTCACAGAGAGTTTCAGGAAGTTTGAAACAACTCATTGTATAAGTTGGAATTGCTTGTGTCACCGGCTTGATCAAAATTTCCTTACCTGCTTTGGAAAGCAACTTTTCCTTCCATCCAGCTAGCTTCTTTGCTAGTTTTTCCTTTATTTCATTAAAAGTATTTCTCATGTTGCCTAATGACTTGAGCACCAAATCTATGTTTAATTTCCTCTTGAATAGATTGATCAGTATTAGAGCTAAAGAAAAGAGAAGTCTTTGCTCTATTTAATTATTGGCCAGAAGCTCTCTCATAAACCTGAAGAACCCTTTGTAATGAGTCACATTCTTTCAAGGATGCCCTGCAAAAAATGAGGCTGTCATCTGCGAAAAATAAATGAGATAATTTAGGCCCACCCCTACAAACAGCAATACCCTCAATTCGACCATCACCAACCCCTTTCTTAATCAAAGCAGAAAGGCCCTTAGCACATAACAGAAAAAGATAAAGGGATAGTGGATCTCCTTGCCTTAATCCCCTTGACGGTACTATATGCCCATGTGGTCTCCCATTAATCCGAACAGAGTAAGTAACCGTAGAGATGCATGTCAATAATAACTTTCTCCACCTACTCTCAAATCCCAATTTCTTCATAATTTTATCAAGACAGCCCCACTCCACCCTATTATAGGCTTTACTCATATCCAATTTTAGTGCCATCTCCCCTTTGTTGCCACCCTTTTTCATATTGATATGATGCATAGTTTCAAAGGCCACCAAAACATTGTCAGTAATTAATCTTTCGTGCACAAAGATACTTTGAGTTGAAACTGGTAACCGAAAATGATGGTATTTTTAGATATTGCAAATTATAGTAATTTTTTATTTTGTTCTTTAAAGTTTCAATTTTTTTATTTGCCCCCTTATGTCAATGTACTAATGTGGTGTTAGTGTGTTGCAGTACTATACTTTACCAAAATGGCATAACAATACACCCCACTATATTTGTATTTCTTTTGATTTTACACCTTTTTTTATCTTTGGGATTTTAGATGATATTAAACCCTTTATGTTTGGAGTTATTTATTTATTTATTAATTTGACACTTAACAGACAATTAGGCATGACACATTGACGAAATGCCGAAATGAAATCTAAACCATACCTTAATGTTTCTAAAAAAACATGCCTAATCTTAATCTTTGGGGAGCAAATTAATCGATTGAAACTTTAGGAGATAAAGGATGTATTTATTTCTTTATTCAAATCCCGTTTTTTGGAAATTGAAAATGAAAATTGAATACAAATAACACAACCAAACCAATTTTTTACATTGGACCTCAACAAAAATTGAAAATGAATACAAAATACAACATTTTTTTCCTCAAACCAAACACCTCTAGGGTTCTCACTTTGCCTTTTTTTTTTTTTTTTTTAAATTACACCTTGCCCACCTGTAGTTAACACTTTACCACCTGTAATTTAAAAAATGACATTTTTTTCACTAATGATCCTATCCGTTAATAGTCCATTGCCTATCTGTGTCCTTGTCGTTACTCTAACACTATTTAACTTAAAAACATAATAGGAAGTGAATCAAAACACCATATCTGACTTCAAGTAGACAAAACTGACATTTTTTTAGTCTTTAAATATATATAAAATTGAAGAAAGAAGTTGATTATCATACTAAAGAGAAGGAATTTAATAAGTGACCTTATGATATCATCTTGTTCATTGCTATGAATTTTACGTTAATGCTTTTTCTATTTATTTATTTATTTTTATTTATAACTTTGTGGTTAGCTTGTAACAGCTTCCCATTGGATTGGTATTTTGTCTAATGATGAGTGCTTGGTGAGTAAAAAAAGATTCAGTTTTAAGCTTTAAATTTACAATTTCTTTAAAAATGTCAATAACAATTTTTGGTGTCACCATTTTTCCAAAAAAAATCACAAAGAACATGATTCAACTCACATCTCATAAGAATAGTGTTACTAAGATAATATTAGCACATTTGATTGGAAATGCACCACGAAAAAGATAAATATTTCTTTATATTTTTAAATAGATAAATATCATTCATTACTAAGTACGGGTGGCACCACTGCCCACGTTGGGCGGAATGGTACTTCCTTGCCTTAAAGGCTTGTGAGGTTTGAGGACCCAAGTTCGAGTGGTCTTGGGTGGAGAGGGGTGAGGGTAGTTGTGGGGACCCGAGCTTGAGTTCTGGGCCCAATAAGGTGCAAGAGATCAAGCTCAAGGACTCCTACAATAAATTTGTAGAGAAGTGGGTTGGAAGGATGGGCTAACGTGAGCAGGACAATAGGCCGGACAATGTAGGGATCACCCGAACTCTATCAGGGCAAATACTCTTTCCTTCTCTCTCAGAAAAATCTCCCCCTTCCTCTATATTCTTTTTTCTTTCTATCAATTGATTTTTTCTCCTCCCTCTCTCATTTGAGAGTCCCTTACATTATATACTCTCTACCTGGATGATCCTGAGCTTCCACTTGTTGATCATCCGGGTCACCACTTGAGTACCTGTCCCATCAGACACCCACCCTGGCTTTTTGTGAGTTGCGGTAGCCAAGGTAGTACTGTTCAGGGGGTCTCCTCCACATTAATGCGGCCAGAAAAGTAGCTGCTGCGCATTCAATGTGGAGGCAGTGGCCCGACTTTTCCTTTGTGCCCCTGAAGTGCACGCCTGTTGTTGGAGCTCCTCGCGCCCCCTTTTTGGTCAGTAGGCTCGGACCCGAAGTGGAATGCATGTGTCCGAGGAGGTAGATCTCTTCGGATGGGCCTAAGGCCCAATATGGCAGCTGAAACCAGGCCCCCACAATAGCCCCTCAAAAGCCCTGAATTTCTTTTATCCGAGGAGAAATTTGGGGTTTTGACTTGAGGGTACGCGTGGCGCGTTCAGAATCCTCGATTAACGCGCCCCCCCTTTATTGCGGTTACTGCTTCATAATTAGCGGGCGGGCTAGTAAATGCCTTGAGCGCCGCTGTGACGGCTGACATTTGTTCTTGGAAGTCGAGCGGGGGAACTTTCACACGAGTGCTTTTCCTCTCCCTCTTATAAAAAGGGGGTCAAGAAGGAGTGATCGCCCTTTATTTTATTTGCTCTCCAAACTTTCAGTCAACTTCAAGCGCTTGACATCTCCGTGCTTTAGGCTTTTCTTTCCTCCGATTTAGGCTCTTTCTATATCCTCCCAGAGAGACTGCTACGCCGGTTCTTCCCCCGCGACGCAGACCCGACTTGCTAGCTTGACTCAGTAAGTGCCGCCTTTCTTAGGATATATCCTCTTCTCTCAGTCGTATCTCCCGATCCCTCTTGCCCGTAGGATTTCGCCGTACAGCGATCCCCCTTTGCTTCTATGGGTAGATTCAAGCATTTAGTGGACTCTCCGGCTGGGTTAGAAGGCTTTAGGGCCAAGTACCATATCCCGCGGGGAGTGGGTTTGAGGTACTGCTCCTTGGACCAGATTCTGACCGATCGGAGAACTGGCGAGGTTGCTATCCCGATGATCGCCTTTTTGGAAGGAGGGATGACTATCCCCATGGGTAGGATTACCAGGGAGTATCTGACCAATCACAAGCTGTGCCCCCAGCAATGTGCCCCCAATATGTTTAGGATCCTAGGATGTATAGATGCTCTTAGCGAGCAGATGAACCTCGGGCTCACATGGCATGATGTTGCGTACCTATACGAGTGCCATGCCTTATCAGGAGGGTACTACCTCAAGTCCCGGTCCGAGGAGGTGAGGCTAATCTCCTGCCTCCCCAAGTCCAACAAAGGCTTGAAGGACGACTACCTGGTCGTTTCCGGAGATTGGCACGACGGTCTTCACTGTCCCGTCAGGGAGGGAAAACCAGGTGGGATACCTTGGGACGGCGCCCTTAGGTCGGGGTTTAGCTCTCCGAGATGCTGCAGTGTTGCTCATTTGCTTGTGTTTTGCTTTGCTCTTTTTTTTTTTTGTTTCGGCTGTAAACGTTGTGGATCTGACCTGTTGGTGATTTTTGCAGACAAAGACCACGTCTCTCCCAAGCTCGGCCTGGTCAACGTGAACGCCCTTAACTACTTACTGAGATCCGAGGTGTTCATCAGTGAGGACGGACAGCTGCGGGCCGCCCATTTGATCTTGGAGTACGAGCCTTTGTCGAGGGACTTCCAAGCCATCGGCCAGGCAATCAGAGCAGGAAGTAATCGGCTCGCTCGGATAGACGTGTCGAAGCCCAAGTTTTTGGCCAACCGGGATCTTCCTCCTGTTACTCCGCCACTCCCGAGGATCCAACCGCCAGTCCCTATCCCGTCCGAGGGGCTCGCACCATCTCCTCCGCCCTTGGATACGGAGATTGATCAGTTCACGCTTGGAGAGGCTCCTGCCGAGAACGCGGTTGAGATTTCGGATTCCGAGGACGAGGTTGAAGAGCCTGAGTCCGGGGGCCCTCCAAGGTTGTTGCTAGCTCAACCAGATCCTAGTTCCGAGGAGGAGGAGGAGGGCATGGATTTGAAGCAGAGGTCGGGACTGAAGGGCCTCATGGCTGGGAGGAATAAGGGGGCCGGATCGTCCTCCAAGGAGGTCCCGAAGACCCAAGCAGCTCTCCCTTTGCCTCCTTTACCACCCAAGCCTATGGTCGACCCAGGCCAGAAGGCAAAGGATAACCTCAAGAAGAAAAGGCCCGTGGAGGCACCCGAAGAGGGAGAGGTGTTGCCCACCAAGGGAGGGAAACAACAGAGGCGGGCAGACCCCCACGAAAAAAGGGATAGAGTGGGGGAAGTGTCCGAGGAGGCTGCTTCACGACGTGCGCAGCGCGCGTGGGCCCCTCGGCTGGAGCTAGGGGGTGCTGCTATCCCTTGGGACGCCACACTTTGGGAATCCTAGAGGGACAGTGCCGGAGCTCTAGCCGATGCCTTGGAGCAGCCCCTACTCCTTCCCAGGGACATGGAGTGCCTTAGGTGCATTCGGCAGCCGGATATTTTCAAGTCTGTGAAGAGGGATCTGGCGATGGTGGGCTTCTTGGCCCTTCCAAAAAATTTTTAAATTAAGCCCATTCGGCCGAGAAGGTTTACTAATCCGTGTTCCCCTTGCTAATTGTGCAGGTTACTCAGCAAGTGTTCGTGATTGAGGAGTGCGCCAAGAGGGCACATGAGGACACTAAGGCCGAGGCCAATCTCCGTGCGGAGGTCGAGAGGCAGCTCAGCGCCGCAAGACAAGAAAAAACCGACCTCTCGGGCAAGTTGAAAGAGGCCGAGAAGGCTCGCCTAAGCGCTCAAGCTGGCCTGAAGTCCGCAGAGAGGCAGGCCGAGGATCAGCGCCAGCTGCTGCATGTGATCGAGATCAATTTGGCCACGGAGAGGCAGAAGGTGCTTGATATAATGGCCGAGCTTCGGAAGGCCAAGGAGGAGACTCTGAGGGCCAGGGAAGCCGCTGCGGCCGCGGTGGAGGCCTCGTATGAGCGCGGAGTGGCTGACACCGAGAAACGGCTCGCCGAGGAGGTGGCCGTGGTGTGCAGGGACTACTGCACCGAGTCCTGGGGGGTGGCCATGGATCGGGCAGGGGTCCCTGCAGACTCGGAGCTCAGGAAGGCTGAAAACGTCTTCTATCCGGAGGATATCCGCGAAGTCGCCGATCCTGAGCCCCTTCACGCCATTGAAGCCCCCGTTGCCGATGACAGTGTTCCCGTAGGGGTGGAGATGGGCGAGGGGGGCCAACCTTCTCCGGGAGCTCAGCCTTCTGAGGACGAGCTGACTATTACCCAAGTGGTTTCCAAGGCCAAAGACGCCGAGGCCGAGCGCAAAGCCGGTGACCTGCCCTCCGAGGCGCCTAAGGATACCCAGCCTGGAGCTTAATTGTAGGAGTCGTATTTTTTGTTTTGTTTTGTTGTTTTTTATTTGTAACAGAACAACCGTTGTACTTTCTTTTCTATTTTAATGAGAACGGGTACTGCAATTTTGTGTTCATTTGGAGAAAAAACTGTTGTCTTGTGTATTTGTCACTATTCTTTTTGTTCTCATAAGCTTCTGTTTTAACACTTGTAAAATTGAAAGGGAGTGTTAATTTCCCTTAAGAGTGAGGTCCGAGGACGCTGCATTCGCTTAAGTTCTGTTTGCACACTTGTAAAATTGAACGGAGTGTTAATTTCCCTTAAGAGTGAGGTCCGAGGACGCTGCATTCGCTTAAGTTCTGTTTGAACACTTGTAAAATTGAAACGGAGTGTTAATTTCCCTTAAGAGTGAGGTCCGAGGACGCTGCATTCGCTTAAGTTCTGTTTGAACACTTGTAAAATTGAAACGGAGTGTTAATTTCCCTTAAGAGTGAGGTCCGAGGACGCTGCATTCGCTTAAGTTCTGTTTGAACACTTGTAAAATTGAACGGAGTGTTAATTTCCCTTAAGAGTGAGGTCCGAGGACGCTGCATTCGCTTAAGTTCTGTTTGAACACTTATAAAATTGAACGGAGTGTTAATTTCCCTTAAAAGTGAGGTCCGAGGACGCTGCATTCGCTTAAGTTCTGTTTGAACACTTGTAAAATTGAACGGAGTGTTAATTTCCCTTAAGAGTGAGGTCCGAGGACGCTGCATTCGCTTAAGTTCTGTTTGAACACTTGTAAAATTGAAACGGAGTGTTAATTTCCCTTAAGAGTGAGGTCCGAGGACGCTGCATTCGCTTAAGTTCTGTTTGAACACTTGTAAAATTGAACGGAGTGTTAATTTCCCTTAAGAGTGAGGTCCGAGGACGCTACATTCGCTTAAGTTCTGTTTGAACACTTGTAAAATTGAAACGGAGTGTTAATTTCCCTTAAGAGTGAGGTCCGAGGACGCTGCATTCGCTTAAGTTCTGTTTGAACACTTGTAAAATTGAAATGGAGTTGCAGCAGGAGAAGTACAACAAGTAACGACTAAAAGGGGACTTTCATTAATAATAGTACCTTTTCAGGTTGTTTACATTCCATGGGCGTGGTACAGTTTTTTCATCTAGGTCTTCGAGGTAGTATGCACCAATGCCTGCTACCGAAGTGATGCGGTATGGGCCTTCCCAATTGGGCCCTAACTTCCCCCAGGTGGGGTTCCTGGTACTGCCCACGACTTTCCTCAGCACCAGGTCTCGAACCGCCAGGGGCCTTAGTTTAACATGAACGTCATAACCCCGCTTGAGCTTGTTCTGGTAGTACGCTAATTGTACCCTGGCAGTATCCCTTCTCTCGTCTAGTAGGTCCAGGCTTTTCCCCAGTAGCTCGTCGTTACTCCTCGGGCTAAAACAAGTTGTTCTTAGCGTTGGGAAGCCGGTTTCCAGTGGGATTACGGCCTTGGCTCCATAGGTCAACGAAAAAGGGGTCTCTCCTGTTGATCTCCGCGGCGTAGTCCGATAGGTCCAGAGGACATGAGGTAGCTCTTCCACCCACCTTCCCTTCGCGTCGTCTAGCCTTTTCTTGAGACTATCCACTATGGTTTTATTTACGGCCTCGGCCTGTTCGTTCCCCTGCGGGTAGGCTGGGGTGGAGTAACGATTCTTAATCCCAAGGCTGCTGCAATAGCGTCGGAAGGCTTTGCTGTCAAATTGGAGGCCGTTATCCGAGATGAGGGTGTGGGGGACCCTGAATCGGGTGACGATGATCCTCCAAATAAACTTCTTGACGTCTACGTCTCTAATGTTTGCTAATGGCTCGGCCTCTACCCATTTGGTAAAGTAGTCCGTGCCGACCAGTAGGTATCTTCTGTTGCCGACGGCTTTAGGGAATGGGTGAACGATGTCTAAGCCCCACTGAGCGAACGGCCACGGGCTGGATAGCGGGTTAAGGACTCCGCCCGGCTGGTGCATATTTGGCGCGAACCTTTGGCATTGGTCGCACTTCTTTGCGTACTCTTGGGCTTCCTTTTTCATATTAGGCCACCAGTAGCCTTGAGTGATGGCTCTGTGCGACAAGGACCTCCCTCCCGTGTGGCTTCCGCAAATTCCCTCGTGCATTTCTTCCAAGAGTGACTCCGTTGCTTCGGGGTGGACGCACAGCAGGTACGGTCCGGAAAAGGACCGCCTGTACAGCTTTCGCTCCTCCGATAGCCAAAACCTTGAGGCTTTCCGTCGGATCTTGTCAGCTTCTCCCTTGTCTTCCGGAAGGACGTTGTCACTTAGGAATACTGTCAGCGGGTCCATCCAACTGGCACCCGCCCTGACTTGATGGACACGGGTGGTATCATTCTTTGCCCTCGTGGGCGCATCCAAGTCCTTCACGAGTATGATCCGAGGCAGGCTATGGGCCGAGGAGGTGGCCAGCGTGGCCAAGGAGTCGGCGTGCGTGTTGCCGCTTCTCGGTATGTGCTGGAGCGTGAAGGATTCGAATTGTGATCTTAGGTGTCCTGCTCGGCTAAGGTATTCCTGCATTCTTCCATCCCTGGCTTCCAGGTCTCCGTTCACCTGGCCCACTACCAACATTGAGTCCGAGAACACATTCACCCTTTTTCCGCCAAGTCTTTTAACCATGGACATCCCCTTCAGTAGGGCTTCGTACTCGGCCTCATTGTTTGTAGCCAAAAAGCCCAGTCTTAGCGCTTTTTCAATAATGAGCCCCTCGGGAGAGGTGAGAACTAGCCCCATTCCCGAGCCTCTTTGGTTCGATGCTCCATCAATGTACACCTTCCAACAGGCCGGCTCTTCGATCGAGATCAGGCCAACAGCCTTCACGTCGGCGCCGGATGCTCCGGATGTCCCTTCCAAAGATGGCTCGGCGAACTCCGCCACCAGATCGGCGACGACCTGGCCCTTGACTGAGGTGCGCGGCATGTATTTAATGTCAAAAGCCCCTAGGATCGTTCCCCATTTGGCGACTCTCCCTGTGTAGTCGGCGCTACGAAGCACGGACCTGAGTGGGAGCTGTGTGAGGACAACGATGGTATGGGCTTGGAAGTAGTGGGGAAGTTTTCGCGTGGCATGAACCACCGCCAGGATGGCTTTTTCCAATGGCAAGTAACGAACCTCGGCCTCGTGCAATGACTTGCTAATGTAGTAGACCGGCCGCTGCACCCAGTCGTCCACCCGTATCAACACTAGGCTTACCGCGTGTGGGGCCACAGCTATGTAGGCGAACAGGACCTCGTCGGCCCTAGGGCTGGACATGATCGGTGGCCAAGAGAGGTACTTTTTGAGCATCTGGAAGGCCGAGTCACATTCTTCCGTCCATTCGTACCCTTTCCACTTGTTCATTAAGAGGAAGAAGGGTCTGCACCTGTCTGTCGATCGGGAAATGAATCGGCTCAGGGCAGCGATCATTCCCGTGAGCTTCTACACTTCTTTGGGATTCCGAGGAGGTTGTAGGCAGTTAATGGCTCTGATCTGGTCAGGGTTGACTTCGATTCCCCTGTGGGTGACCATGTAGCCCAAGAATTTCCCTGACTCGACTCCGAACGAGCACTTGGAGGCGTTGAGGCGCAATTTGTGCTTTCTCAGGGTTTCAAACACACCCTTGAGGTCCTCCACGTGGTCAGACTCTTTCTTGCTCTTTACCACCATGTCGTCTATGTACACTTCTACATTCTTGTCGAGCTGCGGCTCGAACATCTTGGTCATCATCCTTTGGTAAGTGGACCCTGCGTTCTTCAGCCCGAAGGGCATTACTTTGTAGTGGTAGTTCCCTGTAGGCGTGACGAAGGCAGTCTTCTCTTGATCCTCTAGAGCCAAGGGGATTTGGTGATACCCTTGGAAGGCATCCAAGAAGCTCATCCGAGGGTGGCCCGCAGTTGCGTCCACTAGTTGGTCTATCCGGGGCATGGGGAAAGGATCTTTTGGACATGCCTTGTTCAAGTCGGTGAAGTCCACGCAGACTCGCCATTTCCCACTCTTCTTCTTGACAACAACCGTGTTGGCTAGCCACTCCGGATAGAAAACTTCCTTGATAGCCCCTGCCTCTTTGAGCTTTGTCACTTCGGTCCGCACAGCGTTGGCGTGCTCGTGGGATGGACGCCGAGGCGATTGCTTTTTTGGGATGATGGAGGGGTTAACGTTTAGGTGGTGGCATGCGAAATTTGGGTCGACGCCCGGGGCCTCATAGGCGCTCCATGCAAACACGTCCAAGTTCTCCTTGAGGAAGTCAGCCAGCCGCCCTTTCTTCTGAGGGGGCAGCTGAGAGCCGACCTGGAAAAATCTTTCGGGGTCATCTCCGTTCAAGACCACCTCCAGCTCCTCGCACCTTGACTCTTCGGCGAGCCCCTCGGTCGTCTCGCCCCTCGGTCGTCTCGCCCCGGCCCTTTGATTGCTATAAGTTCTTTTGGGCGGGGATCGTGGGTCCCGCTTCCGGCCGGTGCGTGATGGCTGCCACCAAACACTGTCTCACCGTGGTCTGACATCCGACGATTTCCCTGACCTGTCCTCCGGAGGGAAACTTCACCTTTTGATGCAGGGTGGAGGCGACAGCCCCCAGCATGTGGAGCCAGGGCCTGGCGACAATGGCCGTGTAGGGGGAGTAGGTATCCACCACGATGAAGTCTACCTCCACTACTTCCGGGCCCGTTTGCACGGGTAGCCTAATCTGGCCTCTTGGGATGACCGTCTTTCCGTCAAAGCTCACGAGAGGGGAGGTATACGGTGTCAGATCCTCGGCCTTGAGGCCGAGCCCCTTATAGAGGTCAGGGTACATGATCTCGGCGTCACTTCCGTCGTCCACCATAACCCTTTTCACGTCATACTCGCCGATCCTGAGTGTTACCACCAGAGCGTCATCGTGAGGTTGTATGATCCCCACTTTGTCTTCCTCCGAGAAGCTTAGGGCCGGCGTGCCATCCGTTCTTGCCCTCTTCGGGTTTGGGATGCTGTCCTCGGATTGGGGTCGGATCACGGACATTATTCTTGACGGGCATGAACCGGTTCTCCCTGGCGCTGCGAAGATGACGTTTATCGTGCCCAATGGGGGCCTCATGACCGCGTTCGCTCGGGGCTGGTTCTGCCCGCCACTGGTGTGGTGCAGCAAGTGCCCGAGCCACCCTTCTCGGACAAGCTCGTCGAGGTGGTCCTACAGATTTCGGCAGTTCTCTGTGGTGTGTCCCAGCTCTTGATGGTATTGGCAGTACAAGTTCCTGTTACGCCTCATGGGGTCTCCTGCCATCTTCGGTGGCCATTTGAAGAATGGTTCGTGCTTGACCTTTTCCAGGACCTGGTGCACAGGCTCCCGGAACACGGTGTTAACCGCCCGCGCGCTGGCATTCCCGAGTTGGCCGGTGAACTCTCTCCTCGGCCGACCATCCTTGTATCCGTCCGACCTGAAATCCCTCCGCTCCTGGGGGATAACCTTAGCCTTGCCCTTCCCCTGCAGCTGGTCCTCTTCGACCCTCTTGTATTTGTCAATGCGATCTATAAGCTGGCGCACGCTAGTGACTGGCTTGCCTGCGAGGGACTTTCTCAGCCCATGTTCGGCTGGCAGGCCGAGTTTGAAGGTGCCGACAGCAACCTCGTCGAGATCTCCATCTATCTCATTAAACATCTCCCAGTATCTGTCGGAATAGGCTTTTAGGGTCTCCCCTTCTCGTATGGATAGGGACAGAAGCGATCCCAGGGGTCGGGGAACTCGGCTGCACGTGACGAAACGAGAGCCAAATGCCCTGGTCAGCTCTTGGAAGGAGTTTATGGACTCGGCCTTAAGGCCATCGAACCATCTCATCGCCACTGGTCCTAGGCTGGACGAGAAAATCTTGCACATTAGGGCCTCGTCCTTGGAATGGACCGCCATCTTCTGATTAAAGTGGCTGACGTGCTCCACGGGGTCAGTTCGACCATTGTAGAGGGTGAACGTGGGTTGGTGGAAACGTCGCGGGAGACTCGCTGCCTCGATCTTACGCGTAAAAGGTGATTTGGAGATCTGGTATAGCGCTTTGCTCATGGCGTCACCTCCCGGGCTTCCATGAGATGAGCCCTCGTGCTTATGCCCGTGGCGGGGCTCTTCTACGTGTGAGAAAGACTCGCTCGGGGGAGTCCTTGACCTCCTCCTATAATCATCGTCTTCCTCATCCTCGGAGGAGCTACTAGGGCTTGGCGAGTCTCGCCTCCGTCGGGCGCTGCGTAGCCTCTTTTTTAGCTCGTTGATTTGTAGTTGCAGAGCCCTGGTGTCGTTGGGCCTCTGGGAGGCGCGGCTCCTTGCTCGGGAACGGCTTCTACTGCCATGCACGGTACGTGTGTTAGTTCTGCGGTCTCTCTCACGTTCGAGGTTTAGAAAACCGTCCTGTTGCTGGGACTTCGCTAACTCTGCTGGTGGTGAATTTGACCTTGCCATGCCGGTCTGCCACGCTCACGGTTTCGCGAAGCAACCTCCCCACAGACGGCGCCAATTGTGGGGACCCGAGCTTGAGTTCTAGGCCCAATAAGGTGCAAGAGCTCAAGCTCAAGGACTCCTACAATAAATTTGTAGAGAAGTGGGTTGGAAGGATGGGCTAACGTGAGCAGGACAATAGGCCGGACAATGTAGGGATCACCCGAACTCTATCAGGGCAAATACTCTATCCTTCTCTCTCAGAAAAATCTCCCCCTTCCTCTATATTCTTTTTTCTTTCTATCAATTGATTTTTTCTCCTCCCTCTCTCATTTGAGAGTCCCTTACATTATATACTCTCTACCTGGATGATCCTGAGCTTCCACTTGTTGATCATCCGGGTCACCACTTGAGTACCTGTCCCATCAGACACCCACCCTGGCTTTTTGTGAGTTGCGGTAGCCAAGGTAGTACTGTTCAGGGGGTCTCCTCCACATTAATGCGGCCAGAAAAGTAGCTGCTGCGCATTCAATGTGGAGGCAGTGGCCCGACTTTTCCTTTGTGCCCCTGAAGTGCACGCCTGTTGTTGGAGCTCCTCGCGCCCCCTTTTTGGTCAGTAGGCTCGGACCCGAAGTGGGATGCATGTATCCGAGAAGGTAGATCTCTTCGGATGGGCCTATGGCCCAATATGGCAGCTGAAACCAGGCCCCCACAGGTGCCTTTCAATAATTTGATTTTTTGTTTTTTTAATGAGCTTGTGAATCCGGGTGTTGTTGTTATATGAGATTGTTGCTCTAGGCATTCTTATATTTAAATTCCTTTATTTTTTTATGTTACTCTCAATTTCATGGCCAGCTTATTGATTTTTAGTTCAGGGATCACTTTACTTTCAAACTGAGGCTGCTTGGGCCTTCTTTATCTTTGGAGATTCACTGATTGACAATGGCAACAACAATTACTTGCCAACCAAATTGACTTTGTGCCCATGAACAGAAGCTGTACAAAATTTCTGGTTTTATAAACATTGTTAAGATATAACCAGATGCTTATCCTGCACTTGCAGCTGGCATATCTGATGGCGAACAAGGAATTATTAAGTTCATAACTATTGCATTTGGTGAGTTCTAGTCCCTTGCAATTACTTGTAAATGTTTTATCCTGTTTTCATAATTAATATGCCTTGTTTTTGGGATAGGTTACAAAATCCCAGGCTTCTATTGCCCTTGCAACTAGTGAGGCTTCTGACATATTAAGTAGGTAACTTGCATGGATTGAAGCAGAATCAATGATAGAAAATGTTGTTGCTGTGCATACTGCTCCAGTAGCTAAAGTTGAGAAAGATATCGGTCCAAGTTTCAAATTAGAGCTTCCTTTGAGAGGAAAAAGATTTGATGCTGTGGAGAAAAATGCTGAAGAGGCAAGGCATGAATTTCGCATTTCAAAGAGAATAAAAAAATGTAAATAATCATAATCATCAGCAATTGTGATAGGTTTTGATGTGTATTGGTCACATAGTGTTAGTATAATTGTTCCCTTTTAACAATGAAGAGTAGTCTATTTCATTGGATAGTTTGGTGTTTGGCTACAACATTAGCTCTCTCTCGTTGACCATATGCTCATTCTTATAAACCTTTCGGCCTTCAAAGCATTAGGGTAGAAGTATTTTCCAAGATACAGTACTAGTGGCCTTGTTTGGGACCCTGATCTTTAAAATTTTCCTTTATACATGATTAAAAAGTGATGTCCTTTGATGTATCATTTCTGGAGGCCCATTTTTTATGATCATGCTGGAGATTAGCCAAGGTTTAGCCCAATTCCTATTGCTCAGATTTGAGTGGACTGTGAACCATGCCCACTCATCTACCTGAAAAAAAATTATATATAATGGAATATTATATCAAATTTTGACAGACAAAATATATAAAAGTAAATCATAAGGGTAGCTGTAATTGATCTTTTAGCTTCTTCAATTCTCTAGCCCCTCATTGTGAAAGCAAAGGAAATAATTAATACTTGGAAGGGACAGCAGCGCCTGCACCAGTAAATTCATATGACACATTTATTGACTTCGACATTTTTTTCATTTATTAATCACTAATGTGAAAAGAGTGTTCTCCAGGAAGAGGGTTAATTTAAGCTTTTAGCTAAATGTAAACAACTGATCATTCCTGCAATTTTATGTTGTTTTGCAGTAGACTAATAAACTCAAGGCAACATCTAGGGCATCGCTTGGCTTAACTGATCTTCTTCACATATGTGCATCACCTATACAGGATATCACACTAAGAGTCTAAGATGAATGCTTCTATAGAAGTGATGGTGCCTCTTAAGTACTTAGAGAGTTAGAGCATTTTGGCAGTTGCTCATATATAAAAAATTTTAAGTTTCTGCCATGATATTTTTCCTTTTAAACATATTTTTTTGGCTAGGTTAAAAGGGCCAGTAGGGTTCAAACCCCACTGCCCAGGACCACTAGAGGTGCTGGAACCACTGGGATATCCCTCTTAACCCCATTTTTCCATTTAAACTTAATTCTAAGCATTTCTGCCATCTGTAGTATTTGCTTGACTTGTTTTTAGACAACAGCAAAGGAACATATGAAAAAAAAGGTAGAGTTATGACCACAGTAGGATACAGAAATATAGAAGAAGAGACATAAAAAGCACACAAGCTCAAGCTAGCTCTAAAATTCTCCGAAAGGATTATAATAGGAGTAACAAAGTTTGTTTTATTTTCAGTGTAATGTTGAGAGTAGAACCTCTTACACTCTCTTGCTTTACAATATAACTTCAAGATTCCATCAAATTTTGATGCATAAAATAATTCAAAGCATAATTCAGCACTTAAAATTTTGGTCAAGGTTAAAAATCTGGAGTTCTTATTTATGATGTGTCAACAGAATTTGTGGTCCTGTGTAAAAACAAGCAGCCTCAATGATTTTCTTTTTTCTTTTTTTCTACTCTCTGTTGGGCTCACGCACATCCATGCATCTCCATTGGCTAAGTTTACCTAAATCTTGCATTAAATATTTTGGATTCAATAACATAATATGCATCCTGATTATGCAGCAGCTCTCTGATCAACCTTCCTTTTTTCTTTTTCCTTTTTATATACAGGTAAATAGGGGGAGGAGGCTGGTGGGGTTCAAACCCCAATTCCAAGGCACTACAAGAGGTGCTGGAACTACCGGAGTATCCCTCGAACCCCAGATCTCTGATAAACTCCTTTTGACAGAATTTGCAATGAGGTTATAATTTGTCTAAGATGCTTGCTAAGGAAAGCAAGTTGGAAACTATTTTAGTTTACTTCATCCAAGTCACTATGAGTTCTTAGTTAAGTTCCATTTTGCATAGATAGTCTTTCCCTATTTTCAGAATCATTTTTCCAACTTCTACTATGTGCCCCCCACCTCTTCCCCCCTTTTTCTTTTTATGGTCTCTTTATTAACTGCAGTGGACATTCTTAGTATTATGGTAAATAAGTAACAAGCTTGCATTTTTAGAAAAAAAAAAAAAAAAAACCGATCACATGATTAGTGATTCATCCCCCCTCCCCACAATGTTCTTTCCGTTATAAATAGTAGCATTTTTATAGTCATTATATAATGGCTATATAGTGACTATAAACTGCAGCTGATGATAATCAATAGACTACTCAATAAGTCCCGGACCATTACTACTACTGTCAATTTTGTTGCAGTCAGCTCGAAAGTTGACAACCTAGCAAGTTTTACAACTCTTACTACTATTATTAAATGAACTATTGAGACTTTTTTTCTAATGCTGCTATGAAATGCCATTCTACTGATTGCTTTGTATTGTTAGAATCATAGTTTTAGGAAAACTTACACTTTCTGAAAATTTTGGGCTGGGAATTCCAGCTGCCAATGATCTGAATTCTGAACGGTAGGGTTACCTGAAGAAGAGAACCGAATTCTGTACTTGACGAGACACAAAAAACTCCATCATCGTTTGGTTGTTCATCACAACACATGAAAATCCCTACAATAAGATTAGATATTTTATCAGTAATTCTAACTTAGTCAGGTGATGTCATAAATAAAAAGAAAAGAAATCTAGTAGGGTGAGACTGAGGGAAGAGTAGAATGAGAGGAGAGGAAAAAAAAAAAAAAAAACCCTAAATAGGCTAAGAAAGAGAGAGAGTAGCTGAGTGTGTGAGTCGTGGCAGAGGAGTGACAGTGAGAGAGACGGAAAGGGTGTGAGACAGAAAGGATGCTTACCCATGTAAATGCATGTTATATAAAACTCTTTCACATACAAAAGGAACCAACTTGTATAAGATTACAGGGAATAATCGAAACTACAAAAGCAAAAAAAAGAAAAAATGGACATTGCATTCTATGCTTTTTGACAGAAACGAGGACAAAGAATCACTTGGTTCAGTCACACCAATTATGAAGTGATAGATTATGAAAGAAGTAATAAAGGCAGCCTGTATGGTTCCGTGGTTAATAAGCCTAGAAGGTAGCCTGAACAAACTCCAGATGCAATGAAAATCCCTATCAGGTTGCTTGTAGCAATTCCTTGATATCATAACCTTGAAGCTACAAACAACCACAGTTTACAGTTAGTTTTAACTTTTAACACTTGATACAAAATTACACATGTAAAGTTACACGGTAATGACATATATACCTGCTTGGTTGTCCTTGAGATCCAGTGCAATATAATAACGATAGAAAAGGTTGTTGTCAAGGGCGAATCAAGCAGACTTATGCACACACATAATAAAACTTCCACCTGAAGAAAGTTGAGAAGCAATATTACTCCAGAGTTCCAAAAGGGCATGTATTGTGATTGGCATTAGAATATTGCAGGTTTACGCATATGAAAACCTCAAAGCAGTCCCTGCAGGGATCACAATGTACTTTTATTTTATAACCACTTTAACAACACACCCTAAATCTCATTCTCATTAAAATTAAAATAATACTATATTTTAGACACATAAAAAAATATGAACCATGTTATTGTACTTTTTGGTGGCAGTAGAGAGAAAATAAATTTTATTTTACATGTTCATTGCAGCATGATGCAAAAAATTTTGCTATATGCTTCACCAGATGTGGTATTTGTGGATTTGGTGTTACGATAATAGCTAAAATGGATTAAAGGCATTTTGCATTACCGGATGCTAATGGTCTTAGGGCTTCATATACATAGCTTCTGAGTTTGTCACTTTATCACTTCTCAACCAGATGTGGGAATCTATTTGTGGATTTGGTGTTACAATAAAAGCTAAAATGGATTAAAAGCATTTTGCATGACCGGATGCTGATGATCTTAGGGGCTTCATATGCATAGCTTCTGAGTTTTGTCACTTTACCAGTTCTCAACGATAAAGTGACATTAATTCAACTATGGAATTTATTTTATTTGTATGAAGGTAGGGTAGTATTCAAACACAAGTTCCTCAGTGAAGGATCAAAGACTTTACTAGTTGAGTTAACTGAAACCTACTTGATTAAGGATTACTGTCTCTTATTGCTTGAAACCCCATACATTGGTTTATCAACAAATAGAGAAGCTACTATGATCGCATCTTGACAGAATAACCTAAATGCTCTATTTTTCTTTACTTGAAAATGTCGTATTCCAATAGTTTTTCCAATTATATTCAAACACATTGCTGTATTATATCTAATTGTTGTTAAAAAGGGAAACATTGTTTGTCGATCGTTAATGCAACAATGTCTATGAATAGAATTGGATACCCAATATTCCTAAGTTTTGCCCCAAAAAAATAAAGTAATAAGGAAGAGGAAAGCATCAAATTGTACATATATCGAGTAAGGAATTTTACTGAAAAGATAACGTGCAAGAGCCATTTTCCATAAAGTTCAAAAAAATGAGCACCATTCACATAAGTTAGCATTTAGGTAAGGAATTAACCATTCATTAATAAGAAAAGAAGAAAAGGAAAAAGCTGAGAGAAAAAGCTTTTGAGAAATGAATCCATTGGCAATTTGACAAAATGCAAAAAAAGTACAAAGCACATTGAATACCTTCATGATGAACCCTGTAATCTATCAGACCATGGCAAACCCACAGTAAGAGAAGATGTACCAGTACCACCCATATGGGTTTCTGCAGAACTTGTGAATTTACTCTACTTGGACCACTGCCAGATCTTAGAAACAGAAAAACTACACCTTTACTTCCAATGTTAATCTTCTTCCCCTCACCATCCCCATCAATTATGGAAGTCCCATTTTGTCCACCTCTCCCTTTCACAATTCTCATACTACCACCAACTCTATTGGCACATAGAGCAACTTGCAGCTCTTTCATATATTCTCACAGAAAATATCCTCTTTTCACTAACAATGGCATTTTCGGCAGGTTTTTCACCAGAAAGAAACCCACTTGCCCATTGCTGGAAAACCCATCTTCTTCCCTTGGATCCTTAAAACAAAAATTGGGTTTTCAATGTAAAGTCCAGCCCAGGAGTGTAAAGGTTTCCTCTATAAACGGAGCCAGTTGAATTAGACAGTAACCATGTGCAGGGCGGCCCAACAACTTTGGGCCTTAGGAGAAAATGTTAAGCGCCTTTTTTTATATATAAATATTAATTAAATTTTTTTTTTTTGAGATGCAAAATTGCTAGTTAAGTTTTTGTTTATAAGTTCCTCTAACATATTTTTTTTCAATTGATAATATGGCTAAACCATTTAATCTTTCTTATGACATAGTAAATCTTAAATAAAATTCTATTAATTTTAGTTTTAAAAAACTTTTTTCTGCAAATGCAAATATAATAGGTATTGTTAGTAATATTTTATAAGCAATATATGCATTTGGAATAGAATCTAGCCTTTTTAAATAATTAAGTACATTAATTGGAGTATTTTTATCTATTTGCATAACTAAGTACAATAAATTACTTTCTTAAAAAAAGTACAATAAATTAGTATCACTATAATACAACTTGGTTGATATGATATACATCAAATTATTAATTAGTATGATAACTTATAATAATTAATAAACTAAAAGTCTACAAAATACATGTATAATGCAGTGGGTGTGTGCCTATGCTACGATTATACTTTGAGATTGAGTCTGGGTCATGGGTTAGTATGTGTTGGCCAGCCAGCCAGCTATGAGATGTAGTGTAACCATGGCAGTGCTTGTGTCAGTGTGCTTTCCTGTCATTGTTGTCAACTGTATGTGCAATGGCAGTGTGCAGATTAAAAAATAAATTTTAAAATAGTGATACAATGAAGCCTTTTTAATCTTTTATATTTTATAATACAATAGGACATTTTTAATGCATTCTATTAATCAATAAAATGATTGAAAAAAAAATTGAAATTAAAATATATAGATAAATATATTATATATAATTTTTTTTTCTTTTTTTACAAGGGGGTCTTTTTTTATTTGGGAGCCTTAAGTAGTTACATCAGCTGCATGTGGCTTGGACGCGTTTGCATTCGCATCCCCTAATGAATTTTTTTTTTTTTTTTTACCTATGTGGCCCGAGACTGTTTGAAATAGGACCAAATATGGGCCAAAATACTTATTAAAAAAAAACATTAATTTCAAACTTATCTTTTATTTAGTTTTAGTTTCAAACTTTCGATATTGTATTCTAATTTATAAACATCATGTAATGCTTTATTATCTACTATTGCTCTTAAATTGATATATGTTTACCATTATATGAAAAAATGTTTAGTAATAGATAGAAAATATAAATAAAAATATACCTAATAATTAATTAATGAATGTATCTTGCCGCAGCGGTGATACGACAATTTTATAAAAAGTAGAACATGGGTGCGACAAGATACGTTTATTAATTAATTATTAAATATATTCTTATTTATATTTTCTATATATTGCTAAGCTTTTTTTTTTTTTTCATATAATGGTAAACATGATAACTAAATAAGCAATCAACATATTTTTTTAGTTATCAAAAAAAGAAAGAAAATCAACATATTTTTTTTCAATCAAGGGGGTTAGGGCTATGGCAAAGAAGATGCTGGTTTGAAGGAGATACCTTAGGATTAAGGTTGGTTTAGAAATGGAGAGATTAGATGCTTCTCTCTTGGAGAGGCAAAAGATCAAGCTTTTGAGAGCCCAGAAGCGGAGAGCCTTTTTTCACAAGGCATCGGCGAAAAGTTTTACCCATCAGAATGGGAACTATTTATTAGGTTTAACAAGAGTCTTCCTTCCCTTTGATGCTAGATTTTCTTCGGACGCTTCATTGATAGAAATGATGGAGAAGCTGATAATGATGGAAAATCAACTTTCCATTTGCACATTACGGTGGTATATGGGATAGTGGACACCCCCCCTTCCAATGTAGTATCATCATATTGGACTACCACATTCTATTAGACAGAGGCCACTTGCCCCCCCTACTTCAAAATGAGGGTGTTGTTGTTGTTCTTTATCTTTTTTTGGGTGTGTGTTTTTGAGAACTCCTTGGTTTGTATTATATTAGGGTGTGTTAAGACTTTTTTTTTTTTTTTTTGGTTTTTTGATAAGCTTTAATTTTCATTAAACTAAAAGGAAAGAGCTGGGATGAGCAGAGACTAAGGGGCTGCTGACAAAGAGCTTTTTATTGGATTTTGCAGCTATTTTGGATGATTGATATCTGATTGTATGCTTATAAAAAAAGAAATCAACTAAAATAATTATATTGATATATATATATATATATATATATATATAAATGTTATGTTATTATTATTGGCATTATTATTATTGGCATCATTATTGTGAGAGAAATACATGTGAGCGTTATTATTATTGGCACCATTACTGTGAGACAAATACATGTGAAGAGTAATTAAGTTTCAAAATAATTTATTCAAATTAAATTAATATCCTAAAGTGGGTGCTTTTTTTTTTTTTTTTGAGAAACGCCAGAAGAGAAGTGCTGAATAAAAAACAAATGAATTGAAGAGTTATACTAAAATGAAGTGAAGCAATTGTGTTATTTATAACCAAGAACTTCCTCGAAGTTTCTTAATGTCCTTTCAACTCACTTTCCAATGGTTAATAAAACCTTTCACACGTGAATTGTTGTTGTTTTAACTTTTAAAGTTTGTTTTATCACATTTCTCTCTCGCTCTCTCTCTCAAGCAAGGAAGCACAGGTGCACCATTTTCGTTGGTGCACTCTCGTCAAACTTTGTGGAACGCGCCATACGGTTTGGATGCAGTTGCACTCGCATCCCCTAACGAATTTTTTTTTTTTTTACCTACGTGACCCAATACGGTTCGAAATAGGACCCAATATGGGCCTAAATACTTATTAAAAAAAAACATTAATTTCAAACTTATCTTTTATTTAGTTTTAGTTTCAAACTTTCAATATTGTATTCTAATTTATGAACATCATGTAATGGTTATGTTTTCACTTTATTATCTACTATTGCTTTTAAATTGATATATGTTTTCCATTTTATGAAAAAAAAAATGTTTAGCAATATATAGAAAATAAAAATAAAAATATATCTAATAATTAATTAATGAACATATCTTGCTGCACCTGTGAGGTATGGGTTTCATTTGAGGATGTAGCCAGACAAGACGAAGGTGGAATCATGATCTAATTTAAGCTTATATATGTGCTAACTTCTGAGCTATTAGTCATAGATGAAATTGATTGTGCAGGGTCATGAACCAGCAAGTATCTATAGCTCAAAAATAAGGCAAAGATAAAGCCCTCGACATGGTTTAATTGTTTGATGTTATTGACATTATTTTTTTCTTATTTGCAGGTGCAGAAGGCCAGACAATCTGCTGCTAGTAAAGTCACCTGGGTTGTTAATAGTATTTTCAACTTAGTCAAATTGAGGGGATTTTGAATTTAGTATCTTTATGGTTTATGTGGGTTGATATTATAGTTTTCAAATTATTGTTAAAAATGTGCAAGGACATGTTCTCTCAGATGCAAGGAAGCACGGGTGCAACCACACCAGATTTGGTTGAACGCATCGTGCGGCTGTACGCACATCCCCTGATGATTTTTTTTACTAACACGGTCTGATTTAATAATTAATAAAAATATATAGAAAATAATTAATTAAAAAATGCTGAGCAATATATAAAAATATATTTAATAATTAATTAATTAATGTGTCCTGCCACACCCGTGTCCTACGTTTTCAAAAATTGTCATGTTGCCGAATAGCGCCGAACCCGAATCCACGCACATACTTTCTAGCTCTCAAGTTAGAAGTTTTCTTGTTCATATAATTAACTTTTTTTCATAAGTATATCGACACATATCAGGTCCTATCGAGTACTATTTTGAACTATATTAGGTTGCATCGAATAAAAATGGTCAGGGGACGCATGTGCAGTTGCGTCTAGGCCACACAATGCGTCCCGCTGAGTTCAACATGGGTGCGCCGACCAAAATAGTGCACTCGTGCTTCCCAATTTATAAAGCACATCATACTTTGTTAGTAAGACAAGCTTGCCCTAAATTTAAAAATAAAAAACAATAATAACAAAATCATAATAAAAAAAATACGTGTATAATTAAAAATAAATAAATTAAAACCCATATTCTTGTAGTCAATGATGTGTTAACATGCTTGGTCAAGAGCTTTCATTCTTTCTTCCTTCTCCGGCTCTAGGTAGTTGTGTAGTCGTGTTCCTGATTCCTGTAGAAAAAATTAATTATATACATACCTCTTCCACCTTGTAAAGAAAATACTGATGAAATTCAAATAAGAAGAAATTAATTATATACATACTTCAACCACCTTTGTCACCTTCTTTGACTAATTTCTTTAATCAACCTAGATGACATGCAAAATAAAAATAAAAATAATATTATGGTTAAGAACATTATATTCTTAAATCAAACTAGATAACATGCTAAAAAATTAATATTATGGTTAAGAACATTATGTAGGCACACAAGTTCTTAACTTTACATTTCATTAAAAGAACATTATGGACTCAAGTAAAAACAGAAAGAACATAATATTATGAGGAAAAAAACTTACCATAGGATAGAACCTTGGAAGTGTCTGGAACAACTCAATAAGCTTAAACAGTTGAAAACTAAAACATTTATAATAAATAATAATAATAATATCAATGTAGATTGTTATTTATTATGTATTAATTTATTTTGTTGAGAATGACTCATAATTCTTCTAACGTTGAATATGTTGCTGTATTATATGACAACACTGTCAATATGAAAATATTTTAAAAACAGATAATTTTAAATTCTCACTATAACACTATTAAAAGGTGGCACACCTTCCATTTCATACCATGGACCAGATAATTAATCATCCCAAAATCGTAGTACAAATGAACTGATTACTTTGTCAGTTATGACCTAACTTAAATATGCAAAAAAATTAAAAAATAAGAAACTATATCCATCAATAAATAATTTTTTTAAAAAAAATAGCAAACATATAAACTTACGGTTCATTTAATTGTTAACAATTCTTACATTGGAGCTGAAACCATCAAGTAACATTGGCCAAGTTACTGTGTCAGAATTGTTGTTATTGCTACTTCCACATTTGACCTTAAGCATTCTCCTCCTAAAATCCTCTAATATAGTGACAATCAAACAAATGGAAAAACCACTTTCATAATACCACATTTCTTCCCTCCTCGTTGTTTCAAAGGCAATCTCCATGTTATGATTAAGACTTTCCAGCCTTTCACATGCAAAAGCATATTGTGCAAGGCTATTTGCAATTCCATTGAGTTCCACATTAATCCATATAACCTTTAGATTGTGAGGAACAACAAATTTTTTTTTTTTGAAATCTATTTGATTAACATCATTGTAACCATCTTCATCAATTAAAAAATTAACAATTCTTTTAGCATCACTCTAAATTCTGAAGTCTTAAATAGGTGGGTCATAACTAAATAAACATTTGGCCCAAGCAATAATGACCTCACCTTCTAACAAAGAACTTTTTTAAACAAACTCTATTGCCTAATGCTTCATAAGCTAGAATAAATTTAGTAGGCAAACACTTCATAAGCTAGAATACACTCTTTGACACTCACATGCATATTGTGCAAGGCTATGTGCAATTCCATTGAGTTCCCCATTTATCCATATAACCTTTGAATTGTAAGGAACAACAAATTTTCTCTTAAACTCTATTAGCTTAACATCATTGCAACCAACTTCACCAGTTAAAAATTTAACAACAGTTTCAGCATCACTCTCAATTCTGAGGTTTATATTAGGTGGGTTATTCCTAAATAGACGTTTGGCCCAAGCAACAATGGCCTCACCTTCCAACAAAGAAGTTTTCTGAGAAAAATTTATTGCATTTTCTTAGCAAAACCTAGCACTAATAGGAAACTGGTTCTAGTCCCTAAAGATAAAACCTGTTCCGAGAAAAGACGTAGGTGTACGCCTTCTCATTGCCACATCAACAGACAAATTGTAAAGTCAGGTTCCTTAACTACCTCCTCCAAATAAATTGGATTACCTACACAATGAGTTTTCCCAAAGTTATTTTTCTAAAAGTGAGTCTACATACAAAACCCCATTTGTCAAAAGCTTCAAAATAATCAAACACAAAAATATACAAAGGAATCATAACACAATTCTCACAAAGCAATGGAAACAAGGACAAATCAAAATTGTACATAATAAAAGAATTTTACATTATATTTTTAAGTAATTCGCTAAACCACTTTTTCAGTTTTCTATAACTATTGAACATTCTGTAAACCAAGCCACCATATCAGCATTTCAAAGGAGTGAATTCTGGAAATAGTGACAGTTCTGCTAATAGTACAAGAAAACAAGAACCTAGATCAACAAACTACTATACTATACTATACTATACTATACTATACTATACTATACCATACTATACTATAATATAACATGCGTACCACAAGTTCTTAACGTTACATTTCATCAAAAGAACATTATGAACTCAAGTAAAAATAGAAAGACCTTAGTATTATTAGGAAAAAAACCTACAATAGAAGAGAACCTTGGAAGTATCCAGAACAGCTCAATAAGCTTAAACAGTTAAAAACCGAAACATTTATAATAATAAAATAATAATAATATCAATATACATAGTTATCTATTATGTATTAATTTATTTTGTTGAGAATGACTCACAGCTCTTCTGCCGTTGAATATGTTATTGTATTATATGATATCAACATTGTCAATATGAAAATATGTTAAAAATAGGTAATTTTAAATATTCACTTAAGATAACCTTATTGTAAAAGGTGGCACATCTTCCATTACATACCACGGCTAGATAATTCGTCATCCCAAAATTGTAGTACAAATGAACTAATTACTTTGTCAGTTATGGCCTCACTTAAATTTACAAAAATAAATAAATAAATAAAAATTAAGAGACTATATTCATGAAAATAACATAAATTAGATTAAATCATCACTGAGCCAATTACACTCAACAAGGAAAGAATAGACTCACAAATAAACACCATTGTGAAGAATAAACACTTTACTTCATATTAGACAGACTATATGTCATCATGAATTTCATCTAAAATATAGGGAATATAGTCAGGCAGTCAGCTTGACATTGATGACACATCAATTTCAAAAAAATTGCTAGACACCAAAAAAGTGCCAAATATTTCACACTTAGTGCCTTTTGTATTGTGGTGTTGCCTAGGAGAGGGGAATACTTGTGAGTGGGTGTGAAATACTAGGTGCATTTTTTAGGCGTTTGTGGCAATACATTTTAAAGTTCTTGAATCTAGGAAAAACTTCCCAACATTTCGAAAGGAAGACAATTCACTCAAAGAAGTTGGACATATTAGAAGAGAAATTACTAATGAAAGAAGTAGTAAAGAACATGCAATCCAATCTAATACATTTCAAATATGTAAAAATAATAAAAGAAAAGTTACCTGATAACTTGTAAGCTTTTGTTGGTGTTGCTGTTTCTGTGACTGAGTTTGGTTTAGGAATTGAAATTGCTATTGCTATTTTTGCTTTTGGTTTAGGCTTTGCAATGCGAGAACCTAAAGTTTTAGGATTATGTACAAAACTGGAACCTAATCTCAATAGAATGTCAAGAACCTAAAAAGAAATAAACAAGAAGCAAAAATTAATATAGCAGAAGCAAAGAATAATTAACAGAAAAGAAAAGAACAAAAAAAAAAAAAAAAAATTAAGCATACAGTCAAAATTTGAATTCCTCATCGAGTTGCTTTTTCAATTTCCATTTTTTGCTCTTCAATTTTTTCATTGCAATAGATTGCAACATTTTGAAATTTATTGCAACTAAAAATTTCATTGCAATAAGACTTTTTTCTTGTAGTGATTTGTAATTTGGTACTTTATTAGTAATTCCATTAATTTGTGTCAAAAATTACATTTTTTCAATGTTTCTTTAATATATATTATGAATTATAATTATGGTTATTTTTTTAGTATTGGTGTTGTTTCTGTGACTGAGTTTGGTTTAGGAATTGCAATTTCAATTGCTATTTTTGCTTTTGGTTTAGGCTTTGCAATGCGAGAACCTAAAGTTTTGGGATTATGTACGAAACTAGAACCTAATCTCAATAGAACGTCAAGAACCTAAAAAGAAATAAACAAGAAGCAAAAATTAATGCAGCAGAAGCAAAGAATAATTAACAGAAAAGAAAAGAACAAAAAAAAATAAAGCATACAGTCAAAATTTGAATTCCTCATCGAGTTGCTCTTTCAATTTCCTTTTTTTGCTCTTCAATTTTTTCATTGCAATAGATTGCAACATTTTGAAATTTATTACAACAAAAAATTTCGTTGCAACAAAAAATTTCGTTGCAATAAGACTTTTTTCTTGTAGTGATTTGTAATTTGGTAATTTATTAGTAATTCCACTAATTTGTGTCAAAAATTACATTTTTTCAATGTTTCTTCAATATATATTATGAATTACAATTATGGGTTTTTTTTGGTATTGGTGTTGCTGTTTTTGTGACTGAGTTTGGTTTAGGAATTGGAATTGCAATTGCTATTGCTATTTTTGCTTTTGGTTTAGGCTTTGCAATGCGAGAACCTAAAGTTTTGGGATTATGTTTGAAACTGGAACCTAATCTCAATAGAATGTCAAGAACCTAAAAAGAAATAAACAAGAAGCAAAAATTAATACAGCAGAAGCAAAGAATAATTAACAGAAAAGAAAAGAACAAAAAAAAATTAAGCATAAAGTCAAAATTTGAATTCCTCATCGAGTTGCTCTTTCAATCTCCTCTTTTTGCTCTTCAATTTTTTCATTGCAATAGATTGCAACATTTTGAAATTTATTGCAACAAAAAATTTCGTTGCAATAAAACTTTTTTCTTGTAGTGATTTGTAATTTGGTACTTTATTAGTAATTCCACTAATTTGTGTCAAAAATTACATTTGTTCAATGTTTCTTTAATATATATTGTCAGTACGTTTAGACCCCTTAACCCAACAGATTAACCTAGAGAATTAGCCAAGTTATTAACTTAGGTAATTTAATTAAACTAGGTTAACACAAATAAATATAAAAACAATAAAGCAGCGGAAAATAAACAACACAAAGATATGATGACCCAGGAAACCACACCGGTAAAAACCTGGGGAGGATTTGACCTAGCTATCCTCAAGGTAAACTGAATCCACTATGAAAGAATTGAAGTTTACACAATAGACTTAGACCACTAACGTCATATTGCTACCTGCCTGTAGGAAACTTACTACCATGACCCCATGATAGCTCCGAGATCCACGGACTCCTTCTTTCCGGAATTCTTCAGCAAATCCACAAGCGCACCTGCTTGTATATCTTTGTGCTCTTTGATTCTGCAACTGTAACGATCTACACAACTCTCGACATAAATCTCAAGTTTGTAAACCCTAAGTGTATGTGAAGGTAAACACCTCTAGATCTCACAATGAGATTCACAAACACAGCAAAACAGAACTCCCCAGAACACTAAAAACGTGGCTAGGGTTTTCCCTTTTATACTTAGGGCAAACATAAAACCCTATACATTAAAACGGGCTTGGGCTGAGTTGGAAAATTCTGCAGAAAAACGTTCTGTGCGATTTTCGATCGATCGAGTCATACAGAAAGTGAACAGTACTTCTGCATAAAAACTCGATTCCAACTTTACAATAAACCCCATACTTTGAGCAAGTCTAACACACGACTCAACATTGTTTTGATCATGGTTTGCCAACATACAAAATGAAGTTCTAAATACATTAGATCCTAGTCTTTAGAACCTAACATATATTATGAATTATAATTATTATGAATTATAATTATGGTTATTTTTTTAGTATTGGTGTTGTTGTTTCTGTGACTAAGTTTGGTTTAGGAATTGCAATTGCTATTGCTATTTTTGCTTTTGGTTTACGCTTTGCAATGCGAGAACCTAAAGTTTTGGGATTATGTACGAAACTGGAACCTAATCTCAATAGAATGTCAAGAACCTAAAAAGAAATAAACAAGAAGCAAAAATTAATGCAGCAGAAGCAAAGAATAATTAACATAAAAGAAAAGAACAAAAAAAAAAAAAAATTAAGCATACAGTCAAAATTTGAATTCCTCGTCGAGTTGCTTTTTCAATTTCCATTTTTTGCTCTTCAATTTTTTCATTGCAATAGATTGCAACATTTTGAAATTTATTGCAACAAAAAATTTTGTTGCAATAAGACTTTTTTCTTGTAATGATTTGTAATTTGATATTCTATTAGTAATTCCACTAATTTGTGTCAAAAATTACATTTTTTCAATGTTTCTTCAATATATATTATGAATTATAATTATTATGAATTATAATTATGGGTATTTTTTTAGTATTGGTGTTGCTGTTTCTGTGACTGAGTTTGGTTTAGGAATTGCAATTGCTATTGCTATTTTTGCTTTTGGTTTAGGCTTTGCAATGCGAGAACCTAAAGTTTTGGGATTATGTACGAAACTGGAACCTAATCTCAATAGAATGTCAAGAACCTAAAAAGAAATAAACAAGAAGCAAAAATTAATACAGCAGAAGCAAAGAATAATTAACATAAAATAAAAGAACAAAAAAAATTAAGCATACAGTCAAAATTTGAATTCCTCATCGAGTTGCTCTTTCGATTTCCCTTTTTTGCTCTTCAATTTTTTCATTGCAATAGATTGCAACATTTTGAAATTTATTGCAACAAAAATTTCGTTGCAATAAGACTTTTTTCTTGTAGTGATTTGTAATTTGGTACTTTATTAGTAATTCCATTAATTTGTGTCAAAAATTACATTTTTTCAATGTTTCTTTAATATATATTATGAATTATAATTATTATGAATTATAATTATGGGTATTTTTTTAGTGTTTTTCTTAATCGGAAAGTAGGATCTTACGATCCTCATGCCGATCTTACAATCCAATCCTTGAATCCTCTCACCGATGATCCTAATAACCTTGACTATACATAATGATGGGAGTTTTATTCATGTATTCCAAAGATAAATATAATTTAGCTTAAAAAGAAAAACCCACTTCCAACAAAAAGAAAGAACAATATGAGATTTCTAAGAATGATTTCTTCTTTTTGGAGAGAGCTACTTCCACAAAGTGACCACAAAATGACCCATTTGTCAATAGCTTCAAAATCATCAAACCCAAAAGCACTAAGTACAAACAAAAATATTGCTAGACTCATATAAAAAAAATCCAATTACTTGAATAATGAACAATATAGCATTGTAACAATGAGTTTTCCCAAAGTTATTTTTCTAAAGGTGAATCTACATACAAAACAAATTACAACCCATTTGTCAAAAGCTTCAAAATAATCAAATCCAAAATAAACGACTAGTGTTTTGAAGATTTTTGAAAGGACTATAGACGACTTAAAACTTTTCTTTTTAAAAAACATTATCAAATTGTATGTCTATTATAGGAAGTCATTCTATTTTTTCGATCCATATTTTGATGAATGCTTGTAATTTGTGTATTTAATTGTTTTGGTCACTTGTTGTATATTTCCAATATACTTGGGTAACTCCTTTTTATGATTGTGAATAAATTATCTTTACTTATAAAAAAAAATGTCTAACAAAATATAGACGTACGGGTGTGTGATATATAAAAGTTTCAATCCAAATCCTAGGGTGTGCGTCAATGTGAGATTTAAGAGTTTTAGCCCAAATCCGATGACCCAATCCATGGACAACCCAACTCAAATGCAAGTTATGTTATAATTTATAATATATATTGAATGCTAAACAAGTATTTCATGATAAGGTATGAATGTAACTATTGGATTGAAGTGTTCTTCTCAGTAATTAGAGGAAGAAAAGTATCATTTCACTATACAATCAGTAATTAATACTTAATAGTATGATTTTCTTTGTTGTGTCAAAAATGATTACCATGAGTCAATCTTTTTGAGGTTTGGGGTTCTGATCTTAGAGTCCATGTTTGTTGATCAAGGACAATTAGCCCAATCCAATTCATTTTGGCCAAGGGTTTGGTGAATTTAGTGTCAAACTGGGTCCATCCTAGTTTTGGGCTTGACTGCAATTTGCAGTTTCCATAAGTTGCTGGACAATGAGATCTTCTATAACTTCGCGCCATTCATGGGCCAAGGGTTGGATGAGGTCCATTTGTGTTTTCATTGATATGATACTAATTGAAAAAGTTTCTATTTAGATCCAAAGTAATTTATACTAGGGAATAAACAATTAATTAACAAGTTTAATGAATTCCAAATACAAGCAGATATATATATTAGCCACAAATATCATATACCAAATCTAAAGCAATAATGGTTTCTTAAAAAAAAAAAAAACTAAAGCAATATTAAAAATAGAGCAGTAAAAACACAATACAAGAATTCATAACAAAGTAAAAAACCTACGAAGAACCCTTTCAATGAGAAAACCACTATGACGATAAGGTAGTTCACTATAAACGAGCCAAAGTTTCTATTTAGATCCAAAGTAATTTATATAAGGGAATAAACAATTAATTAACAAGTTTAAGTATGAATTCCAAATACAAGCAGATATATTAACCACAAATATCATATACCAAATCTAAAGCAATAATGCTTTCTTAAAAAAAAAAAAAAAACTGAAGCAATATTAATAATAGAGTAGTAAAAACACAATACAAGATTTCGTAACAAGTTAAAAAACCTACAAAGAACCCTTTCTATGGGAAAACCACTATGACAGGTAGTTCACTATAAAAGAGCCATTTTATTGGCTACTCAAAACCTTTACCATTAGTTTCTATTGACCCAACAACCAATTCATTGATGTTACAACAACAACTTTCGAACCCGTGGACTTCTTCTATATGAATCCTTTCATGAAACCTCTTTAAATATTTGTTGTACTAAACTTAGTGGAAAAAATCTTTGCAATTTTAAGAAAAGTTTAGGTCTTAAGGATACGTTTTTTCTTATTTAAAAAAAGAAGAAGAAGAAGAATCATTTCTCTGTTTAAGCTTAAGAAAATGAACAAAATTAGATAGGTTTAGCTCTTGTACAATCATTTTTCTTACTTCTAAAAGTCTTTCAACAAGTAGTTTATATCAGTTCATAAAGTAAGGTTAAAAAAATATGGAATACGTCTCCCCCTCCCTCAAGCAAAATCCAAAATTCTGGATATGATAATTTCGCTTGAGCAAGCAATGAATAAGCTCTCGCGTAGAACATTGTTAAATGCCATTAGAAGGGGGATTATGTATTAAGGGTGTAACTAAATAGAACCATCATCATCAATGCATTCAAACATAATAAATCAACTATTATAATTGAAATAGAAACAAAACTACATAGTTACATCAACACCTAAAAGGATTACAAAATACCCTGAAGTAGTGATAATTACGGTAAAGAAAGTAAGAGTAATTAGACTGAGAAAGTGTAGTTCGTTTTGAATGTGCTCACTACTTATACGTGAGACTTGGACAATTACTTGTATCATATGGTGCACCATCCTTATTAATTATCCATGACTTTCACTGTGTTATCACCTTCTTTATTTCAAAATTTAACTCTTTTTTAATTTTGAAATTATTGTAAGTATGGCTTCCCACTGCCATCACTTTTAACAAGGGATTACAACATTTAACTCTTTTTTAATTTTGAAGTTATTGTAAGTATGGCTTCCCACTACCATCACTTTTAACAAAAAATTGTCGCGCGATCGATTATGTTAAATTGGGTTTTTTGGAGATCTTTTCTCTACTAGTAATCCGGTGGAATTTTCGGAATTACTTCTTGCAGTTACACCAAAAGTGACTGATGCAATGAATGATTGGCTGGTTCGCCCTTTTGTAGAGAGTGAAGTCAAAGGTGCTTTGAAACAAATGTACCCACTAAAGGCTCCAGGGCCAGATGGGATGCCTCCTCTTTTCTTCCAACACTTTTGGAGCACTAGTAGCACGGTGGTGACCAAAACGGTACTTGATTTTCTTAACTTTGGTATTTCTCCACCACATTTTAATGATACCCACATATCTCTTGTTCCAAAAATTAAAGAGCCAAAGAAGATAACTGATTATAGGCATATTAGTTTATGTAATGTTGTGTATAAGATCGCATCAAAAGCTATTGCAAATAGGCTGAAACGGTTTTTACCCTCGATTATTAGTGATACACAAAGTGCTTTTGTTCATGGAAGGTTGATCACAGATAATGTATTGGTGGCTTTTGAAACAATGCACCATATAAGTCAGGAAAAGGGGGGTAAAGTAGGGGAAATGACTCTTAAATTAGATATGAAGCTTATGATAGGGTAGAGTGGGTTTGGTTGGAAAAGGTCATGGAGAAATTGGGTTTTGCTGATAGGATAAGGGACTTGATTATGAGATGTGTTTCTACAGTCACTTATTCAGTTAAAATTAATGGGGTTCCGAGGGGACACATTATTCCATCTAGGGGACTCCGTCAAGGAGACCCTTTATCACCTTATCTCTTTCTTTTGTGTGCAGAAGGTTTGTCTACTTTGATTCAATCAGCGGTGGATAGGGGTCAAATGGAGGGGGTCAAAATTTGTAGAGGAGGCCCAAGATTATCTCACTTGTTTTTTGCAGACGATAGCCTGATTTTTTGCAAGTCCACACTTAAGGAATGTGATGAACTACAAAGATTGCTTGAGGTGTATGAGAAAGCTTCTGGTCAACAATTAAACCGTGCAAAGACATCTTTGTTTTTCAGTAGTAATACCTCCAGAGATGTCCAAGAGGAGATAAAGAATTGGTTTGGTGCCGAAATAATCAAGCAACATGAGAAGTATCTTGGTTTGCCTTCTTTGGTTGCAAGGAATAAAAGAACTACATTCAATGCTATCAAGGAGAAATTGGGAAAAGTGTTGGCGGGTTGGAAAGAGAGGTTACTTTCAAAGGCGGGGAAAGAGGTTCTAATTAAAGCAGTGGCCCAAGCAATATCGACTTACACCATGAGTTGCTTCAAACTTCCAGACTCGCTTTGTGATGATTTAATGGGGATGATTAGGAATTTTTGGTGGGGACAAAAGAATGAGGAAAGGAAAATTTCTTGGCTTAGTTGGGAGAAAATGTGTGAACCTAAATGTAATGGAGGAATGGGATTCAAGGATTTAAAATTGTTCAATAAGGCTTTGCTTGCAAAACAAGGCCGGTCTCTTCAAATGGGTGGCAACTCTCTTCTTTATAGGGTTCTCAAGGCTAGATACTTCCCAACTTGTGATTTTATTCATGCCTCGATTGGAAATAATCCTTCTTATACTTGGAGGAGTTTAATATTTACCCAAAGTCTAGTTAATGAGGGTTTAAGATGGAGGGTTGGTAATGGAGCAAATATAAAGGTTTGGCAAGACAAGTGGCTGCCATGGGGTTCGACTTATAGGGTCACTTCTCTTAGGTTATTTCTGAGTCTTGATACAAAGGTTGCTGATTTAATTGATCCACACACAGCAAGATGGAAAAATGAAGCTGGTATCTTGTTTGCAAGACATTTGGGGCTGAAGAATGGAGTGTTAGAAGGAGATTCTTTGATTGTTTCTACTGCTCTCAAGCAGGTAGCATAGCCTCTTACTTCAGTTGCTGCTATTGTAGAAGGAATTAATGTCTTGAGTTCAGATGTTGGGGTTGTTGCTTATTCTCACGTGCGAAGGACTGGTAATAAGCCAGCCCACATTTTAGCACGACAAGCTCAAAGCTTTGTCAATGATGTAATTTGGATTGAAGAGATTCCTTGTTGTAGTCAGCAAGCTCTTGTCCATGATGTACTTGGTTCTTGATGTTTAATAATATTTCAGTGTATGTTTTTATAAAAAAAAATCCGATAACACCAACTTCCTTATTTCCGCCATCAACAAAGACACATGTCACCAACAATTTTTCTCCATCCCATTAATCAAACCACTCCCTGTGGGATCTCCCACCCCACTCTTCACACTCCCTTCCCATTCCTTAGGTCTCACCTCTTTCCAATATCTCAACACTTTCTTTCTCCTTCACCACCCTGAATATCCCCATTACAATGACATCCCTCTTCTCACCTATAACCCCACCACTCAACAATCTCTCACTCTTCCTCTCGATCCTCCACTCCCTACAACTACAACTATTACTTGGGAGGTTAGAACCCATTTTGGCTTCGACCCTTCAACCAAACTCCACAAAGTCCTCCGCGTTAAATGGACCAAATGCATTCCACAATCAATTCCTAGAGTTATTAATATGGTGTGCACGGTTTTGACAATTGTTAGCAACATGTCGTGGAGAGAGGTAAATCATGTGCCGCCGCTTGTTGATTCTACCAAGTGTGGCATTGGTGGGAAAAGTAGTGTTTGTGTTAATGGTGCAATACATTGGTTAACACAGTATGGGGATTCCATTGTGGCTTTTGATCTCAGAGATGAGAATTTTAGACTTATCCCACTTCCCCATGACTTCAAAAAAAAAAAAAAAAAAATCTGCACCGTTCCGTTTGGAATTTGAACGGTTAGTTGAGCTTGATGGGTGCTTGGCCTTGGTAGCTGACGTATATAGCGGAGTTGAGGATGATTACATGTTGCAGTTGTGGATACTAAAGGATTACCACAATCATGTGTGGGTTATGAAGACTATACTCTTTCCATTTGAGTGGAGCGACTGTGGTCAACCTGTTCCTATTGGGACTATCCCAACGGGGGAGATATTGCTAAAGCCGCATTCTTTGAGTAAGAGCCTTGCGTGGCTGCTTTTCTATAATACGGAGGGACATTGTTTCAAGAAGGCTGAAATTACCGGTTTGCCTAAATGGGTTTATTCGGGTGGTCTTCAAAATATCAGAAGCGTTTCTCTGTTTGATAGAACCTCAGAATGGGGCAGTTGTTGAACCTCAAACTCAATTCAAGTTAGTTGATGAAAAGCTATTGTCTCAGTCAAAAGAATCTGTATCTGAGTTACCAGTGGAATTGGAGTCTGAACCTTCATCACACTTTACTTTAGAGGATAAGGAGGACCTACAAACTGACATCATATCAAGAGGGGAGGAAAATTCTGAGAATGTTGAAGCTGGGTCTAATAAAGGAAAAGACTGGAGGAGAGTGAGAAAAAATTATGAGAGCCGTTACATTTGCGTTGCAGCCACCCTTACAGTAAATGGAAAGAAAACTGCTGGGGCAGTGTTGAAACAAATGTTTACAGATGCCAATTGGGTCAGTGGAAACTACCTCCATTGTCACAACCCCAGGTGCCCCATCTATTTCTGGTTGCCTACTATTTTCTCTAGTGATATTCTTTTCCCCTTGCTAGTAATACATGGTGAAATATTAGGTTTACTGCTGGCTCAATGGAAAATTTTCAGTATCACAATGCAATGTGTGTGTGTGTCTTTATAAATTATAGTATGTATATTAATTATAGTATGTACTATTTAGGACTCTATCTAGAAAGAGTAAGTGTATGGTGATTTTTTTTTTTTTTTTTTTTGAGAAGGAAGTGTATGGTGATCTAATGACTTATCTTAACAACAATTGCTAAATGCCAGTTCAGTCACTTACATTTAGCCCACTATAAGGCTGTTTACAACCATGCAAAAGAATTATATTATGGTGCCATAGCACATGAAATGATGAAATCATACACATGGTTGGAGATGTTTACTCCGTGCACTATATTCGTATGCATATACGTCTACATCTATATTTCCATGGTGATCCTTTTGATTCACATTGTCAATGCCTAAATGCTATCACTGGGCATGAGTTCAGATTATAAATTTTGGACCACTTCCGGGCCTGTAAATGACAATTTAATCCCTTGCTTGGTACATTGAAGTATTCTGTAGATAAGCATTATTAATTTTTCTGTGTAATAACTAATAACGAAATATTGGATAATAGAATTGAGAGGGATAGGCAGGGCATATATATGAAATTTGTGATACATACCCATCGCTCCTGAACTATGTGGGTCAAAATTATGATATCTTCCACTTCAGCAGATCCTTAGCCAACTCATTGGCAGCACTGTTTTAAAAACCGGACCGGACCGGCCGGTCCGACCAGTTCAACCGGGAACCGGGAGCCAGTCCGGTCCAGTTAAAACCTCCAGAACCGGTCAACAACCGGTCAAAAACCGGAAAACCGGCCAAAAACCGGGGTTGAACCGGAAATTTGAAAAAAAACGGTTCGATGACCAGTTCGGTTTTTAAAACCATGATTGGCAGTTTGGCAAATGATTTAACAATAGCTTGATTGCATTGTCAATCATTAGTGTAGAATTTCAGGTGAGGCCTTGCATGTTTGTTGGGTGGAGCCCCATAGGTGTGCAGCCATTATCATGTGCTTAGCTCATGGGAATTAGTGTCGATTAAGAATGGGAGGAGTTAGGAGGCGGGAATTTAACCTCAAATAATACTTCAGGTGGGAAAAAAAAAATGCAACTCCAGTGATTTATGTTGAGATATAACTTCTTATGTTCCAGTTCTAGCCAAATGGCGTGACCTTTTTATCTAGTAAAGACTTAGAGAACTCACGGTTTTCTTTTTATCTGGAGTTGACTCAACACACCCTGCATCAAATTGTCTAATTTTTATCATCAATCAAACACTTTTCATTTATATATATAATACATACATACATATATATATACACCACTTTGCTACGGTAAATTACTAATCTTGGCAGTTCCCTATAGCAAGAAGGCAAAATATTTTGTCTTTGACTACATCAATGTTGGCACTTAAAATTAGAGTGTAAGGTGGTTAAATAGCTAACCACCACCAATGGCAATGCTCTAAAGAAAAAGTAAACTAATTTAATAACTAAAGTAAAGAAGCATATAAATTTTGAGATATTAAAAATTAAATTAGTAGCAAGTAGCAACGTATCACAAAGATCAACCTACTCAAACTATATAATGAGTCAATGACAAAGTTTTCTTTATCACAACAATGAGTTAAAAATTATAAATAGAGAGACAAACCATGTAAAAATTAATTTTTCTCCTATATTCCTCCATAATCATGTTTTTTTTTTTTTAAATACTAAGCCGGTGGGTATGCTAAAAGTCATGAAGAAAAGAGAAATATATGGTGTTAGTTCAGGCAATTATTGAGAGATTAATGAGATAACAGTAAAAATAAGTAAATGTGATATTTTGATTAACAGTAAAAAAAACTTAACAAAAAGATGTAAAAAAAAAAAAAAGCTAAATTCAAAATTAAAGCGCCACATGGCAGGACATTATACATTCTCGCATTATATATAAATACATATATATATATATATATATATATATTGATATTGATTGGATACTCAATATTCCTAACTTTTGCCCCAAAAAAAAGGCACGGAGGAGGAAGAAAGCGTCAAATTGTAGATGTACTTGAAAATGATGAAGTGCAAGAGCATTTTCCATAGAGTTCAACAAACCGAGCTCCATTCACATAAGTTAGCATTAGGAAAGGAATTATCCATTCATTAAGAAAAGAAGGAAAAAGCTTTTGAGAAATGGACCTATTGACCATTTGACATAATGCAAAAAAGTTAAAAGCGCATTGAATACCTTCATGGTGAACCCTATAATCTATCGACCATGGCAAAGCCATAGTACAAGAGGATGTACCAGTGGACCACTGCCAGATCTTAGAAACAGAAAATCTACACCTTTACTTCTAATGTTAATCTTCTTCACCTCACCATCCCCATCCCCCATTTTGTCCCTCTCCCTTTCATAATTCTCGTACTACCACCGTTCTATTGGGACATAGAGCAACTTGCAGCTCTGAATCAGCAACCACATATTTATATGATCCCAATGAGTGACATCTTGCATCCAAACTACTACTGCTGGTCTCTCCCACTCCTCTCTCTACTACAGCTCCTACTCCATTTGAGCCAAGTCCCACAGAAAATACACTCTTTTTACTAATAATGGCATTTTCTGCAGGCTTTTAACCAGAAAGAAACCCACTTGCCCCATTGCTTGAAAACCCATCTTCTTCCCTTGGGTCCTCAAAACAAAAAACTGGGTTTTCAATGGAAAGCCCAACAACCCCAGGTGTGTAAAGGTTCCCTCTACAAAGAGGGCAAGTTGAATTAGATAGTAACCATGTGCCTATACAATCAATATGAAAAGCATGGCTAAACATTGGAAGCAACCTCAACTTGTCTTGTTCTGAAAACTCACAAAGACAAACTGCACAATCAAATGGCTCTTTCAGACCCATTATCTCTTTATAGAGGAAAACTGGGAGAGCATCTATGAAAGCTTGATCTAGGTCAGAATCAAGAAAGTTGAAAGGGTTGTTGCAATTGTCTCTTACAAGCATCAGACTCAGAAATCTCTGGGAGTCTGTTTGATTCATTGATTGATGATGAAGATCTATGTTTTGTGAGAAATCTAATAAGCAAGTGAAGTAGATCAGATATAAAAAAGATGACAGCTAGAATAACTATGAAAAAAAGAATTGCTGGGCTTATTTTACTTCCAGATGATGATGATGGGCTCGGTTGGTTCTGGTAATTAGTATTATATGGCAACGAAGGAGATGAAGAAGGTGAAAGTAGATGAGAGAGAGGAGGGCTGGTGAGAAAACCATTTCTCAGTCTGACTTGAGATTGAACCAAAGACATTTTAGGATATTGGCATACTTAATTCACCACCACTTTTCTCAGCTGAATTGCAACAAACACTCAGTTATCAATGTGCTGAGTGTAACCCTCAATACACAATTTTTCCTTGCTACCTTTGACAACAAAGAATCAAACCCCAACTCATGTAATGTGGCAAAAAAGCAAATAGTCACTTGTATTTCTTGCACTCACAAGAAACCCAAATACAGTTTAATCAAATAATATGCAGAAAAAATCTAATTTTATTTTGACTCAGATTTGTAAACCAAACTGGTTAAAAGGAAAATATTTTATTGTTACCAGAAACTCCAGTTCTAATCTTTTGCATTGACAAGAAAGAATATAGAAAAAGGAACAGCTTTTCATAGACAGTAACCATGTTTGGTAAAGATTTCCTCTATAAAGGGGGCAAGTTAAATTAGACAGTAATCATGTGTCTATTGACTGTTTTATACAAAGAACTATAAAGGAAAACATTTTGAGAATCAGTAGTTTCAAAACAGAGTCCAAACTAACTTGTCTGAATTCCACACACAAAACAACAAGGAAGTAATTCATGTACCAAAGGTTAATTTAGAACCTCAATCACTTTTCCTTACTTTTGCTCTACAACTCCCCAAAAATACAAGTTGTCAAAGGTGTGTTCAAATGCTTGGCAAAGAGCTTTCATTCTTTCTACCTTCTCCTCCTCTAGGTATTTGAATAGACGTGTACTTGATTTCTGTAGAAGAAATTAAATATATTCATACTACTACCAACTTGTAAACAAACTACTAATGCAACTCAAATAAGAAGAAATTAATTATATACATACTTTTATCACATCGTTCACCCATTTGGAGTGACTTCTAAAATCAACCTAGATGACATGCAAAAAAAAAATTTAATATTATGGTTAAGAACATTATGCAAATACCACAAGTTCTTAACGTTACACAAGTAAAAACAAAAAGACCACAGTATTATAAGGAAGAAAACTTACCATAGAATAGATCCCTGGAAACATCTAGAACGGCTCAATAAGCTTAATCAACCGAACGTCTATTTAGGAATAACCCACCTAATATGAACCTCAGAATTGAGAATGATGCTGAAACTGTTGTTAAATTTTTAACTGGTGAAGCCGGTTGCAATGATATTAAGCTAATAGAGTTCAAGAGAAAATTTGTTGTTCCTTACAATTTAAAGGTTATATGGATAAATTGGGAACTCAACGGAATTGCACATAGCCTTGCACAATATGCATGTGAGCGTCAAAGGCTGAAGAGTCTTAATCATAACATGGGGACTGCATTTAAAACAACAAAAAGGGAAGAAGTGTGGGATTACAAAAACGGTTTTCCAGCGGGTTTGATTGCCACCATATTAGAGGACTATGGGAGGAGAATGGTCAAGGTCAAATTTGGAAGTAACAACATTGTTGACACTGTAAGTTGGCCAATGTTACACAATACCATTGTGTAACATTGGCGACCTTAACCATTCTCCTCCCATAGTCCTCTAATATGGTGGCAATCAAACCCGCTGGAAAACCGTTTTCGTAATCCCACACTTCTTCCCTTTTTGTTGTTTTAAATGCAGTCCTCGTGCTATGATTAAGACTCTCCAGCCTTTGACGCTCACATGCATATTGTGCAAAGCTATATGCAATTCCGTTGAGTTTCCCATTTATCCATATAACCTTTAAATTGTAAGGAACAACAAATTTTCTCTTGAACTTTATTAGCTTAACATCATTGCAACCAGCTTCACCAGTTAAAAATTTAACAACAGTTTCAGCATCACTCTCAATTTTGAGGTTCATATTAAGTGTGTTATTCCTAAATAGACTTTCGGCCTAGGCAACAATGGCCTCACCTTCCAACAAAGAAGTTTTTTGAGCAAAATTTATTGCATTTTCTTGGCAAAACCCAGCACTAATAGGAAACCAATTCTGGTCCCTAAGGATAAAACCCATTTTGAGAAAAGACGTAGGTGTGCGCCTTCTCATTGCCGCATCAACAGACAAGTTAAGATTTATTGTGAAGTCAGGTTCCCTAACTACCTCCTCCAAATAAATTGGATTACCTACACAATGAGTTTTCCCAAAGTTATTTTTCTAAAGTGAGTCTACATACAAAACCCCATTTGTCAAAAGCTTCAAAATAATCAAACACAAAAATATACAAAGCAATCAGAACACAATTTCCACAAAAAAATGGAAACAAGGACAAACCAAAATTTTACATAATAAAAGAATTTTACATTATATTTTTTTAAGTAATTTGCTAAGCCACTTTCAGTTTTCTATAACTATTGAACATTCTGTAAACCAAGCCACCATACTACAACAAATCTGACTATTTTCAAGGGTAAAAACCCTTGAAAAAAGTATTAAAAAACCTTGAGAAAAATTATTTTAAGAGTCCAATTGACCCTTGATATCCTTCAATACTTTTACCGTCGAAAAGGAAATTTTGAAGGCCTTCGTGGCCCTCAAAACAAGTGCTCTAATCTTATTTTGAGGGTCAAGAGACCCTTATATAACCTTTTACCAAGGTTTAAAATATTTACATTTACAATCCTTGATAAGTTTTTTTTTTTTTAAAACCACAATCATGCACTATATATATATATATATATATATATATATATACACGCGCACGCACACAAAAATTCAGCAAAAATTCAGAATTGTTGAGATGATATGCTATGATATTGATGTATAGCAAAAGTGATATCAATGGTCTCAAAAGTGATATGTCAATTATTGTTTAAGAGAAAATATATCAACCACACTGTACAAAGACCAAATCTGTCCAAGAGTTAGAAGTTTTGATACATTTTATTCCTCATCATCATCTCCAAAGCAAGAAGTTATCAGCTAGTGCAATTGAACATTTCAGCCATTATGGGTGCCCTCAAGTTTCTGAAAAAGAGGGAATGATACAGATTATGAAATTCAAACATGTAAGGAACACTAGAAGAAACACATGAAGAATAACCTAAAAGCTAGTGAGATACCAAATCGTCCAATAAATAAGCTTACACCTATATAAACTAATATTGATGTGAATGGGCTCTCACATAACCATGGAAATCAATGGAAGGAAATCATTAGACACATAATTTATGGCTATAAAGAATAGAACACCAAAACAAAATTTAAAAAATTAATCCATCTCCATTCTTTTCGATCATTCAATCATATTATAACAAGTGAGGAAGGAGTAGTCAAACCCCGGTTCTCCTCACAACGAAAACCAAGCAATGCCGCTAAGCTACAACTACGATACATGAGGATGACTGCCAAATTTTACTCACAATTAATGCATAACTAAAAAGATGCAATGAAATCAGTATATATAAAAGTAAATAAATTACCGAGCACCCTTCGCAAGAGCATCAGATGCAGGTTGTGGTCTACCGCAGACCATGTAAAACTCAGAAGCCCTTTTATAGAAATTGGCAACTTCAGCCCAATTGCCTACTTCTTTAGCTAAAGCTGTAGCTGACTCCATATGCTTAGCAGCATACCAGGGTACCATAATTATTATTAACTTGTAAAGGACTTAAACAACGACAACTTCATTAAACAACATAAGAAATGAAATACTAAGTACTAAGAGAGGATACGAGGAGAGCATTTCTCGTCCTTTGGAAGCCTTTTAAAATGCAATTTTTGCTTTTTCATGGTTCTTGGCGACCCTATACCCAATAGCTATATACCAAATCAATAAAATGTAGAAATCAAAAACAAGAATTTTTATAACTTTGTATTGAATAGTAGTATAGAGGAGAAAGTAGAAGTACCTTGCTCATATAACTGGGTAGCAGATTTCCAATCGGCACTCCACCTTGTGAGTCTCAGTTTTGTTCTGATTTATAAAATAATAGAAGCGAAGCCCAATTCAGATGAAGAGCCCATTTCAGTCTAACACACAGCCAGGTGATTTCCATTGTTTTGGTGTTCTATTCTTTTTGGGGTTTATTATTAGCAATTGGACAATGTTAATAATAAATAATCACAGTTACCAGAGCTACTTGAGAGATTGCGTTTCATCGTCACTCAATATTCGAACTTCTGATAATTAAAAATTAAAAAGCTAGATCTGAAGCAAATTAATTATTACACTAATACGCATACAAAAAGAGTGCATATTACAATATTAAAACTTGAAAATCATTCAGGAGTTGCAATATTAGCTGCCTCCCTACAATTAAACCCTAAATTTCCAAAATCAAAGGATGAAATAGGTATTCTCATTTAATAACAGCAACAAGAGTCACCATTACAATTCCAACCTCAAACTACCATATTAAAACTGAAAGGTTTCTCACCATGACTGAACCCTGTATGATAGGCTCTTGGGAAAGTGACAACAAATTCCCCAGCATTTTGCACTAACCTAATTTGAAGCAATTAATAGACTAAGAGACATATGAATTCATGCCATACCTAAGATAATGAATGCATATCACAAGCAGCTATAATCAAGGATGCTGTAATGGATTGCAAAGAATATTTTCAGTGTGCAATCAATGTGATTTTATTCTCTTTCAACCAATATTTCAACTTCTACCATTAATCAGGTTGAAATTGCAGGTTAGAGGAATCAGAGCAAGAGTTAATCCTAAGCTAATAACATCATTAGTTATTCAAGCCATTAAATGTGATTCATGCACTGATAAATACTTCAGGTGACATCACTGTGGTCTTCTCCCCCAGAGTTGCAAAAGTAACTAACCAAAGATAGATGAAAAATATGCTTAGTAGATTACAATGTATAGAGAAACATACAAAGTAACTTAACTCCTTTACGCAATAAAGAAATTAACCAACCCTTATCAAAACATATTAGCTTTGAAGGTTAGAGAAACATAAAATGAAATATTATTCTTCCAATTTGTTGAAACAGGTTAGTTTAATTGCTAAACTCTTTTAAGCAATCTAACTAACATGACCCTAAGGACAGAGTGATCCCTTTTTCTTTTTTTTTTTTTGATAGGTAAGCAGAAAACTTTTATAAATGATAGAAAAAAGAGAAACACAAGAAGTTCATGATGATGAACATCAAGAAATAAAAGGAACAAACAGTACAATAAACAGAGGGTAATCAAGAAACTAAGCTAAGGGAGGAAAAAAACTCAGAGAGAGAAGAACAATCAGTAAAACCCCAACAACGAGACTTTCCAAAACATTCTTCATCAGTGATAAACATCGAAATGCAACAATTTCCAATGAAATTTCACACACACACGTGCACAAAATCAGGGTAATGTCTATGTCAATCCATATCCTTTCTAAAACATTCTGCACCTGCTATAAACAACCAAGTTTATCAATTTGAAACAGAATTTCGCGTGCGCGCACACACACACATATTAGAAACATGTTAGGCTAATAGCTTATAGGACAAAACAAGTTAGTTTCTCCGCTTAACTCCTTTAATTGCTTAAAGTAGTTAACCAACTGTTATCAAAACAAGTTAGCTTCAAAGGTTCGAGAGTCATCAAATTAACTATTATCCTTTGAATTTGTCGAACCAAGTTAGTTTAATTGCTTAACCAATCTAAATAACTTGACCCCACAAGAACAGAGTAATCTCTTTGTCAATGCAGGATGGGAGTGAAGACCCATCATTTGGTCCCACATTGCCCCATTGTCATCATTAAAAAAAAGTGATACTTAACTTGAAAACGGCAAAAAACTAGCCATAACAAGGATGGAGAATGGAGAGAGACATTAATTTAAAAGCCTAAAACCAGTCTTATGTATGACATTCAAGATAATACAAAGATAATTAATGAAATACGTCTGCCTTCTATATAAAATGCGTGGACATTTGGTTGCTGTATTATCTTCTCATTGACAATCTCAAACTACATTTATTAAATAGAGTTATCTTTTCCTTTATAAGTTAATTATAACCTCTATGATTATAATCTTTTTAACCTTATAAAATAAATCAAGTGACTTCATGAAACTTAAACTTTTGTGCATGTGAGCACAAAAATCCCAGTAGCTTACCCTCTGTCATACCTTGTTGTTCACGCGCTCACGCGCCACCACAGCCACGGTTCTTGGCAGATCCGTGGAGTCTTTAACCTCTGCATCACCGATTCATGTTCAACGCACCGTTTGGGGCTCTGCTAGGTAGTAGATCGAGAAGTTAAGTTCTTGATTTTAGAGAGAGAGAGAGGGATCGGAATAATATGAAGTGTTTGGCTCGGGTTTAGAGAGAGAAAAAGGATGAGAGGTTGGGAACCACCATCTTGGTGGTGGTGGTTAGGCTTCACGATGGAGCTAGGAGGCTGTGCCTCGTTTAGATCGAAGAGAGGGTGAGACCGATCCAGAACGAGAGAGGTTATATGTTTCGGTTTTAGAGAGAAGTTATGGCTGAGTTGTGAAACCACCGCCGATAGTGGTGGTGATGAGCTTGAGAGGCTTTAGCCATGGTTGTCTGAGATGGAGAGATAGTTCAGATCCGACGATTAGAGAGAGATTTCGAGCAGAGAATTGGTTCGGAGATGGAGAAGACCACCGTAGTGGTGTTGCTGATGATCGGAGTGATGAGTTCAAGGTATTGGGCCATGGAGGCTCGGGTGAGTGAGAGAGAGTGACGGTGAAGATGGAGGCTCTGGTGAGAGAGAGAAAGCGCCCGCTTGTTTGCACTTTCCTCTAGCAAAACGCACTTTTTGAAACCAGAGTAGCGACGATGAAGCCGAAGCCAGCGGAAGAGAGATTGTGAGACAAGAGCAGAGGCATGTCATCCTTGAACTCCATCTCTACGCCGCAGAAGCGGGATTCCTTGTCCCCTGACATTTCACCTAGCGGCATTTTCTTTGGGTTTGCCGAGATCTCTCTATTTTTCATTTTGATCTTTCTCAGTTCGTCACTCTCTCCCCTTTGATGAAGTAATAGTTTAGAGGATGCGAAACAGAGTTAGAGAGAGAGAGGCGTTGAAACTTGAAAGAAGACAAAATGTGAAGAAGTGTGTGGAGCAAAATTAACTCACCTTAATTGATTTTTAATTGACATGCATGAGGTTGGATGACAACTTTGAGAGGAGTTCGGCTTGGTTCTTGGAAGCTAATGGATGAAATTAGAGAAAATGAGAAGCAGAGGGAAAATAAGAGTGGATGCGAGAATATAAAGGTGGAAGAAGATAAGGTTGAAAGGAAACGTGTGGTTGAGAATAAAATAAGAGAAGTAAAAAAAAAAAAAAAAAAAGGTAAAGGTAGAGTGGGATACGTGTGCATAGGAAATTTACAAAATAAAAATTAGGACCCAACAAATTTTCACAAAAGTTTCAAATAGGTATCTACTATTTTATTAGACCAGTATTGACCGTAACTAAAAAATAAATTGGTTGTGAAAATATTATCACATTTTATTATATTTTTGAACTTTTTAAATTATTGCTATTTTCTTTAGAAAAAAAATAGTGTTATTGACATAATATTTTTATAATAATTTCATAATAAATTTTACACAATAAATTGTTATTAGTTCTCATTTAGACATACTAGTGACATTATTATTTTTTTATCTATTATTAACAACTTGTTATATAGACTTTATTATAAAATTTTTGTAAAAATACTGTGTCCATAACTTGCATTAAGAGAGATAATTAAAACAAAGAATTCTCTTAAATATATAAAAATATATATATATATATATATATATATCTTGCCCTTTTTGGTAATTTACAACTCAAATCTCCATTTTTATAAGTGCTAGCTAAACACTCAACTTAAAAAAAAAAAAAAACACTTTTTAACAATTTTTACCAAACACTTAATTTTTTCAAAGAACTCAGTTTCATACCGCACTTTTTAAAAACTCTACTTTTTCAAAAAGTCCAATTACAAAAAACTGAACCAAACTCATCCAAGTAAGAGAGTGAGGGTTTTTTTATATACAGGTTGAGTATAGATAATATCCATATTCTATCCGAACTATTTGGATAATATCCATACTCTACCCAATTAGGTTCTACCCGAAGAACCGGTATTACACAAAACATTTGGATTGGGTATGATATCTAAGGCCCTCTTTGGTTTTTTTTTTTTTTATTATTGCTCATCGCTCATCACTCCTCACTCAATTTTTGTCACTCGTCACTTAAAATACCTTAATTTTTCCAACTCCACCCATTTGTTAGTCATCACTCAGTGACTTTGTTTCAAAAAAAAAAAAAAAAAAAACTAAAAAGTCAATCCTTACGACTGGTTGCGTTGTTTCAAAAAAAAAATTTAATAATAATAAAACCCAAAAATGTCAAACATTGCAGCTACCATGTCAGAGAAGGTGGGCTTAATTACGAAAATGTCATTAGAAACTGAGAGTTTTGGAAACTGAAAGCACCTAAAATGTGTTTTCAGTTTCCATAACTCATTACTCAAAAATTAGAGAATTGAGTGATGAAAACAAAAACTGAAAACAATGCCAAATAGAGTTTTTTTAATGGGACCCACATATTTTGAGTTATGAACAGAATTATGAGTTATGGAAATAACAAATCCAAACACCCCTAATTATCTCTCACTTTAGGATTGGTTTTTTTATTAATTAAGGTTTTTTAATAAATTAATCAGTAAACAATATATTAAATTAAAGGCAAAATGATGTCATTTTGGGGGATTTCAAATGATAATGAAATTGTGGAGTTTTGAAACTTAGAAAACTGAAATAAAAGAAAACAAATATTTAGATAATTGAAATGAAAAATAATGAAACTTAAATGATGAATTTTGGGAAGTTGAGCTTTTTTTGTGGTTAAAATATTATTTTGATTTCTAAATTTTATCAAAATTTTTATTTTTAATCTTTAAATTAATTTTTTTATCTCACATTTTGTAAAGAGTTTTTTTTTTAAATAATTCAAAGATAAAAAAAAAGATTAAATAGAAATTTTTTTTAATAGTTTAAGAATGAAAAATAAACTTTTGATAAAATTTAAGGATGAAAAATAAAACATTTTTAATAGTTCAGGGCAAAAAATGAATTTTTCAATTGTTTAGAAACTAGCAACTAACTTTTTAAAGTTTAGAAATAAAAGAATATAAATTTTTGATAAAGTTTAAGGGACATAATAATAATAATAATAATAATAATAATAATAATAATAATAATAATAATAATAATAATAATAATAATAATAATATTATTATTATTATTATTATTATTATTATTATTATTGATAACTTATTATTATTATCTATATATATCATATCATATAAAATAAAAGTTGGGCTTAGACGCCATGGTTGCGCCAAGTGACGTTACCATATTGCAGAAATTTTTACAAACTAGTAAGTTTCCCGTGCGATGCACGGAAAATGTTGTAATATCTTATGTGAAATGGTTTTGGAATATGCTGTATAAGTATTATAGAAAAATTGGTATAGAACTTTATTAGTAATGAGTTCATAATAAAAAGTAACAATTATAAATTGTATACACATATTCTATAATTATCCAATTGAAGGAATGAGAAAAAAAAAAAAATACAACTTTGGAGGAATATTATAGAATAAAAGTTGATATAGAATATGTCTTTTTCTTTCTTCTTAATTCTTAAACAAAATACACATTTCAAACACCCATAGTAATCATATCATTTACAAAACTCACGAATCCACAATGTCCAACCTTAACAACAAAATCGTAATTGCCATTGTTACTCAATATAAAACTCAAGCTCCCCTTCCTTGGCTATAGCCAACTCATACGGGTTAGAATTAGATGAAACAACAATGTTAAAGTTAGATAGGTATTGTCGAAAGATTGAAGGTAAATGACATCGTTTTTTATCTGTGTATTTGATATGGGATGTCACAAAGGACTATGTATATATGTGTGTGTGTGTATATATATATATATATATTTATATTTATATATAAAAAAGGGTAGAAGTGCAAGAGGTAAAAATGGTGAATTAAAATGCAAAGAGTTTTGTGAGTATATGTGAGGGATGAAAAGTCTTGAAACATTGAACCATATAAAACAAAAAGACAGTATTTAATTTGTTCTTATCTCTAATGTGACACTTGAGAATATTTCAATTCTTTTTGTATAGAATGTGCCACTTGGCAGAACCTCATGCACTCCCACATGAAGTCTCTGCTTTTATATATATATTGATTTTAAGAAAAATATAGGTATAGTTTTTCGTCTCCTATAATTTATAAGTTGATAAAAATCTTACTTTGATTACAATCCATATTCTATCTTAATTTGATTACAATCCAACTTCTACATCTAATCCTTTACTAAAAAAAAAAAAAAAAAACAGCAACATGCACTACGAAAAACGTGTAGCATATGCTGCACGTTTATTAAAAAATTTTAATTAGAAAAAAAAAAAAACAGCAACATACTACACGAGCTGAAATTTATAGATAAAAAATATTATAAGATAATAACTATGTATAGATAATAACAAAAATCTTACTTTGATTACAATCCAAATTCTATCTTAATTTGATTACAATCCAACTTCTACATCTAATCCTTTATGAAAAAAAAAAAAAAAAAACAGCAACATACTACACGTGCTGAAATTATAGAAGAAAAAAGTAGGTATAGTTTTTCTTCTTCTATAATTTCTAAGTTGATAAAAATCTTACTTTGATTACAATCCAAATTCTATCTTAATTTGATTACAATCCAACTTCTACATCTAATCCTTTATTTAAAAAAAAAAAAAACAGCAACATGCACTACAAAAAACGTGTAGCATATGCTACACGTTTATTAAAAAATTTTAATTAGAAAAAAAAAAAACACAGCAACATACTACACGTTCTGAAATTTATAGATAAAATTTTGTTATTATCAACTCTTCTTCTATGATTTTATCATTTTTTTGGATCAAGTTAGATTAAGTTTTACTTCTTCTTTGGATAACTTTAAACTTTTAAACTGATTATAACTTTAAAAAAAAAAAAAAAAAAAAGAAAAAAAAAGAGAAGCAAAGAATTTCGGAAAGAGCATGAAAAATTATTTGTAGGACCTATCTCACAGTAATAGGCTGTTTACAATGCTGTGATGGATTCAGTATTAAAAGAAAGTGGAGGAACTATGTTTTGTTTATGGACATGGAGGAACTGGAAAGACCTATCTTTACAAAACAATTATTGCCAGTTTACGCTCAAAGAAACATATAGTTTTGGTTGTTGCATCTTCAAGAATTTTTACACTCTTACTACCCTGAGGACGTACAACTCACCCAAGATTTCGAATACCCATAAACCCTCTAGAGAATGCAACATTTGACATCAAACATGGTACACAACTTGCAGAGTTTAGGTCTTTATCAAATCTACCATCCAAACTATTACAGGTATGTATTTCTCTTCTTTGTTTTTGTTTTTGTTTTTGTTTTGTTTTTTTGTTTTAAGGTTCTGCTTATGAGTCATAAATGCAATTTTAAATCCATGAAATCTATTATGTAAACCTCTATAAATATTATTTAAGAATTATCAAATTTTTTATTCTCTCCTTCCATTTGTTTTTATGATATGTTTATATGTGTGTTATTAGATTAAAAGTAAAATTTTTATGTTATTGTTTCTCATTTTTATTTTTGTTGCTAATGATATTATATGTGTGCCAAAAGAAATTGTCTAACATTATGAGTATGTAACTTTTTTTATTATTTAAATTTCATTGTAAATCATTTTTATTTTGGTTTTTACAAATATCAATATCCATACTTATATTTATCACCCACAACAAATTTGAATAGTATTCGTGAAATTATTTTTTTAACATAGCATGTTATAAATATCAACAACATTTTCCTTCACAAGATTGCTATTAGCAAGTAATATTAAATCTACATCATGAAAAGGAATTCACATCTTGATATGATCATGCAACTATTTGCTTGAACTAACTTTCTAAAAATAATAATAATAATAATAATAATAATAATAATAATAATAATAATTTGTTCTAACAACTAAGACTCCTTTAATATTAAACCTTCATGACTCTCCACTCAATTTTTAGGAGATCCTCTTTAGATAAAAGAGGTTATTAGTGTATCAATACGTAACTATAAATAAAGGTTTAAAAAAAAAATCATGTATTCCATACTCTTCAGGTGCATAACACATTTTAGATGTACTACAAGTATTCTGGCAAATGAAAAACCTCTGTTTAAGTTTCCTTATGTTTTTAATTATTAAATTCAGGATTTTTTTTTCATATAACTATGTTGTGTGTTTGTTTGAATCCAAAGAACAATATTTTATATACAATTTATATGATCTAGACTCAAGTGATTATTAATTTATTATTTTTTAATAAAATCATATTATATCATGTCATATCATATTATATATTATACATAATAAAAGTTGGACTTAGACGCCGTGGTTGTACCAAGTGGCTTCACCAAATTGCAAAAACTTTATAAAATTTTTAGATTTTTAAAGAACTAAAAAATAATAGTATACTACTAGGACAATATTTTATATACAATTTATATGATCTAAACTCAAGTGATTATTAATTTATTATTTTTTAATAAAATCATATCATATCATATTATATATTATACATAATAAAAGTTGGAATTAGACGCTATGGTTGTACCAAGTGGCTTCACCAAATTGCAAAAACTTTATAAAATTTTTAGATTTTTAAAGAACTAAAAAATAATAGTATACATAATAAAAGTTGGACTTAGACGCCGTGGTTGTACCAAGTGGCTTCACCAAATTGCAAAAACTTTATAAAATTTTTAAATTTTTAAAGAACTAAAAAAGAATAGTATACTACTAGGACTCTAATTTATTCTTATCATTAAATAAAATTAGATTAACATTATTTTTTATTTGTTAGGACATGTAAGGACACAAATTTAGGATTGGACCTATCCACAGGATAGTTGGAGGCCCGGACTGTATATAGTATCCCTGAAATGAATTTGTAAAGAGAGTGGGTTGAAGAATACTCGATTGAACACGTATGGGTTGAAAGCCTAAGTATGATTATGATCAGATTTATATTGATAAGATATTTGAATGTTACAATGTACTGCTAAGCGTATTCCGAGGAGTGTGCTTATGCGAATACTATGAATACTTCTCTTTTTTCTCTCCCTCTCTTCCTTGTCCCCCCTATTCTTCTCCCCCTTCTCTGCTTTTTATGCTCTCTCTCTATGACGTGGGCTTTTTCTTTGATACTTGTCCCATCAGTCTCCATCTTGAGTCTTCATGGGGTAGCTGTAAAGGATGGAGGTCATTGTTCAGGTGTATTTTCCCATTAATGCAGCCATGATGTTAGCTGAAGGATCATAAATGCGGTGGCAGCAGCCTTTTGCTTAATATCTGATCTTTGCCACCTGTTCTTTTTATCTATATATGGGTCAGGAGATTCACTAGGGGAGTTAGGATTGGTGTTGGAGTATTCATCTGTGACACCCTTTTGACAATCCGAAAAGGTAAGTCTCCTCGGACCAGTCTTTCTTCCTATGTGGCTTACACTTCAAGATCGAATTAGGATGGGAAGACTCCACAAGATTTTGTTCTTGGATGTATAGGTCTCCTCGGATGGGCCCACGGCCCAAAATCTGGCATTGGGCCTTTTACCCCTACAATAGCCCCTCAAAATTCCGGTTTTCTTCTCTTATCTGAGGAGAAAGGCGGGATTTTGACTTTCGCAGGGGTGAAACCCATAAAACTCACTAACTAGTCCACGTGGAGGCGCTGTTTCGCGAAACTTTCGATTTCCAAAGACGCTTCGGAAATTGTAGCGCGTTATTTATAGCTCTGGGTGACGCTCTGTCTCCTTGATCTACGGTGGGACGCAAATTGTGTGGCTGAGATTTCTTCGTGAATTTTTGAGCGGGATAACTCCCACTCATTTTCCCCCCACTATATAAGGGGTTCTGAGGGAGCGGTTTGATTCACTTGATACTTTAGAGTTCTCGAGCATCCTAACCCTACTATATCACCTGTACTAATACCTTCCGAGCACACTTTCACGAAGTTTTTTTAGATTATTTAGAAGTCACCGAATCAAAAATACCTACTGATCTTGTAAGTACTTGGTTTCCAAGTCTCTTTTCTTCTCGGCTGATCATCTCGGCCATTGTTTTGTTACGTTTCCTCGCCTTAGGAGAGTCTCGTAGCACCCTTTTAGACATCGATATGGGTAGGTTTAAAAGTTTAGTTGATACCCCCGTGGCCGTAGAACTTTTTAAAGCAAAGTATAACATTCCCGAGGGGCTCAGCCTCCACTATTGTCCACCGGAGAACATTTTGACCTCTAGGAGGACCGGTGAGGTGGTCATTCCCGTAATCGCCTTTTTGGAGGGGGGAATGACCATTCCTATGGGTAACGTTACTAGGGAGTACCTTAGGAACCACAGACTGTGCCCTCACCAATGTGCCGCTAACATGTTTAGGGTCTTGGGTAGTGTAGATGCCCTTAACGAGATGATAGGCCTATAGCTTACTTGGCATGACATCGTACATATGTACGAATGTCATTCCCTGAAGGAGGGGGGATACTACTTGAAGTCCCGATCTTCCGTTGTGAGGATGATATCGTGCCTTCCGAAGTCCAACAAGGGCATGAAGGACGATTACGTCATCGTCTCCGAGGTATGGCATGACGGCCATCACTGTCCGACCACGGAGGGGGAGCCAGGTGGGGTATCCTAGGGCTAGGTTAAAATAATCATAGGGATTGCGGTTCAGATTTCATATTATTTTACTGCGTATGCATTTTGTTTGGAGGCGTGATGACTAACCTTATGTTCATTTTGATTGTGGCTGCAGATAGACAGTTTGTCGCTCCTAAACTCAGTCACGTGAACGTGCTCGGCTTAAATTATTTGTTGCGATCCGAGATCTTTGCACACTCGGACGGCCAGCTGCGTGCCGTTCACCTGATATTGGATTTTGCTCCAATATCAGATAGTTTCCAAGAAGTCGAGGATTCCATCCGAGCGGGAGACAAGAGACTACGCCGGATAGACGTTTCTCGGCCCAGTTTCTTGGCAAACAAAGACCTTCCCCCAGTTCCTTGGCTGCTTTAGCAAGTCGCTCCTCAGCCAGTTACACAGAAAGAGGAGTCTATTGCTTCTCCGCCGTCTTTGGACACGGAAATAGATCAATTCCGTTTCGAAGAGGAAAAGGAAGCACAGACTAAACCTCTGAGCCCCCAGAATTCCGAAACTTCAGAAGAAGAGGAGGAGATGTCTTTACAGCCGAGGAGGGGGTTGAAAGCCCTTGTTGCGGGGCGGAACGCGGGTACCTCCTCTAAGGTGCCCCCTAAGGAAAAGGATGCCGATAAGCTGCCGCCTCCTCCACCCCTTCCTGCCACTTCGATCGGTCTTCTTCCTATGCTTGATCTGAAGAGGAAGAGAAAGGTGGTAGACCTCGAAGCCGAGGAGGGTGAAGTGCCTCCTCAGCAGCAAAAAGAGGCAAAGCAACAGAGGGGTGGGAGAGATGAAAGGAGGGTTTCCCCACCCCTGCACAGGAGTGACTCCCACTCTAGGGAGGTTCAGCACCAACCCGCTTGGGCTCCTCGGCTGGAGTTGGACGGCGCTCCCATTCCCGTCACCGCATCGATACGGGAGTTCCAAAAGGGGCACTCGGGCTATATTGCCGAGGCCTTGGAGCGCCCGTTGCTCCTGCCTCGGGATATGGATACGGTCAAGTCCTGGAGACAGGCAGATTTGTTCATGTCCCTTAAGAGGGACTTAGCCATGGTGAGTTTCTGGTCGCTTTATTGTGCATGGAGTTTATTTACGTTTGTACCGCACAATTTTATTACATCCGTAGTGGCGTAACATCGTCGTTCTTATGATGCAGCTCACCCAGCAAATCTATGTGGCCGAAGATTGGGTCAAGGACGCCCGGAGTCAGGCCAGGGCTGAGACCGAGCTTCGAAAGGATGCGGAGAAGAGTCTGGGTGCCGCGAAGCACGAAAAGCAGGAGTTGGCTAAAAAGCTGACCATAGAAGAAAGAGCGAGGAAGAGCGCCGAGGCAGGCCTCAAAAGCGCCCAAGACCAGGCTGAAGACCAACGGAAGAAACTTCATATGACGAAAATAGAGTTGGCTACTGAAAGGCAACTGGTCCTGGAGCTACATGCTCAAGCAGAGAAGGCCGAAAAGGCCGAAAAAGCTGCTCGGGAGGCACTGAGGGCTGCGGAGGCTAAGAAAGAGGCCGAGTTCATCCGCGGTGTGGAGGAGACCGAGAAGAGACTCGCCGAGGAGGTCTCCGAAGTGTGCAGGGACTACTGCCAGTTCACTTGGCAAGAGGCCCTGAACCTGGCTGGGGTCCCGGCCGATTCGGAGTTCAGGCAGCCGGAGAGGGTATACTACCACCCAGACATCAGCGTGAATCCGGCTGACCCTGCCTCCTCCTCGCCTCGAGTTCCGGAGCCTGTAAATCAAGCGCTTGTTCCTTCTGAGGCTACTCAGAAAGTTCAGGAGGGACAAGGCGCTCCACTTGAACCAGCTACTCTGGAGGCCACTTCTCTAGCCGCGGATCCCAACAAGGCCAATGAAGTAGGATCCTCAAGCGCCGAGCCGAGCGTACAGGGTTGCCTTCCTCCTCAAACTGATCAGGCTTAGGGCATAGGCTTTGTTTCCTGTACTTATAATGGCCAATAGTTGTATTTTGTGCTGAACTAATGTACTTCACATTTGGATTTAATGAAAATGTTTTGTTTATTTTCTATTGCGCCCGATCTTATTTGTTTGCTTGTGAAAGGACTAAGTTCATAGACTAGAATAGAAACAAGAAGCTTTAAGGTTAACATCAAAGGTCCTTAACTAACTTAGTTTAGCCTTAGCAAACGAATATGAATTCAAACAAACGCGGTTAACTGTCGTACTGTTGACTTGTTTAAATTAAGTAAGAATAACAGCTCAGAGTGGGCAGTCCGAGTGAATATGAAAAATTAAGCTTCCAAATAGTTCTAAGTGTGCGATCCGAGAAGTCAGACTCGTTTGAGATTTCATACAACCTTTAGAGGAGTGAGTGGAAATTGATAGTTCACCCAAGGTAGTTGGTCTGAGGGACCAGACCTGACCAGGATTCTGTTTAGCATTTAGGAGTGTTAATTTACCCAAGGTAGGTGGTCCGAGGGACTAGGCACGACCAAGGTTCTGTTTAACATTTAGTAGTATTAATTTACCCAAGGTGTGTGGTCCGAGGGACCAGGCACGACCAAGGTTCTATTTAATACTTTGTGGTGTTAATTTATCCTAGATAGGTGGTCCGAGGGGCCAGGCCTGACCAAGGTTCTGTTTAACACTTAGTAGTATTAATTTACCCAAGGTGTGTGGTCCGAGGGACCAGGCACAACCAAGGTTCTGTTTAATACTTAGTGGTATTAATTTACCTAAGGTGTGTGATCCGAGGGGCCAGGCACGACCAAGGTTCTGTTTAACACTTAGTAGTATTAATTTACCCAAGGTGTGTGGTCCGAGGGACTAGGCACGACCAAGGTTCTGTTTAATACTTTGTGGTGTTAATTTACCCTAGGTAGGTGGTTTGAGGGGCCAGGCCTGACTAAGGTTCTGTTTAACACTTAGTAATATTAATTTACCCAAGGTGTGTGGTCCGAGGGACCAGGTACGACCAAGGTTCTGTTTAATACTTAGTGGTATTAATTTACCCAAGGTGTGTGGTTCGAGGGGCCAGGCACGACCAAGGTTCTGTTCAACACTTAGTAGTATTAATTTACCCAAGGTGTGTGGTCCGAGAGACCAGGCACGACCAAGGTTCTGTTTAATACTTTGTGGTGTTAATTTACCCTAGGTAGGTGGTCCGAGGGACCAGGCCTGACCAAGGTTCTGTTTAACACTTAGTAGTATTAATTTACCCAAGATGTGTGGTCCGAGGGACCAGGCACGACCAAGGTTCTGTTTAATACTTAGTGGTATTAATTTACCCAAGGTGTGTGGTCCGAGGGGCCAGGCACGACCAAGGTTTTGTTTAACACTTAGTAGTATTAATTTACTCAAGGTGTGTGGTCCGAGGGACCAGGCACGACCAAGGTTCTGTTTAATACTTGGTGGATAAGCAGTATAATAAACTTTAATAAGAGAATGGAAACTTTCATTAGTAATAGTACCTTTTTAGGTTATTTACATTCCAGGGGTGTGGCACAGCCTTTTTATCTAAATCTTCTAAATAAAAAGCTCATATTCTAGCTACTGATAGAATACGATAGGGGCCTTCCCAGTTAGGTCCCAGTTTCCCCCAGGCCGGGTTCTTCGCAGTGCCCACGACCTTTTGCAAGACCAAATCTCCTAGTGCAAGTGGTCTCAGTTTGACATTGGCATCATAACTCTGCTTGAGTTTATGTTGATAATAGGCTAATTGAACCGCAGCATTTTCTCTACGCTCGGCGACCAGGTCCAGATTGTCCTTTAGCAGTTTGTCATTGTCGGCCGAGATGAACGAACTGGTTCTAAGTGTGGGGAACCCAGTTTCTATGGGGATGACAGCCTCAGCACCATACGTCATGGCGAAGGGGGTTTCTCCGGTAGACCTACGAGGAGTTGTCCTGTAGGTCCAGAGTACATGTGGTAGCTCTTCCACCCATTTTCCCTTGGCATCATCCAGCCTCTTCTTGAGACCGCTTACTATGACCTTATTAACTGCTTCCGCTTGGCCATTTCCTTAAGGGTATGCAGGGGTGGAGTATCTGTTTGTAATGCCTAGCCCGCAGCAAAATCTTCTAAATGCTTTACTGTCAAACTGAAGGCCATTGTCCGAGACGAGAGTATATGGTACCCCGAACCGTATAACGATATTTTTCCACACAAACTTCTGGACATCCACATCCCTGATGTTTGCCAATGGCTCGGCTTCAACCCACTTGGTGAAGTAGTCTGTTGCAACGACCAAGTATTTCTTGCTCCCGGCTGCCTTAGGAAAAGGACCAACAATGTCTAAGCCCCATTGAGTGAAAGGCCATGGACTTGACAGAGGGTTCAGAACTCCTCCCGGTTGATGTATATTCGGGGCAAACCTCTGGCATTGATCACACTTCTTTACATATGCCTGTGATTCCCTTTGTATGTTTGGCCACCAGTACCCCTGAGTTAAGGCCCTGTGTGCTAGGGACCTTCCTCCTGTGTGACTGCCATAAATCCCTTCATGCAGCTCTTCGAGGAGCAACTCCGTGGCTTCAGGGTGCACGCATAACAGACAGGGTCCAGAGAAAGAGCGTTTGTATAGCTTATTATCCCCTGATAGCCAAAACCGAGGAACTTTTCTCCTCACCTTGTCGGCTTCAGCCTTGTCTGCCGGCAGGATATCGTCTCGGAGATAAGTCACCATAGGATCCATCCAACTTGACCCTACTCTAGCTTGACAAATGCTAGGCCATTCAATCTCCTCAGAATGCCTTTGTACATCTTCCACTAGGATAAGCCGGGGTAGCCCCTGAGCCGAGGTGGTTGCAAGAGTAGCTAAGGAGTCCGCGTGCGTGTTCCCACTCCGAGGAACATGTTGTAAATTGAATGACTTGAATCGTGATTGCAGCTGTTTGACCTGCTTTAGGTATTTCTGCATTCTTTCATCACGAGCTTCCAATTCTCCTCGAACTTGGCCGACGACCAAAGCTGAGTCCGAGAACACTTCTAGGATGCTTCCCCCCATTCTTTTGACCATAGTCACCCCGATTAGCAATGCTTCATACTCAGCCTCATTATTAGTAGCCGAGAAGTTTAGTCTGAGAGATTTTTCGATGACAACGTCCTCGGGAGATATTAAAACTAGCCCCACTCCTGAACCTCTTTGATTGGCTGCACCGTCCACATATAATTTCCAGGAAGCGGGATCTTGCACAGAGACGAGGCCAACTGAATTTCCATCCATGGGCGTTGCCCCAGTTATCTCTTCCAACACAGGCTCAACGAACTCGGCCACCAGATCGGCGAGTATCTGCCCCTTGATCGAGGTGCGAGGCATGTACTTTATGTCGAAAGCCCCCAGTATGGTACCCCATTTAGCGATCCTTCCCGTATAGTCTGCACTCCGAAGCAGTGATCTGAGCGGGAGTTGGGTGAGGACCACAACCGTATGTGATTGGAAGTAATGAGGGAGTTTACGAGTGGCATGAATTACTGCAAAGATAGCCTTCTCAAGTGGCAGATAACGGACCTCGGCCTTATGAAGAGATTTACTCACATAGTAGACAGGCTTCTGGACGCCATTGTCGACTCGTACAAGTACCAGACTCACAGCATGGGTAACTACCGCAATATAGGCGAATAGGACCTCGTCCGTTGTAGGGCTAGACATGATGGGTGGCCGAGTTAGGTATTCTTTCAGCTGTTGAAAAGCTAGAACACACTCTTCATTCCACTCAAATCCCTTCCATTTGTTCACCAGCTGGAAGAAGGGCCGACACCTCTCTGCGGATTTGGAGATAAATCAGTTGAGAGCGGCAGTCATCCCGGTCAACTTCTGTACTTCTTTTGGGTTTCGAGGAGGCTGCAGACTGTTAATCGCTTTTATTTGATCGGGATTCACCTCGATTCCCCGATGAGTGACCATATTTCCCAGAAACTTTCCTGATCCAACGCCGAAAGAGCACTTCAAAGCGTTGAGACGCAATTTGTGTTTCCTTAAGATCTCAAAGATGTTCTCAAGGTCTCTGACGTGGTCGGACTCCAGCTTGCTCTTGACCACCATGTCATCGATGTAGATCTCAATGCATTTCCCCAGCAGTAGTTCAAACATTTTGGTCATCATTCTCTGGTAGGTGGAGCCTGCATTCTTCAGACCAAATGGCATCATCTTGTAATGGTAGTTCCCAGTGGGAGTCACGAAGGATGTTTTCTCTTGATCATCCAGGGCTAGGGGAATCTGGTGGTATCCTTGGAAGGCGTCCAAGAAACTCATTCGTGGATGCCCTACAGTTGCATCCACTAGTTGATCAATCCGTGGCATGGGGAAAGGGTCTTTTGGGCAGGCTCTGTTTAAATCCGTAAAGTCTACGCATACACACCATTTCCCGTTCTTCTTCTTCACCAACCATTGTGTTAGCCAGCCATTCTGGATAGAAGACTTCCCTGATAGCCCCTGTCTGCTTGAGTTTGTTCACCTCATCCTTGACAGCGTCAGAATGTTCCCTGGATGAGCGCCGAGGTGGCTGCTTTTTGGGGAGGGTAGCTGGGCTCACATTAAGGTGATGAAAGATGAACCCGGGATCTACTCCTGCGGCCTCGTAAGAATTCCAGGCAAACACGTCCACGTTTCTCCTGAGGAAAGACAGCAGCTCCTCCTTTTCCCGAGGGGGAAGCTGATCCCCTATATGGAAAAACTTATCTGGATCTTCCCCGATGACAACCCTTTCTAACTTTTCACATTGCTCCTCGGACGGCTCCACGGCTCTGGGGGGAACCGGGAACTTTGATTGCTACGAATGTCCGACCGAGGTGGTTGCTAGCTCGGCATCGTGCTGATGTGAAATGGCGGCTATAAGGCACTGCCTTGCCATAGGTTGGCTTCCTATGATCTCCCCTATTCGTCCTCCAGACAGAAATTTAACCTTTAGGTGCAAGGTTGAAGAAACGGCCCTCAAAGCATGGAGCCAAGGTCTGGCTACGATGGCCGTGTAGGGGGAGTATGCATCCACAACGATGAAGTCAACTTCGACCACTTCAAACCCTGCTTGTATAGGTAGCCTTATTTGACCCTTGGGGATGACGGTCTTCCCATCAAAGCTGACTAGGGGCGAATCATATGCGGTCAGGTCTTCAGGCCGTAGGCCTAGTCCCCTGTACAGGTCTGGATACATGATCTCAGCTCCACTCCCTTGATCAACCATCACCCTCTTCACATCGTACCCCCCTATTCTGAGGGTGATGACCAAAGCGTAGTCATGGGACTGTATTGTCCCCACCTTATCCTCGTCCGAGAAGCTCAAAGCTGGCCGGGCCTCCATTCTTGCCCGTTTTGTCTCTTGATTGGCGCCCTCAGCGGATGTCCTGGAAATGGACATTACTTTGGAGGGGCAGGATCCAGTTCTCCCGGGGGCCACGAAGATAACGTTAATCGTGCCTAAAGGGGGCCTTGATGAGGCGGTCCCCGAAGCCCCTAGCCTAACATGATCTCCCTGGTTATTTGGCCGATAAATGAACTGCTGCAGCTTTCCTTCCCTCGCAAGTTGTTCCAAATGGCTCTTCAACGTCCTGCAATCCTCAGTGGTGTGCCCTCGCTCCTGATGATACTGGCAATGAAGGCTCTGGTTGCGCTTCATGGGGTCTCCCCCCATCTTGTTTAGCCACCTGAAGTATGGCTCGTTCTGAATTTTCTCCAGGACCTGGTGAATTGGCTCTCGGAATACGGCATGGACTGCTTGCGATACAGCAGACCCGGACTGCACACCGTAGTCTCTCCGCGGCCTGCTATGGCTGTACCTGTCCGACCTAAAATCCCTCCTCTCTTGAAGGATAACCTTAGCCTTTCCCTTTCCAAGTAACTGGTCCTCCTCGACCCGCTTGTACTCGTCTATGCGATCCATTAGTCGGCGCACGCTCCTCACAGGCTTCTTGGTCAGAGACTTCCTCAGGTCGTGCTCGGCTGGCAAGCCGACCTTGAATGTTCTCACAGTAACATCATCGAAACTCCCTTCGATCTCGTTAAACATCTCCCAGTACCTGTCTGAGTAGGTTTTCAGCGTCTCTCCCTCCCGCATGGACATGGACAGCAAGGAATCCAATGGTCGGGGGACCCTGGTGTTCGTCACAAACCGAGAGCAGAAGGCTCTAGTGAGCGCCCGAAAGGATCCGATAGAATTTGCCGCGAGGCCATCGAACCACCTCATGGCCACAGGCCCCAGGCTGGAAGGGAACACTTTGCACATGAGAGTCTCGTTCCGAGAATGGACAGCCATTTTCTGATTGAAATGGCTCACATGCTCCACGGGGTCAGTCCGTCCGTTGTATGTAGTGAAGGTAGGTTGAGTAAAACGCCGAGGAAGGCTCCCTCCCTCGATGCTGCGTGTAAAGGGCGACCTGGAAATTTGGTTGAGTGCCTTTGTCATGGCATCACTCCCAGTACCCCTTGAGTACGTGTTTCTGCTCCTGCGGTCACGGTGATGCTCTTCCTTGTAGGAGAAAGACTTACTTGGAGGTGTCCTGGAGCGGGGTCTATAACTGGCATCCTCATCATCATCGTAAGAATCATCCGTGATGGATGGACTGCTAGACGGACTGCGCCTCTTTTGCGCACGATGCAACTTCCTCTTGAGGTGATCGATTTCACGTTGCATGACCTTATGAGACTCGTCACCGTCATTCCGGCATCGACTCCTCACAGTACGGTTTGTGTGCACGCTCCCTTCGCGGTCTCTTTGACGCTCAAGGTGCAAAAAATGGTCGATATGTTGAGAGCCATCTGACTCCGCCCTGTCTGATCTAACCATGGTTCAAGCCACAACACACAAATACGATAGTAATCTTCCCACAGACGGCGCCAATTGTAAGGACACAAATTTAGGATTGGGCGTATCCACAGGATAGTTGGAGGCCCAGACTGTATATAGTATCCCTGAAATGAATTTGTAAAGAGAGTGGGTTGAAGAATACTCGATTGAACACGTATGGGTTGAAAGCCCAAGTATGATTATGATCAGATTTGTATTGATAAGATATTTGAATGTTACAATGTACTGCTCGGCGTATTCTGAGGAGTGTGCTTATGCGAATACTATGAATACTTCTCTTTTTTCTCTCCCTCTCTTCCTTGTCCCCCCTATTCTTCTCCCCCTTCTCCTCTTTTTATGCTCTCTCTCTATGACGTGGGCTTTTTCTTTGATACTTGTCCCATCAGCCTCCATCTTGAGTCTTCATGGAGCAGCTGTAAAGGATGAAGGCCACTGTTCAGGTGTTTTTTCCCATTAATGCGGCCATGATGTTAGCTGAAGGATCATAAATGCGGTGGCAGCAGCCTTTTGCTTAATATCTAATCTTTGCCACCTGTTCTTTTTATCTATATATGGGTCAGGGGATTCTCCGGGGGAGTTAGGATTGGTGTTGGAGTATTCATCTGTGATACTCTTTTGACAATCCGAACAGATAAGTCTCCTCGGACCAGTCTTTCTTCCTATGTGGCTTACACTTCAAGATCGAATTAGGAGGGAAGACTCCGCAAGATTTTATTCTCGGATGTATAGGTCTCCTCGGATGGGCCCACGGCCCAAAATCTGGCATTGGGCCTTTTACCCCTACAGGACATATTTGTTAAATTAAGGGATAATATTTAACATACAAAAATTTAATGTAGATAATATTTATTGTACAATTAACATTATTTTTTTATTTGTTAGGATATATTTCTTAAATTATGGGATAAAATTTAACATACAAAAATTTAATTTAGATAATATTTATCATCTAAATTTTCAAAATTTTAATATTATTAAATTAATATTATTTTATCAAAATATCAAGCTACAAAACTTGATTATTAAGGGAATAAGCACAATTCAAATTCTTCAAAAGGTGATTAATAAAAATCTATCCCAAAAAACAATATATATCTCAAATAATTTGATAATCTCTATCTATCCTAAAAAACAGTATATATCTCCATTAATTTGATAATTTTTACATTGATGACATTTAAATATATATATATATATATAATTAAATTAATTATATTTCAAATGGAACTCTACCAAACACATTGATTAGATATCTTTAATTTCAATAAGATTTAAATGAATTATATTTCAAATTGAACTCTACCAATATATATAACCCTATATATCTTTTTTGGAGTGAAGCTTATTTCAATATGTGATACCTAAATCCCATAACAATGCAGATATGCATTCTTTCTTCTTTTATTATTATTATTTTCATTTTTTTTCTTTAGTGTTATTATTGGTTTTTTGTTTTCATGTGATGTTAATTAATAAATTCAAAACATTGTCAAGTTTTTAAAGGCTCCTTCTTTGCTTTTGTATTTTGTTTTTATTAAATTGATTAGGTTTTGTGTATTGGTTGCTTTTTGTTTAAACTAATTTTTTTAGTTTTGATCCAATTTATATGCTTAGGGTTAGGGTCTTATAATTAATGATTAAATAGTGTTAGAATTAATAGATTAATTTTAACAATTTTCTTATTTGATTTTTACGTTACATCAAATTATCAAGATGTTCTACACGTGTATTCTTGAATTATCAACTTTAAGTTTAATTTATAATATTATCAAGATTATATCAATTTTAGATTTATCAATTGTTTAGTAATTTTTTTAAAATAATTATCAATTTAAAATTCAATTTGGAATTATCAATTTAATTTAGTTTTAGGAAATCTTACACCTTATTTTAGTGAGATAATTATTTACACTTGATAATTTTTTCTTTTATCTTTATTGAATCTATTAAAATATATAATTATTTATACATTTACTGTTATAAATTTTTTCATAAAACCGTGCAACGCACGGGCTTATAACTAGTATATATATATAAAACCGAAGCATCTGAAACTCTCACAATTTTCCACATCATCATTTTAATTTTTAATTTTTTTTAATTTTTAAAACTAAATAGTGAGAGAGTTCTAACAAGAGTCTCTCTTTCTTTTTTCCTCATCATATTAATTTATAAAAATTCATGCACCTGATTTCCAATCTCAACCCAGCTTAATCCAGGTTCCTTTCTCACGCTGGATCCTTTCATTTCATTCCTAATTAGGCCAGCTTTATTGAAATTACCACTGGAGAAATATATGTTTGACATTTGTACATAACCTAATGAATTACCTAGCTCCAACTTCAGTTTATCTGCTGCTAACTTTGCCAAACTTGTCCTACCATGCTTCCTACATGATCCAAGGAGTGTGCTCCAAACTACAGAATCAGGCTTCATCGGCATTCTATTTATAAGTTCTGCAGCCTCAAGAACTTGCCCTGATCGCCCAAGAATGTCAACCATGCAGGCATAGTGATCAAGTTGAGGAACAATACCATATTTTCCAACCATAGAGTCAAAAATTATGATTCCTTCATCCACAAGTTCAGCATGGCTGCAAGCTGAGAGGAGAGCAACAAAGGTAGTAGGATCAGGTTGGAGATTCATTTGCCCAAAGATTTGCAATGCTTCTCTAGCTTTTCCATGCAAGGCATGCGCTTTTAGCATTGAGTTCCAAGAAACCAAATCACGAAATTCCATTTCATCAAAAACTTGCTTAGTCAAAGCAATGTTGCCACACCTAGCATAAGCATGGATCAGAGCATTGGCAAGTACAGTGTCACCCTCAAGCCCAGCTTTAATAACTTGAGAATGAACTGCCATAGCATGCCACTCAGTCACAAGGCCTGCACAAGCTTTCAAGGCAATTGAGAAAGTGTACCAATCTGGAATTAAGTCCTCTCGACGCAACTGACGGAAAAGGAAGAGAGCTTTTTCAGGGTCACGCTCTGAAAGTACCGTAATAATGCTAGTCCATGAAACAATATCTCGATGAGAAGTACTTGTCTCCATAAAAACCCTATAGCAGTTACCAATATCTCCTCCAATATCAAAGTAAGACTTCACCAATGCAGTTGTTATTTCAATTTCTGAGATAAACCCAGTTTTGATAGTAAGACAATGCAGCTGAAAGCAAAACTTGAGACTACTACTCATCACATCATCAACTTCTTTATTGCCATTGCTTTCACTTCCATACAAGGAAGAAAAGACACTGAGAAGAGTGGCACAATCAAAACCAGTTCCCTCACGGTGCATTTGCGTAAAAAGATTCATAGCTTGGGTCCCAAGCCCACGAATTTGAAACCCTGCCACCATTGAATTCCACGAAACAATGTTGCCAACCTGCATGGTCTTGAACAAACTCCAAGCCTCATCCTTATCATCATTATACATACACCCAAAACTAGTACTCTTACTATACATGGTAATAAGAGCATTCGCAACGTAAACACAAGAATCCAAAGCCAGTTTCAACGCAAGCGCATGTACTTGCCGTCCACGCTCACCAAAGCAAGAACTAAGCACACTTGCCACTGCAAACTCATTCGGATAATACTCCACCAACATACTCGAAAACAAGAGAAAACACTCGTCCGCTCTCCCTTGTTGCGCGTACCCGGAACTGAGAGCAGTCCAAGAAACAAGGTTTCTGCGAGGCATTTCATCGAACAGGTGGTGGGCATAGTCTATGTATCCAAATTTGCAGTACATGTTGATGAGATGGTTAGTAACGAAGAGATCAAAAGGGTTTGTGGGCTTGTGGGAAAGCATGTGATGGTGTAGAGATATGCCTTCATGGAGGCTTCTGTGGCGAGCACATGCATGGAACAGAGTCGCATAGGTTTGGTGGCTTTGGGCTTGGGTGTAGAATATTGAGAGCGCTTCTTGGAGGTGGCCGCGATTGGAAAGCACGCGCACCTGGTTGAGAAGATTGTTGGGTTCGGTGTTATAGCTAGACGCTGTGTGAACATTGGTTATGTGTAGTTGTCGGAAGGAGATGTACCACGCGCGTGCTGTCGAGCGTGGCATAACGAGGATCCCACAATAGTTGTATTGATTTTAAACTTAAAACTCTACAAGGTTTGGCATCAGTTAAATAAGCCACTGATTCTAGCAGCCCAGCCCTCTCAATTTTTTTGTTAGAAGAAAATGTTTTAATTTGATAAACAAGAAAAGAGAAATTGAATTGTAGTTTTCTTATAGCAGTAATGCTAACAAGTTCAGTCAAAAAAAAAAAAAAAATGCTAACAAGTAACAACACAATAAAAAGTCACAATAATTCATACTATTCCTAAATTAACATGTGAACTTGTATATGGCCTACCACAATCTTCAATTAATTTTTTTTTTAATAATATAGTATACTAATTTGAAAATGTTGTGAAAATGTTGTAGTTTTTCATTGTGTCTATAACATTAGTCTTCTTTAAATAATTGAGTTAAACTTTACTTAAATAAATGTTTGGCCTTAAAGCTTGTGAGTTTTTTTTTTTTTTTTTTTTTTCACTGGTCGCTAACCCGTGCGATGCACGAGATAGTTAAATAAAAATTAAAAGTACTTATTTTACTTAAAGGTATATGACTTAAAATTTTAAAAATATATAATTTGAAAATGAATGAAAATAACTAATTTATTCAATATAATGATTTAGAAAAAAAAAATTTCTTTCATGTCATTGGTTTCACATAACACAGTCCGACGTGGGTTATTTTATGGTGATAACTTCACATAATACTCAACTGCAATTAAATCTACTATCCACTACTAATCTAATCTATGTTATCTTGATAGTAGATCTACAAATTGCATTCTCATATTCTTAGAGCTTGCCACATCATTATTATTATCTATATGTACGCTCTATTTGTTTCAACAATGATGTTTTCTAGAAAATGAGTCATTTTTCAAAAAATATTTTCTATAAAACTATCTCATTTTTCAATGTTTGGTAGCAACTTTAAATGAGTTGAAAAACAACCTCCTAACTTCCCTTATTTAGCTTGCTGTGAGATAGAGTTGTTTTCCAAAAAATTTTTATGGAAAACAATCTTTAAAAATAAGCTATATTTTTTTTGTTGACCAAAGATAGTTTTCCTTTTACTCATATTTTTTTATGCTACCAAACACTATAAAACAAGGAAAATTATCTTTACATAAAGTTTTCCATCGAAACAAACGGAGCGGTAATGTAAAACCGAAAATTTTAATTTTTTGAAAGACTTACGTTAGAATTAGGATTAACATTTTTTTTTAATTAAACCTCACATTAGATATTTTTTTTTTTTTTTTTAAAGACTCACTTTAGGTTTTTTTAAAAAAAGGACTCATTTTAGGTTCAAAAAAAAAAACTTTAGGATTAAGGAAAAGAGAAAGAAAGACTCCTATTAATACTCTCTCGTTATTTAGTTTAAAAAATTAAAATTTTTTATAAATTAAAATGATGAGAGAAAAAAAAAAACTCCTGTTAGGACTCTCTCACTATTTAGTAGGTCATCCTATTTTTGAAGCTTACCTTATTATAAAATTTTTTAACTAAAAATTTTATATCATATTATATATAATAAAAGTTGAGCTTAGACGCCGTGGTTACGCCAAGTGGTAGCACTAAATTGTAGAAATTTTCTTAAATTTTTATATTTTAATAAAAAATATATATAAGTTTTCTTCAACTATAAGGGGATAAAAATCTTAATTAGATTAAAGATAACTAAATAAAACTAAATAGACAATCCTATGAAAAATAAATAAATAAAAAAGAAGAAGAATTTGATCACAATTGGAATACTAAACCCTATTGTGGTTACGCCAAGTGGCAGTACTAAATTGTAGAAATTTTCTTAGATTTTTATATTTTAATAAAAAATATATATAAGTTTTCTTCAACTATAATTTCTAAGTGGATAAAAATCTTAATTAGATTAAAGATAACTGAATAAAACTAAATAGAATATCCTATGAAAAATAAATAAATAAAAAAGAAGAAGAATTTGATCACAATTGGAATACTAAACCCTATTGGGAGGCCAGCAGACAAATAGTGCTAAAAAGAAGGAAGGATTTTGATGAATACTAAACTAGACTTCTTGCTGAGGTTTCTTTATCAGAAGCAAGGTTTAATAAATATACTACACGTTTATATATATAACCAAAAAAAAAATGTCATGAGTTGATTCTCAAATACCAATTTCAAATAGATAATACTAAGACAAATAAATAAATAATTAAATAATTCTACCACTTATCAAGCAAACATTTTTTTTTAAATTGTTTTACTAATAATCAAATATCCGAACCATGCATATTATACAGTATACAATAATTGACCTATAAATTACTGATTGCTTTCATAGTCACCATCTGTTTGTGAAATAATCATATTACTAAGCATGTCATGCGTTGATTCTCAAATACCAATTTCAAATAGATAATACTAAGACAAATAGATAAATAAATAAATAAGAATTTGATCACAATTGGAATACTATAATCTGCATCAAATACATCCAAAAAAAAAAAAACTACTATGTATTCTTCAAACGAGATCTCTTATTCTGTTTATAAAAAAAAAAAAAAAAAAAAATCTCTCAAAAAGTTCCTCTCTCTCTCTCTCTCTCTCTCTCTCTCTCTCTCTCTCTCTCTCTCTCTCTCTCTCTCTCTCTCTCTCTCTCTCTCTCTCTCTCTCTCAAAAGAAAAAGATGATTAGAGTTGTCTCTAAATTACAAAAGAAAATTGCTCACATGGAAGAAATCACCACCACTACTGACCTATAGACAAGTATTTTTTTCACTTTACAATCTACATTGACTTGATTTGTCTTACAAATATACAAAATGTTAGTTTGGTTGTGTATTATTATAGTTGTTTATTTATTTATTTTTGGTTAAATAGTTGAACAATGCTGAAATAACAAGAGTTGCAAGATTAAAACAAAGATCTATTATGAATTTAATTACAACGATCAAGATCTTTATAATATCCTATATAATAAAATTTGAGCTTAAACATTGTGGTTGTGCCAAGTGGCTTTATTAAATTACAGAATTTTTTTTAGATTTTTTAAAATATATATAATTTTTATTCTCTTATAGTAATTTCTAAATTGATAAAAATTTTAATTTGATTACAATCCAAACTCTTCAAGTAATTCTAGATTAAAAAAAAGGTCCACCTAATCCGTATGTTTTTTTTAAATTTATATTACTACACGTAAAAAAAACAACAACGTATAGCTAATAAAGTTTATTTTCAAGCAAATTATCTTTAATCTAATATAAGAGTGTAATTTTGAATAAATTTTCTTTCTTTTAACGTACAACTATGCTTTTTATCTAAAAAAAAAAATTTCTCTTGGTCTATCCAAAAAAAATCTCTTAGGGAGTGAGTACAGTGTACATGTCTAGATGTTCTGACATCAAAAAAGTAAAATCAATTCTAATTAAACTCTTTGTCTCAAACTCAAACTCTCAATAATTAATCTTTCCCACCATGTTACAAATATTCATAAAGTTAAGGAAAAAAAATGTTGATATGAACATTAAGCTTTTGTGTTTATCCAAAAATAAATAGAGGAAAGTTGATAAGCAAAAGTAAAATTTTTATTTATCCAAAGATTAGTAGAGGAAAAGTTGATAAGAACAATTAAGATTTTGTGTCTATCTAAAAAAATTGCTGCTATTTTTGCTTACCTTCAAATATATCTAAAACTTGTGATTAGATCATAGGGAATAAAAATCAATTGGGAAAAAAATTATAAATATATTTGCTCTGCCTCCCTCAAACTTCTCATTCAGACTGTTCATGAAGGTTATATTTTTTGTATTCTTAGATTTATTTTAATATATATATATATATATATATATTTAGTTGGATGGTTTTGTTCTAAAACGGAAGTACCACGGTGTATTGTACTAGGTCAAATTATGTGGATATTTCAAGGATGCCTATAATGAAAGCTACAAGTTCTATTTCCTCTCCAAGGTTATTTAACTCTATCCTGTATTTTTTTTCCCTTTTTTGTTTCATTATGTTCATAAAATACATCATATTATTTATACTACAACTAACGATATTGGAACTCTTTGAAGCTATAGAGTTTGAAGGGAACTTTGAAAAGCTTAGTTATTTTAACATCTCTATTTGGCCATGGAGGGAGGCACATACTCATTTGTCGAGTCATGGATGCAATTTTCATGGATCATTAAGATTTTTATTCCATAATTGGTAAGTATGATAAATCCTTATTACTTCTGGTATGTATTCTTTATTCTTTTGCCTAAATTTTATTAGGAGAAAAAAATGGAAGTATTCATGTTATTTGAATTTTGAAAGTGATTATTTACAATAAGCTTGAATTGTCATAACTTAATTAACTAGATCTTCATCAACCATAATCTATTGGGATATGATCACAACAAAGGATTCTTAAGAGAGATAAAAACCTTAAAAATTAAGGCGTAGTTGGCTTAGCAAGTTTGGGTTAATTGAAATATACACTAGAATTGGATAAGAAAATAATTGCTAAAATGAGATTTATTGAAGGTGTAGGATTAAAAAAGGATATTGGTCAAGATATGAAGTTTTAAACACCTTGAAGTTATAATCTATATTCCAAATGCATCATTTACTCATAATATAGATTGTTGTTCACAAAATTATCCTAGGAGGATGTGCAAACCTCACAAAAAGGTATTACTTTTTAATTCATATGACATCTCAATGCTAATGAAGCTATTTTCAATTATCGATGCAAACTTATTGCCAAGGTCTTAACTCTTAGTATTTCTCAAAAATATTTCTTGAAGTTTATATTTACACATTTGTTTTGATAGGTTGAAATTCGATGCCTCCTCCCTTGCTTTCAAATACAAAATTCAATTCTTATGTAAATCTCACTACTTTTATTTATTTATTTTTTTTAGTAATTTGGGTTGTTTATAATTCTTAACTATTAAATCGAGTTTACCACTTAAATATATGTTACTATTTAAATTTAATTAAATTAAAAAAATACTTATTATTTTCTTTAGATTACACACGATTCTTGATTAAGCCGTGTATCGTACGGGCATAATACTAGTATATATATAAAACCGAAGCCTCTGAAACTCCCACAATTTTTTACATCATCATTTTAATTTTTAATTTTTTGTAATTTTTAAAATTAAATAGTGAGAGAGTTCTAACAGGAGTCTCTCTCTCTTTTTTCCTCATCATATTAATTTATAAAAAATTTTAATTTTTTTAACTAAATAATGAGAGAGATCTAATAGGAGTCTTTCGCTCTTTTTTTCTTAATCCTAAAGTGTTTTTTTTTTTTTACGTGAGTCTTTTTTTTAAACCTAAAGTGAATCCATTAAAAAAAAAAATCTAACGTGAGGTCTAATTAAAAAAAATTATTTTTTTAATCCTAATTCTAAAGTAAGTCTTTCAAAAATTTAAAATTTTTGGTTTTACATTATAATAGATAATAACAATAATGTGGCAAGCTCTAAAAATATGAGAATGCAATTTGTAGATCTACTATCAAGATATCATAGATTAAATTGGTAGTGGATAATAGATTTAATTGCAGTTAAGTATTATGTGAAGTTATCACCATAGAATAGCACACGTCGGAATGTGTTATGTGAAACCAATGATATGACAGAAAAAGAATTTTTTTAAATTATTATATTGAAAAAATTAATTATTTTCATTTTTTTTCAAATTATACATTTTTAAAATTTAAGTCATATACCTTTAAGTAAAACTAGTATGTAACCCCGTGCATATGCACGGGTACATTTAAAAACAATCACAATTACATATTATATATATGATTATGTTTTTTATGATTTATTATATTAGACTTCTCATTTTCTATATTAAATTAACTAATTTGGCACAAAAATTTAAAAATTTAGATTAGATGGGATACGTGGAACAAAATTAAACTCTAATTAAAATTTAATTTTTACCTAAATTAACTCATTTGGCACAAAATTCTAAAATTTAGATTAAATAAGACATGTGGCGTAAAATTAGACATAAATTGAATTCCAATTAAAAATTTAATTAGATTTTCTTTTTGTTTTATTATTATATATATAGATATATAGATAAGTATTTTTAATTTTTATTTAACTATTATGTGCATCGCATGGATCAGCGAATAATTATTATTATTATTATTATTATTATTCAGTCACAATAGTGTAATAGACAATGGCAAGGGTTTATGTTTAAACCCTAAACTAAAATCCCATATCCCTTCCTCCGCTACAATTACACATCTCAATTCTCAAAACCCCATTCCAATCCCACAAAATAAGAGAAAACCCAGATGCTTCTCAATCGCTCAGCTTCACTGCTTTACCTCCACAAGCTCTCACCTCCTCCTACTAAATTCTTTTCTCATTTCAAACACTCCTACTCTCTTCTTCTCTCTAACCCTTCACCATCACCGCCATTACTTCCTTCATGCCCTTCATTTTCTTTGCCCAGGGTCAGCTTCTTTTGCCTGAACCCACCTCGCCAAAGACAAGCTAGACCTTTTGCTACCGCCACCTCTGCTGCTGCGGAAAGGAAGGGAACTGACACGTTTTTCGCTGATGAAGACGTGTCGTGGGCATCCCTCGGGGTGTCCGATAAGCTTTCTCGGGCTCTCTATAGTGCCGGCATCGATAGACCCTCTCTGGTTCAGGTACCCACACACACTCACCCTGGAATTGTTCACTCATTTGTTGAATTATAGCAGGAATGTCAATGTTTTGTTTTTAATTGTTTTTGGAGAAATGCAAGGCAAAGAGGGAAAAACAATGGATTTTGAATTGTGGGTTTTGTTTTTTGAGGGAAAAAGATGAAAACTTTGACCAATATGGTGTTTGATAAGCGAAAGTTTCTATACTAGACTTGTTAAAGGCTTTGTTTAGGTTCCATTTGTTTTTCAGTAGTATAAATTGGTCGATATAAATTTAACTACACGTGATGATGTAAGGTTTTGAGGTTTTGCTAAAGAAAAACACATGATATTATGAATATGAAATGACATTTTACACTTGGTCATTTCAAATCCACACATTGATAATGCTCAAATTCCTTCTTTAATTTCATTAATAAAGAAAATCCTATCATTTCATCCTTTATTCATGTCATTTAAAACTAAAGATTGAAATCCAAATCCTTGTGCATAAATTTTTTATGAGTTTAGTGAGGGTTGTTATTTAAGATATTTCTATCTGAAATATAGGCTGCTTGTATACCAGCTATACTTTCGGGAAAGGATGTGGTTGTGGCTGCAGAGACCGGTAGTGGTAAAACACATGGATATTTGATTCCCCTGATCAATAGGATCTGCTCTGCACATGATGATTCTTTAAATACTGTTCCTGATCAAGAATCAATCCAATCCCAAAGGATTTTTCTTGTTCTTTGCCCAAATGTGCTGCTGTGTGAGCAAGTGGTGCGGATGGCAAATGGTCTTTGTGGCGATGATGGTAAACCGCTTCTTAGAGTTGCAGCTGTCTGTGGTGGGCAGGTACTTTCTTTGGAAATTATTCTTGTGATGGATATGGGCTACTAAGCCTTTACATAGTGTGTTAATTGAAGGGATTTGGTTCAATTTTCTTTGGGGGTTATGTCCGTAGACATTTTAAGATTTTTGATTCTCACAAATAAGGAACTTTGACTGCAGGGATGGCCAGTTCATAAGCCTGATATTCTCGTGTCAACACCAGCTGCTCTCCTTAATAATATTGATCCAGACAAACGCCGTTGTTTGGAGTTTATGCGTGGTGTAAAATATGTGGTATGTTTTTTGTGTAAATATGTGGGTTATCTCAATAATTCCAAATCTGATCTGGCTGCCCAGAATGATATCATAGGAGAGATCACATAATTTATAAGTAACATATCTATTTGCTCTAACTTGCAGGTGTTAGATGAAGCAGATATGCTTCTTTGTGGGGGCTTCCAGAATAAAGTAATTCGTCTATTAAACATGCTCCGCTTTGATGAAAAGCTATTGTCTCGATCAAAAGAATCTGTATCTGAGTTGCCAGTGGAATTGGAGTCTGAACCTTCATCGCACTTTACTTTAGATGATAAGGAGGACCTACAAACTGACATCATATCAGAAGGGGAGGAAAATTATGAGGATGTTCATGTTGATGACTTAGCAGAGGAAGTTGAAGCTGGGTCTAATAAAAGAAAAGACTGGAGGAGAGTGAGAAAAACTTATGAGCGCAGTAAACAGTACGTTTTTGTTGCTGCCACCCTTCCAGTAAATGGAAAGAAAACTGCTGGGCAAGTGTTGAAACAGATGTTTCCAAATGCCAATTGGGTCAGTGGAAACTACCTCCATTGTCACAACCCCAGGTGCCCCATCTATTTCTGGTTGCCTACTATTTTCTCTAGTGATATTCTTTTTCCCTTTGCTAATCATCTGCTTTTGAAGCATTAGTGTGTGTTTTTAATTTTAAATTAATATATACTAGTGACACATGGTGACCTATAGCAAAAAGATTAGGTTTACTGGTGGCTCAATGGGAAAATTTTGGTATCACAATGCAATATATATATATATATATATATATATATATTAACCTTAATATGTACTATGTAGGACTCTTCTTATAAAGAGTAAGTGTATGGTGATCTAATGACTTATCTTAACAACAGTTGCTAAATGCCAGTTTGGTCACTTACATTTAGCCCACTATAAGACTGTTTACAACCATGCAAAAAAGTTATATTATGGTGCCATAGCACATGAAATGATGAAATCATACACATGGTTGGAGATGTTTGCTCCATGCACTATGTTCATATATGTATGCATATACGTCTACATCTATATTTCCATGGTGATCGTTTTGATTCACATTGTTGATGCCTAAATGCTATCAGTGGGCATGAGTTTAGATTATAAATTTTGGACCAAAATGACAATTTAATCCCTTGCTTGGTACATTGAAGTATTTTGTAGATGAGCATTATTAATTTTTCTGTGTGTAACTAATAAAGAAATATTGGATAATAGAATTGAGAGGAATAGGCAGGCATATATATGAATTTGTGATACATACCCATCTCTCCTGAACTGTGTGGGTCAAAATTATGACTTCTTCCACTTTAAGAGATCCTTAGCCAACTCATTGGCAAATGCTTTAACAATAGCTTGATTGCATTGCGAATCATTAGTGTAGAATAGGTGAGGCCTTGCATGCTTGTTGGGTGGAGCCCCATAGGTGTGCAGCCATTATCGTATGCTTAGCTCATGGAAATTAGTGTCGATTAAGATTGGGAGGAGTCATGAGGAGGGAATTTACCCTCAAATAGTACTTCAGGAGGGAAAAAAAAAGAAGAAAAAAAGAAGAAGAGAGAGATGCAACTCCAGTGATTTATGGTGAAATTTTTCTTTTTATTTTCCAGTTCTAGCCAAACAGCATGGCCTTGTTTTCTAGTAAAGACTTAATGAACTCAAAAGTATATACACAATTGGTTAAAGATGTAATGCTATATAAAAAACCATTCTTTTATTTAATATGTATTCTTATGGGTGGGGTCTTGTATCTGGGGTTGACTCATCTGGGGTGGGTGCACAAAGGAGCCCTGCCTTGAAGAGGCTCTTTGTCATTTAAAAAAAAAATTATGCTAAATAACCTCTTTGGTGTTATGATGCATGTGAAAATGCTTGAGAGCTAGTGATTATTGATTCAATTCCATTTCAGATTGAAGCAGAGATGGATTGAAGTTACAACTGAGACTCAGGTGGATGAACTTATAAATGCTGTGAAACAGGGTTTTAAATCTAAAGCTACTGAATGCCGAACTATGGTGTTTGCAAACACTGTTGAAGCTGCAGAAGCAGTGGCAAATATATTGTTGAAAGCTAACATTCACTGTTACCGTTACCATAAGGATGTCTCCTTGGAGGAACGTTCCCAGAGCTTGACTGATCTCAAAGAGAAAGGTGGTATTCTTGTGTGCACTGATGCTGCTGCACGTGGTGTTGACATACCAAATGTCTCACATGTTATTCAGGTGCATCTCTTTTTATGAAATTAGCTATTCCTCCATCATGTATCTGGTTCTCCTTTCACAGGACAGAAAGCCCTGCTAATGCTAGTTTTTTAATTTTTGATAAGTACTAATGCTAGGTTTCATGACAGTAAGTAAATGAGAGAATGCAAATGACAGACATCAAAAGAACTTTTTAAATCATGAGAGTAAGCACTAAGCACTTAAGCAGCTATGAGTGTGTTTACTGATTCTGAAACTTTAGAGTGGAAATTGATAAACATTAATTTTTTTAATGAGTAATCACTAAACAATTAGAGTCACTTTATTAACTCCATACCATTAGAGTAAATCTAAATAGGAAAACAAAATTATATTATTGTAAAATGTTGGAAAAAAAAATTTTGATGGACACAGATTTCCAGAACTAATACAAGAGCTTAAAATTAGAAGTTTCTCAATGTCAGAGAATTTTTGAAAAAAAGGAGAAATGGAAAATATTTTTACATTATATAAAAATGGTAAAAGACACTAAACTGTAGACTTCCTATAAATTCAAGCAAGGTCCAATATATATATATATATATATATATCACAATGAGTGCTTTGTAGTTAGAGCCAGAGGAAAATGAAAAACCTTGTTATTGGTAGTGAGATGATCATAGCCTTAGTATGGGACCCTACAGATGGACACTCTAGATGATCTTTCATTTTTCTCTTACATGCTCTTCTGTCATGTGACCTCTTGTACTATTATAACTGGCATGCTTCCTTCAAATCGTTTTTCTAATTTTGCTCTGTTTGTTCAACATTTTTTGGGGCGTATATGAATTGATAGAGGACTTAACTCTTGAAATTATCTATCTATTCCAGGCAGACTTTGCTACTTCTGTGGTAGATTTTTTGCATAGGGTTGGTCGCAGTGGTAGAGCTGGTCAGTTTGGACTTGTCACTAGCCTGTACTCTGAATCCAACCGGGATCTGGTTGCTGCGGTTCGTCAAGCAGAGGAACTTGGTCAGCCTGTGGTAATTCTTGAAACTTGTAATTTGATTCTCAAAGATGTGCTTTCTGTGAATAGGCAGATTTTATGCTACTTGGGCCCAGATTTTGAAGAACAAACAATGATTCTGCAATTCTATTTCCTCCCCCTAAATTAGTGTTGTTTAATGGGATGCTGGATACTTAGGAATGTACAATTTGGTGGAAGTTACAATTCTCATTGATTTTTTATCATACATGAATGCAAGTTTTAGTTTCCTACTGATGTATTGTAAATTCCATATGTGGTTCCCTATTATTTTGTTGCCTATATTTGCACCTTCATGAATGATGACTGGTTATTTTCTTATGTCTGCAGGAGACAGCATTTAGCAGGAAAAGAAGCTTCCGAAACAAGCTTAAGAAGAAAGGTAAGGTTTTCACTATGATTTGGCAAAAGTATCATATCCACATAAACATGAAGTGCATATACTTAAACATATTAAAGGATGCACTCTCACATCAAAATTTGTAGTAGAATAAAAAGTTGCATCTTATATTTGGGTATAAATAATCTGAAAAAATATAATAACTAGAGAAGTACAGTTTTGTTATGATACTAAATTTGAGCTTATACTTATGATTTGGCAGGTTTGACGAAAGTCAGAGACTTGTCAATTGTTGAAGAGAGTGTGTTCTAGCATAAAATGATTAGATTATGAGGAACTTGGTATGTAAGGAAGCATAACTTGTCTTTATTTATTCAAACGAATCCTATCAATGTAAATGATATTCTACTGATCTCTTTGAATTAGATATGATCTAATTAATACATAGGCCACAAGGTGATAGCTCTCTCTCCAAAGTTGAATGTGTTCCTTTCTTTCTTGGGCCAAAAATGTTCACTTTTCAGGGTCCTAGAGTCAGTTATGAGAGTTGCATTCTACATCTTCAAGCAACTCCCACTTAAAAATGTTCCTTTCAATGATGTCACTAATTGTACCCATTTTACTGCCTCAGTCATTTATATTAGGTTGCATTCTAATATCTTCAAGCAACCTGCATTAATGGAGGCCCGCTTTGTCTTTCCATAGTTACATGAGTAGATTTGCATCTCCGGTTCATAGGCCTAGTAGAATCTAGAAGTTAAGATCTAACTCAAACCCGTGCCCTAGGCCAGTTAAGTGATGATTTCTTATGCACAGGTTGATAATTTAGTGGAAACTAATTCACTGTGTGGTACACTTGATTCTTGGAATACTTTGTAGTTATGCTAAATGATTCTGTTCTTGGACCTAATTGATGTTGACTGATTGAGCAATTAGAGGGATTTGATTCTTATTTCCAATGCTTGGTGTCTACTCCAAGCAAGCACAGGTACTGAGGCCTAGGTTCTCTTTCCTTCTTTTTTTTTTTTTTTTAATAATTTTTTTTTAATATTATTTTTGTAAAACCTACTAACATTGAACTTTTGATGTTATCAAGGAAGACATCCAAGATTCAAATCTTGTCCTCCGTTATAACCATCAAATGAATAAAAAAATGAAGTCAAGGAGATAATTGTTGGAAAAGGGTCAGTTGTAAAACATCATGAGAATTACATCACAACTTTGAGGCCATCTGGCGTATGAGAAAAGTCTCGGTCTCTCATATCTGTGTTTTTAAAGTTTTTGAAGAACTAGATGTATTCACTATTCACACAACTCAAAATCTGATGTGTCATTTTGGTATTTTTAATAGATGATGTGGCATTGTTATTTTAAAGTGATTATTAGTAGATTAATGACTTGGGAGAATTTGAATCATATTACAAAAATAAAAGGTCAAGATTTAAAGAACTCTATATGATGAAGTATCTTAAAAACCCGAAATGATCTTGATGCATTAAAATTTAGAAATATAAAAACTAACAAAAATAAAAGGAAATAAGAATTTTTATTTTTAATTTTGGTTAAAACTCAGAGGGTTCTAGTTTTTAAAATTTCAATGAAAAATGTATCAATATATAAAATTCAAATTCAGGTTAGAAATTAAATAATATTTATTTATATCAATTAAATTTATTCATGTCAAAATGAGTCAATTTGTTAATACAATAATGAATTAAGTCATTTTGAGTTAATTGTGATTACTCTTGTGATCTTTTGGACAGTTTTTAAACAATACAATGTGTATGGTGTCGGGGTGCCCAGGCCTATTGGGACCTTAAGCCCCATTCTAGCAAAACGGCCCATACGGTCTTGGGCTCGGGCATTGGGCTACCCTGAACCTGTAAGACAATTGATGTTCTACATGTGTCACGTCTCATTTATTAGGCTCACGCCCAGTGAACTACCTCCCGAGCAATGGAAATACTTACCATATGCCCGACAACGCCTTAGGTTGTATTGTGCTGAGTAACCCACTGAGATGGGAACTGGTTCCAAGGCCACTTCCGTCACGTTTCACTCCCACCTTAACACCTACTTAGCCATGATAACATTGGGCCTCTTCTTCCACAAACCATCAAAGTAATCATAGCACTCCACTAGTTTTGGGGGTTTAAATAGGAGGAGCTAAGGAAGAAGAAAGGGGGGGATGAGCGAAGGGAGATGGAAGGCAAAAAAGGTGAAGACACGAGGAAAAGGGCAAAAAGGGGAGGGGGAAGATAGGGTCGTGGGATCTCAGTTCAGAGGACCACCTGAAGTGGGAAATCCAAAGCCCACATCAAAAAATAGGTTAGGAGCCCAAGTGAAGGTTGGCCCATCCGTTCTTCCACCTTGATGCGTACACAATGGTTACACTAACTTGGTGCCCGTTGGTTCCACTTTAAGGATCTCGAAACACCTTTATCGGCAATTTGTAAGGATGATTATCCCCGTTGTTCTTCCTTCTTTTAGCAATGGATTGTAGATTATCAATAAATAAGAGAGAGAGAGAGAGAGAGAGAGAGAGAGAGAGAGAGAGAGAGAGAGAGGATCCCAAAACACACGTTTTCTAGTCCAAAACTCAAAATGTGTGTTTAGTAAATTATTGCAAACATGCGTTATCGAAATGTGCATTTTTCAATACGAAGGAATCATGCGTTTTCATGTGGCAGCACAAGGGCTACAGTTGCAAAATGCAACAAATGCAAAATAAATATTATTATTGGGAAGGTGCATCCATTTCCCAAATTTTCCCACAATTTTTTTCTTGAAAACTCAATTTTAACCCTTCTATTCTAAAAACAAATTACGCATTATGCAGCTTAGAACCAGATTTCAAACTCTAAACTGTCACAAAAGAAGCGGGACAATTCTGATCAGAACTAACACCTGGCAGACATTGTTGAAAATATTAATAATATACTTTTTTATTTTTTATTATTTTATTTCACCCGAAAAATAGCTTAAAATAATATATATATATTTTTTTGGTTGATAGACCATAAGATAAAATTCTGCTCTAACAAATTACGTTGAGAATTCGGAATGAATAAAGATAATGGACCAAAGGAACCGACTTTCCATTCTATAAATTAATAGTAACATTATTAGATTTTGTATTGTTGTATTCAGTGTTTATTGAATTGAAGATGGAGTTGATAGAGAAGTTCGCCCAATGGATCGGCGGCGACGAGGACGACGACGACGATTACTCCTTTGGAGTATCCAAAAGGTGTCGCTTAGATGGAGATATTTACAAGAAAGCCAAACCGATGAACTTCATCTCCACCGGCACGCAGAAAATCGATAACAATGACGGCTCTGCTGGTCTAGGGTTTACTGAGGAGGAGGAGTTGGAGGAGGATTTTTTGCCAACGGCGTTTGGGAAGATGATTAAGGAGGGAGCCTTGAAGAGGTTGAGAGAGAAGGAAAAGTCTAAGGGTAAGAGAGCTAGAGACGACGAAGGTGGCTTTGGTTTTGCAAGTGTTGGTGGTGAGTTTGAGAAGCACACCAAAGGGATTGGTATGAAACTGTTGCAAAAAATGGGGTACAAAGGCGGTGGCCTTGGGAAGAATGCACAGGGGATTGTCACTCCGATCGAGCCCAAACTGCGCCCCAAGAACATGGGTATGGGCTTTAACGATTTCAAGGAGACAGAAGAGAAGAAGAAGAAGAAGAAGAAGAAGGGTTTGTTGGGCAGTGACTGTGTGGGCGTAGAGAGAGTGAAGGAGAAGCGGTTGTGGTCGACGAAGAAGAAGAAGAATAAGACCGAGGCCGAGCAAGAGTCGGTGGTGGTTCAGATGGTGTATGATATGAGGGGACCTCAGGTTCGTTTGCTGACAAATTTGGAGAATTTGAAGAACGAAGTTCCAATGCCGGAGCTTAAGTACAATGTGAGGCTTGCTGTGGACTTGGTGGAGTTTGAAATCGACAAAATTCATAGGGATTTGAGGAACGAGGAGGCCACTGCCGAGCGCTTGAAAGAGGAGAAGGATAGATTGTTAGTCGTCTCTGAGAGGCAGAAGCAGCAGTTGTATAGTATGGTAGAGATATTGAGCGTGTTGGATCAATTGGAGGAAGACAATTCCACAGGTGAGTTGACATTGGATTCACTTGCCGAGCTATTCATTCAGTTGAAGAGTCGATTTGCTGAGGATTATAAGCTCTGTAACCTGTCTGTCATTGCCTGCTCATATGCTCTGCCTTTGTTTATTAGAGTTTTCCAGGGATGGGACCCTCTTCAAAATCCCTTTCACGGCTTTGAGATTGTGTCTCTGTGGAAGAGTCTACTTCTGAGTGATCAAGAGTTTACTGCTTCACCTTATTCCCAGTTGATGTCCCAAGTTCTTTTACCAGCTGTTAGACTTTCTGTCATCAATACTTGGCAGGTTAGGGAGCCTGAACCAATGCTACGGTTCCTGGATTCTTGGCAAAAGTTGTTACCCCCTTCCGTCCTCCACTACATACTGGATTACATTGTCATGCCAAAATTAAATAGTGCAGTTGACTGTTGGGAACCGTTACGTGAAACTGTTCCAATCCACCTTTGGGTGCACCCGTGGTTACAGTATTTGGGACACAAATTGGAAGGTATATTCGAGACTATACGTTTCAAGTTGAGTCAAGTTCTTGTTGCTTGGCACCCAAGTGATGCATCTGCCTATACTATTTTGTCTCCTTGGAAGGCCGTGTTTGATTCAGCGAGTTGGGAACACCTTATGAGCAGATTTATCGTTCCAAAGTTGCAGCTTATTCTGCAGGAGTTCCAACTAAACCCTGCAAATCAGAAGCTTGATGAGTTTCATTGGGTTATGAAGTGGGCCTCCGATATTCCAAGTCATCTTATGGTTAATATGATGGTGAGGTTCTTTTTTTCCAAGTGGCAACAGGCTTTGTATCATTGGTTACAAGCAAGCCCAGACTTTGAGGAGATAGCAAATTGGTATTTGGGATGGAAGGAACTTCTTCCGAAGGAGCTTCTTGCAAATCAAATTATCCGGTATCAGCTTAATCGGGGTCTTGAGATGATGAACCAGGCTGTTGAAGGTTTCGAGGTGGTCCAACCTGGTTTGGAAGAGAAGATTGGCTATTTTAGGGTACCTGAGCAAAGACAATTTGAGGCTCAACAGAAAGCAGTAACACAACAAGCTGCTGTGAGTTTTAGCATGGATGATATGAGTGTTAAGGAAGTTATTGAAGTCCATTCCCAACAACACGGCTTACTATTCAAGCCTAAACCAGGCCGGAGGCATGATGGTCACCAGATCTATGCCTTTGGTAACATGAGTGTGATAATTGATGCTCTAAATCAAAAGGCGTATGCTCAAACTGAGGAAGGGTGGTCCCTTGTATCCCTTCAAGACTTGGTGGACAAGCACCATAGTTCTCTTTCCTAGGGACGTTGAACTCTTTGCTAAGATGGAGGAGTGTTATGGTTTTTAGACCATATTCATTAGGCATAGATTCACAGGTTAGCTAGACCTATTTGTTTCAGCTTGTCATGGCTGGGATTTTTGTTGGAAGAATGGATATCGAGAATTTTAATTGTCATTGACATTAGCATAGTTTTCCAATTTGACTTTCTCTTGTATCAACATTTTCTCAATATTTGAGCCACATATGAGTAACATTTTGTCTGCTTCTGCTTTATCAAAAAAATTAAAATGATATTTATCTTTCTTCAAACTAGTGTTTCCATCTATGGTATATGATGTTTAGAATAAGTTGGATAAACAAGAGTTTTTTTTTTCTGTTCCGCCTCCTTGAAGTAGTACATTGTGTAGTATGATAGATATGAAAGGTATTGATATGCTGTTTCTCTTCTGGCCACTATTGTCGTTGAATTGAATATTGGCACTTATATTGCCTTACATGATTTGGTTGTCATTGGTCATTTTCCATTAGTTTGTTGTATTTCTTTGCTATTGATTCAAACAGCAAGCAGTCTTCTATATATTGTCAACATTTTGTAGAGGGAAACCCCTGGATTATGCATTAAAGCAGACAAAAAACACAAGCAAGTTTTTTATGTGCATTTGAAGTGTCTAGAATACAGAGAATGGTGAAGTTTCAACAGATGGTTGAAGTGCTAACCAGCATTAACAGAAGAGTACGAAGCCGGATGAATTTATATTATAGTTATCTAGCTAGGTAAGAAGAAAATTAAAATAGAAGTGAAAATAATATTAAATTAATGAAAAATTGGTGATAATACTAATAATAATAACAAACTACCCGTACAGGAAAAACTTTCCTAAGGAAGATGTTATTAAAGGTTGTCTTCTGTTATTCTGTCTGAAGTAGCAGACATCAATATTTTCACTCTAGATGATGTCCTTAACGGCTGTCTTTATCATGAACTTGTAACAGAAAGTCAAATATGATCAGCTTTGATTGATTTCTTGATGGGCTTGTTGAGTTTGCTTTAACTGTCTCAATTTTGTCATCTCTTATATAAAGTTCAAGCCGTGAAATTAGAATAAAGAGCCTCTCTTCCCCACACCCCAACCACCCCCCCCCCCCCCCCCCCCCTCTTGTGTGATAAGTTGATCTCTTTATGAACTTTGTACATTGGTTCATAAAACTGTAACCTGAGTGTATATTATTGTAAAATGAATGTAAACAGCTATGTTCAGTGCTCTACCACTCATGGCAAGTACTTTTCTAGACTCTAGTCTCAGATTTTTTATGTGATTTCTCTTGATATCCTTCTGCATGTTCTTTTTGAATTAGTAATCCCTTTGAGCTTTGCACAATTAATATTACCTTTGTTGAGTTTTGGTATTTTCCGTTATTTTAATAATAAAACTATAAAAGCAATGGTGAATTTGATGTTTGGTTATACCATGAAGCATTAAGAGGTTTGGTGCCTTTGGCCGGAAAGAAATGCTAGAATAGGGGTGTACAGCCAACCCGCCAAAACCGACTCGACCCAACCTAATCTGCCGGGTTGGGTCAGTTTTTAGGACTTGGTGGGTTGGGTTGAGTTACAATTTTTTTTTTTTTTTTTTTTATAGCGGGTCGGGTTGGGTTTGGGTCATAAAATTTCAAACTCACCAAACCCAACCCGACCCATCCATATATTTAATATATATATTTAAAATAAATTATATAATTATTAAATTTTTTAAAATAACTAGCTCTTCCTATCATATATAAAAGCCAATTAGTTCACACAAACCCTAGTAAATTACTATTATTGTTTAGTCATTGGTGTTGTTTGCCTTTAAGGAGTTACATTGATACTAATCTTTGGATTTTTTAAATATATTTATATTTATATTTTTTTTTACTCAATTGAATAATAATAATAAAAATTTGTCCAACCCATGGGTTCAACTCGACCCAACTCGACCTATGTGGGTTAAGTTGGACTTATGTGATAGGTTGGGTTAGGCTGAATTTTTTTCACCCACCATAGTAGGTAGGTCAAAAAATCCCCTTAACCCGACCCAACCCGACTCATGTACACCCCTACGCTAGAAAATTTGAGTGGTGTGAATGGACTATTTTAGACTTGAAATTGCAGTTTTCAGAACCATGTTTGAATGGATGACAGCGTCACGATTCTTTTATTTTTTAAACTTATTAGCTTTTATTGGTCAGTGTAACGTTAGAGCTTAGTTGTGATGTACATCTAGTATATGTTCTCTGTACTTGGTGCATTCCATTATATTCTTATAAAATTGATTATTTGTCAAAAAATGAGGCATTAAGAGGTTCCAATGGGGTGGTTTTTCCATGGAAAAGTGTATGGCGTACTAAGGCTCCAAAAAACGTGGCTTTCTTTGTGTGAACTGCGGCATAAGGAAAAATTCCTACATTACAATTCTTTAAGGAATAATACCGGTTTAAGTGGAGCTGCATCTACAAATGCAGTGGTGAAACAGTGGACCCCTTTATTAGTGCACTATGCTATTGCCCCAGTATCTTCGATGTTTGGGGTACATTGGGTGATCTCAGAGGGAGTCATGGATGTAGTTTTTGGGTGGTGGAAGTAATTTGGAAAACATGGCAGCCCCTTTGCTTAGAATATAGCTCCACTATGTTTTATGTGGGCAATGTGGAGAGCGAGAGGAGCAGCCACACTTTAAACGGTGCAGGGAATTTATTTATGAGAAGAAATCTTCATTCTTGAGTCTTGACGTCTTTTTTTGAGTGGTCTCGTAACCTTCAAACTAGTAATTTGCATTAGGTGTCAGATTTCACTGATTCTCTTCATTTCAGATTGTAATTTTTTCCTCTGAAATTCTTTGGGAGAGTCTTTTGCATACATCCTAAGTACTTAAAGCTGTTCCACTTTTTGATAAAGGTTATTACTTCTTTTTTTCCTATTACTAGTTTATGACAAGTGATTTACCTGAAAGAGATAAAGAAGATTATGAAACATCTACAAAGTAAAAACTTAAGTTCTGACTTTTGGATCATTATTTCTATTGCAGTTTACAATGTGTTAATATGCTTTTGAGTTGCTTTCTTACTCCCTTACATCTGACTTGTAAGTGGATCCTCAAATCCTTTTTATATGTTTTAATTTTAAGTAGTTAATTAGTAAATGTATATATTAGTTGCATTTGTAGATGGGATGGAAGTGGAACCGACTAAGAGAGAGGTGTCTAAGGTGGTTTACACATGAAGAAACAATGACTGATGATTCCCTCCCCCTATAGCCAAAACTCGCTTATAAAAAAAAAAATGAAAACAGTCTGATTATTGCATAAGTGAGATATAGTAATATGATTAAAATTGGAGTATGCTTTTCTTCTCTTCTTTTTTCGTCATTTCATAGAAGAAATATATTCAATGCCAAGGTCTTTTTGGCAGGACTGGTCCTACATGTTATGATATATTGATATTAAGAGTCCCTTAGCCATTTATCAGCATTAGGAGTATGCTTTTCTTCTTCTTCTTCTTCTTTTTTTTTTTTTTTGGATCATTTCATCAAAGAAATATATTCAATACTAAGATCTTTTTGGTAGGATTGGTCCTTCATGTTATGATGTATCGGTATTAGGGGAGTCCTTTTGCCATTTATTTATTTTACGCTCTTTTGATGGGTTTACTAATGATGTAGAATTTCAACGGAAGAATCTAGCGTTTGGTAAATTAGGGTTAGGGTTTGTAGATATTTTGGAATTTTGTTGAAGTTGAATGGGAATTAAGAACTCACAAATTTGATTGTACTTTCTGGAAATTTATAAACTTTGCAATGATTCTTGTTTTTGATGTATAATCAGAACTTGATAGCTGGATATGAGTTTCTTAAACCCTAGAAGTTGTGGTGCTTTCATTCACTACGAGTGATTCCTAGGAACCTACAAGTATGATCTAGTAGTTATTTAATGCTTTGCTTCGTTATGCTTTTGACTTCCATAGCAATATTCCCAAACTATACAAATCCTAACCCTAATTTCCTAAACTCTAGGATCTTCCCTTTGACATTCAACATCAACTAGTTAATATGTTTTACTGTATTATGAATAATACACTTTTAATGGGCTAATGGTACTTATCTGTTTTTGTAAATAATAACTAATACTCATCCATTAAAAAAAAAAAAAACTAATACTCTTGCTTAAAAGCAAACTCCTTTCAGATTATTAAGATTTTATAGAAATTTACTATTTGACTTATGAAGTTCCCTGACTTTCCTCATTTCTATATGTTAATATTAATATGCATATCCAGTTAGATATTTCATGCAATTTGTACAATTTTTTTTATTCATATAGCAGTTACTGTACATATAACAAGTATTTCTCTTGACCGTGTGTTTGTATATTCATCTGTGTGTGTGCTTAGCCTGTTGTTCAAAATATCAAGGTTGACCATCACCCAGGTGGAGGGCATTGGTTTGCTGCTGGTCTCTCTCCTAATGTAAGCCTCTCATTCCTTCAATTCTTCCATCATTTTGATTGCTAGAGGTTGTTCGTTTCTAATTGATATGTCTTATATAGCATTATCGAATTATATCAATATTTATATTAACTTTAGTATGTACTATGTAGGACTCTTCTCATTAAGAGTAAGTGTGTGGTGATCTAATGACCAAACTACAATTGCTAAATGCCAGTTTGGTCACTTACTTTAGCCCACTATAAGAATGTTTACAACCATGCAAAAGAATTATATTATGGTGCCATAGCACATGAAATGATGAAATCACACATGGGTTGAGATGTTTGCTTTGTGCATTCTGTTCATATATGTATGCATATACGTCTACATCTAAATGTCAATGGTGATCCTTTTGATTCTCCTTGTTGATGCCTAAATGCTATTAGTGGACACGAGTTCAGATTATAAATTTTGGACCACTTAAGGGCAGTAAATGAAAATTTAATGCCTTGCTTGGTAAATTGAAGTATTCTGTAGATGAACATTATTAATTCTTCTGTGTAATAAGGAAATGTTGGATAATAGAATTAAAAGGGATAGTCAGGATATATATATGAAATTTGTGATACATACCAATCGAGATGCACTGTGTGGGTTAAAATTATGATTTCCTCACTTTAAGAGATCCTTAGCCAACTCATTGGCAAATGCTTTAACAATAACTTGATTGCATTTCCAATCGTTCATGTAGAATTTCAGTTGAAGCCCTATAGGTGTGCAACCATTATCATGTGATTACCTCATTTAAACTAGTGTGGATTAAGAATGGCAGGGGTTAGGAGGAGGGAATTAAACCTCAAATAATACTTAAGATGGAAAAAACATGCAACTCCAGTGATTTACGGTGAGATATTTCTTCTTGTTTTCCAGTTCTAGCCAAACAGTGTGGCCTTGTTATCTCACCTTAAATCACTGGAGTTGCATGTTTTTTCCACCTTAAGTATTATTTGAGGTTTAATTCCCTCCTCCTAACCCCTGCCATTCTTAATCCACACTAGTTTCCAGTGATTTACGGTGAGATATTTCTTCTTGTTTTCCAATTCTAGATAGGGAACTCAATGTTTTCTTATCATGTAAAGACTTAGATAGGGAACTCAATGTTTTCTTTTTGCCACACCAATCCTGAAACATTTAGCCTTGTGTTGAAAATTACTGAATCATTCCGTTATAGTTGATGATAGGATATGATTGTTTGCATTATGATGTGAACTCATGCACTCAATGTACATACATAATTGGTTAAAGATGTAATGCTGTACAAATAACATTCTTTGATTTAATATGTATTCTTGCCTTGAAGAGGCTCCTCGTCATAAATAATTTTTTTTAAAAAGTATTCTTACTATTCTGCAATTTAACTGCAAATAACCTCGTTGATGTTATGATGCATGTAAGGATGGCCATGGGTAGGGTATGGATCGGGTATATTCATACCCTATCCGAAATGTTTGCCTATGGATACCCAGATACCAATACCCATTATTATCTATACCTAATTTTTACCCGGATTTATTATCCATGGATATCCATACCTTACCCGAAACCCATTTAATTTTTTGTTTTTAAAATCCAAAAACATTTTAACTTAAAAACTAACCAATAACTTTATCTTAAAAAAGAAAAAAACTAATCAATAACTTTGAAATCAGATGTATCTACTTCTTCTTCTTTTTCTCTCTTTTTTTTTTTTTTTTTTTTTAAGATAGAGAGAGAAATTTTATTATACACTCTTTATTACTTGCTCACAAAGCCTCACAAACACAGAGCATGGTTGTTCATGCGTAGCCAGTAGCTTATCCTCTGTCATACCTGTGTTGTTCACGCGCTCACGCTCCACCACAACCACAGTTCTTGGTAGATTCGTGAAGCCTTTAACCTCCGCAACGCTGATTCATGTTCCACGCGCCGTTTGGGGCTCTGCTAGGTAGTAGATCGAGAAGTTAAGTTCTAGATTTTAGAGAGAGAGAGATCAGATAAATATGAAGTGTTTGGCTCGAGTTTAGAGAGAGAAAAGATGAGAGGTTGGGAACCACCATCTTGGTGGTGGTGATTGGGCTTCACGACAGAGCTAGAAGGCTTTGCCTCGTTTAGATCGAAGAGAAGGTGAGATCGATCCAGATCGAGAGAGTTGATTTGAAGATGGAGAAGACCACCGTAGTGGTGGTGCTGGTGATCGAAGTGATGAGTTCAAGGTATCTGGCCCTGGAGGCTCGAGTGAGAGAAACAGAGAGAGTGACGGGAGGATGGAGGCTCAGGTGAGAGAGAGAGTGTGTGTGTGAGTGAAAGTGAGAAAGTTAGGTTTTTTTTTTTATACGGGTCGGGTATGGATAATATCCATACCCTACCTGAACTATTCGGGTAATATCCATACCCTACCCAATTAGGTTCTACCCATGAAAAACCGGGTATTATCCAAAACATTTGGATCGGGTAGGGTAGGATATTTTATTACCCAATGAGTATGGCCATCCCTAGATGCATGCGGTAATGCGTGAGAGTTGGTGATTATTGATTTAATTCCATTTCATATTGAAGCAGAGGTGGATTGAAGTTACAACTGAGGCTCAGGTGGATGAACTCACAAATGCTGAAAATCAAGGTTTTATATCTAAAACTCTTGAATTCCAAACCATGGTGTTTGCGAACACTGTTGAGGCTGTGGAAGCAGTGACAAATATATTGTTGAAAGCTGGGATCCACTGTCACTGTTACCATAAGGATGTCTCCTTGGAGTGGTGAGTAAACAACTAGTCACTTTACTAACTCCATGCCATTAAAGCAAAACTATATAGGAAAACAAAATTATGTAATATAATGGACACACTTATCCAAAATTAAATAATATGATGGACAGATTTCTAAAACTAACACAAGAAAAAAAAATTAGAAGTTTCTCAATGTCAGAAAATTTTTGAACCCCCCTCCCAAAAAAAAAATGTATATATCACCATGAACGCTTTGTAGCCAGTGGAAACTATGAAAAACATTCTTAGTATTAGTGAGATTAGGCTTAGTATGGGATCCTACAGTTGGAAACTCCAGATGATCTTTCGTTTTTCTCTGGCATGCTCTTCCGTCATGTGACCTCTTGTACTATTAAAAGTAACATGCTTCCTTCAAGTTGTTTTTACAATTGTGATTTCTATTTGTTCAACATTTTCTGCGGGGGTTTATGAATAGATAGAGGACTTAGAACTATTGAAATTTATCTATCTATTCCAGGCGGACTTTGCTACTTAGGTCCAGATTCATAGGGTTGGTCTCACTGCTAGTCTGCTAGAGTGGTCAGTTTGGACATGCCACTTGCCTGTATACTGAATCCAAACGGGATCGTGTTGCTGCAGTTCGTCAAGCAGAGGAACTTGGTCAGCTTATAGTAATTCTTGAAACTTGTAATTTGATACTCAAAGATGTGTTTCAGATGACTAGGCAGATTTTATGCTACTTAGGCCCGGATTTTAAACAACTAACAATGATCCAGCAATTCTATTTATTCCCCCTAAAGTAGTGGTGTTTAATGATGTTGGATACTTAGTAATGTACAACTTAGTCAAAATTACAATTCTCATTGATTTTTTTATCATACAAGAATGCAAGTCTTAGTTTGCTACTGTTGGATTGCAAATTCCATATGTTGTTCCCTATCTATTTGTTGCCAATATTTGCACCTTCTTGAATGGTAAGTGGTTATTTTCTTATGTCTGCAGGAGGCAGCATTTAGCAGGAAAAGAAGCTTCCAAAACAAGCTTAAGAAGAGAGGTAACACTTTAACTTTGATCTGGGAAATTATCATATCTGCATAAACATGAAGTGTATATACTACAAATATAGTAAAGGATGCACTCACATTAAATTTGTAGTAGAATAAAATTTGCATTTTTTTTTTGGGTACAAATACTCTGAAATTTCCAATAACTAGAGAAGTACAGTTGTTATGATACTAAATTTAAGCTTATACTTATGATTTAGCGGGTCTGGCCAAAGTCAGGGACGTGTCAATTGTTGAAGAGAATATGTTCTAGGATAAAATGACTAGATGTTGAGGAACTTGGTATGTAAAGAAACATGACCTGTCTTTATATATACAAAGGAATCCTAGCAATGTAACTGGTATAATAATTATCTCTTTGAATTTTGTATATCTAGTTAATACACAGGTCACAAAGTGATCTCTCTCTCTAAATTTGAATGTGTTCCTTACTTTCTTGGTCCAAAAATGTTCACTTTATACAGTCCTTGGGCCAATTATTAGAGTTGCATTCTACATCTTCAGGCAGACTCCCATTTAAAAATGTTCCCTCCACTCTTGTTACTAAATGTTCCCATTTTACTTCCCCAGTCATTTTATCTTTGGTTGCATTTTAATATCTTCAAAGCAACCACCCATTAACTCTTATGTCAGTGATTAATGATGGAGGTCCTCTTGTCTTTCCATAGTTACATGAGTAGATATGTAAATGCATCTCCAGTTCGTTGGTCTAGTGGAATCTAGAAGATAAGATCTGACTCAAACCCCTTTCCATAGGCCTGTTAACTGTTAAGTGATGATTTCTTTTGCACAGGATGATAATTTAGTGAAAACTAATTTACTGTGTGGTACACTTGGTTCTTGGAATACTTTGTGGTTATGCTAATTGAATTTCACTTTTATAGACGCTTGACCATGGATTAATAATATTTTATTTTTAAATTCTCTTCCAATGTTTGGTGTCTACTCCAAGCAAACCGAGGTACTGAAGCCTACATTTTTCTTTTCACTGGTTGATGCCGACTGTAAGCAACTCAAATTGAGTACTCCTAGCCTAGGTTTAATCCCCCCCACCCCCTCAAACACATTATCTTTTGAGAGTTCAAAGCATTGCATCACTTCGATCTTGAAAGCTCCCCCCCTCTCTTTCTTGTGTGTTTTATTGTTTTAAGCTGAGTTTGGAAGATCAGTTTACTAAAGCGATTCTATAAATTTTATTCTGTAAAACCTACATACATCGAAGCTGGATAGCTTAAATGAAAGTGAAGTAAGGAGATAGTTGTTTAGAAAAGTAACATGTTGAGAATGACAGAGCACAGCTTTGAGGCCATTTTGGGTGTGAGAAAAGTAGAATTAGAAGTGATATATGAAAACCTCATATAGATAATATTCTTTTATTTGCGTTCATTCATAGCTTAGCAATACAAATTCTTCCACAGAGTTGCAATATTGAATGAGATGGAAGGTCTTGTTGGCTCTCACTCCTATATCGTATTTACATATGCAATATGGTATCAGTATAAAACATTGGACATGTTTTGTTCATGGATGTATCTGCCTTCTTCACTCTCCAAAATCGAAACTGATGGGTGTGACATGCCTTGGCTAGGAAACACTTTAATTCATGTAAACTACGAAAAAATTAGCTGTCATGTTATGAAACAACACACACTTTAATAACCATCAAATGACACACACATATGATAGTTTAATAACACCCACACACAGTGTGTTATGAAACAGCACACAATGTCGCAGTAATGCAAAAGAAACAAAATTTATGATTTATTGAGGTGCCAAAGTGATTGATACAAACATCATATTGTCTGGATACCACACCACACCACATTTAATATTGTTAAGGACAAATTTTTCACACCACATGGCTTGCTGTCATACCCAAAGAAGTAAGGATCCTATAAAAGAAATCCTACCATTTTAAGCTAAGATCTTTAGCCTCTAGTTGTAGTACCAGAAATAGAAGGATATCATGAAGATTATCTTACCATTTTTAGCCAAACCATGAATTTAATACCAAATATTTTTTCTCCCAGCAGAAGATGTCTTTCAAATGACATCATACAGCTGTAACAGCAGCTCTAATAGCATTAAAGTCTCCAATTTTCTTCTTTTAGCTAAAAAACAAAAACCCACTAATGAAACCACTTACTTTGTCAAAGACTTTTCATTATTTGCTAAATTTCCCTTTAACTAATTCTAATCTAGTTACATACTTGGCACTATATAAAGATGACCAAACTACACACTAAAGGGGGACACCATCCATCCCTCTCTCACCCCTTTATTCTGAAACTTTATTTTTGCTACCACATACACATTTTCATACTTCTCCATCTCTCTTACAAAATCTCTTTTCATAGATAACAACATAACACACATATTACAACACACCATTATCCATTACTCATCTTTCTCACACTCCATTATTTTAAAAATATCATCATTTTGCTGCCCATAAACACATCTCTATCTCTTTCTCTATTTCTCTTGCAATACCTCACTTCTTAGAAAGCAACATAACTAATGTCATAACATAAAAAACAACTTTAGCAGCAGCTTTTATTATATTTAATCTTCATATTATTTATCTCACACTTCCATATATTTTACAAACACATTCTTCACAAAATACCCATACATACTTCTCATACATCTTTAAACTCCATGTCTCACAAAGTATACACATTCAAGATCCATGTCCAACAAAGTATCTACATATAATTCCTATACATATTACAAACATCATATCTCACAAAATATATATATTTCTTACTATCTCCACACATCTTAAAATATATCAAACACTCTTTTAAGAACTTATTACTAAAAGCCCTTTCTTATGGAAGACATATTTATAATACTAAAAGCCCTTCTTATGAAAGGCAAAAACTCATAATACTAAAAGTCATTCTCATGGAAAGCAACATCACTTATATTTGACTAAAAACCAAAAGAGCATTACATGAGAAAAGTCATTTAAGTGCATGATGAAAGGGGATAAAACTTAACCAACCTATGTACACGGCTAAACATATTCTCTCTCCCTCCAGTTGCACCAATTTTTCCCCTTCAATCACGAAGTCACCATGGAAGGACTCATAATATCATATTTATCACGTTGCTGAAATGTCTAAGTCCACTGCTGTTCTACGGTTGGAGCCACAAACTATGAAGATAAGTCATTATATTTTACCTTCAAACTTATATTATTAAGTACATGTTAATTCATTATTATTGTACCACTGAATGAAAATTACTTTAATATCATCTCATTTTTTAATGAAACATGATCGCACTAATATTGCATTAATGAACATACATATTAATAAATTGATCAACCATAGTTGGACATATTATTTGGACATAAACCACTGATGGACATATATTACTTGGACATAAACCATTGCTAGACATACATTATTTGGACATGGACCATTGCTGGTCATACCTTATTATGTTGAACACGGACCATGAACTGCAGCTAGTTATGGACTATTGGACTCATCCCATTATTGGACATTTGATACCTAATTAATTATTTTCTAATATTGGATATCACTTAATACAAATAATAATAACGTATCAACTCACATTTAATCAAAGCTATCATGCTAAGCATATCATTTATTTATTTCAACCATTATCATGATTCTAAGACTTTGGATTTCATCAATTTTGTAGGCTTAAAAATACACCGGAAGCCATTGGTCTATGCGGACCAATGTCGAGTTCCAAGTTGAACTCCCCAAAACAAATCCGAGCCTAGCAAAGTCACACTTCCAGCAGAAGACACGTAGCCACGCGCAAAAAACTGCCCTCGACATTTTGGCGACTCCACTGGGGAGTCATAAAGTATAGCCTTATCATAACTCCAAAAGTCTAGAACCACATATCATGAAAGAGATCTCAACTCCGACATACACATGCTTAGTATCCCTTGATCCAGTAGCTTATGGAGCTGAGTCAACATTATTATCTTTGAGATATTTCATGTGATTGCAATCTACCTATCTCTCAACTATTTAAGCTACCCCAAGGCTTGCCTACTTATTCTAAGCTTATAGCCCCCATAAGGTGAAGAAAAAAAAAAGGAAGCTCTTATCCCTAACAAAAAAAAAAAAAAAAAAAAAGTCTATCCAGCGGTAGCAGCAAAAAAAAAAAAAAAAAGGGTTCAAAGTTCTACAGTAGAGTGTCTCATCAACAGAAACATTACCTTTTGCTGGAATAAATTATTATTATTATCAATCATTCCAGCCACAGGGGGCTCCAGCGGTAGAAACCCCTCTTATCGCTGGACAAATTCATTTCTCCAGCCACAGAGGGCATCAACAACAAAAAGCCAGAAACCCCTATTTTTGGTTGGAATAATTTATTATTACCAATTATCCTGGACACAGGGGGCTCCAGCAGTAAAAACCTCTCTTACTGCTGGACATATTTATCTCTTCAACAGTAGATGGCCTCATCAGCAATAAGCCCTTATGTTGCTAGACAAACACATTGTTATCCATCACTTTAGTATAAAAAGGGGGACCTCATCAACAGAAATCATTCCTATCGCTAGACAATCAATTTTCTTCTCCAATGGTTCAATCAGATAAGTTTCTAACAAAAACACTTAATCCCTTCCCAAATTATTCATATCTAATGGCATAAAAATATACACATGCCTATTTGATCCTATCTATCCACTCACCAAAATACTCTAATAGCCCCCATAAATGTTTCCCATTCCATCACCAAATTAGCCCACAAACATTTACTATCTCATACCAAATTGGGTAACAATATAAACCATTATCATAAAGCCCAAAAACCACATATGTTGCCTTATTTTTTTTATTCAACGCTAGGCAAAGCCCAAAACTAGCCCTATGAGCCCAATGCACAAAACTTATCCCTTCAAAGCCCAAGACAATATATACTTGGCAATATTTAAAAAGCCCATGAGTCAAGTCCATGACAAAACTATTTTGTCAATGGGATTCAACCCCATAATCAAAGCCCATGGTTTAAATCCATGACAAATTTATCTTATCAATGGAATTCAAATACCATATCCAAAGCCCATGGTTCAAACCCATGACAAATTATTTATCAAAAGCCCAAGCTAACTATTTGGCAATATCAAAGCCCATTACTAAATGGCACTATCAAAGCCCAATTCTTATTGGCAATATCAAAAGCCCAGTTCTCGCTGACAACATCAAAAAGCCCAATTCTTATTCGCAACATCAAAAACCCAATTCTCATTGGCAATATCAAAAACCCAGTTTTTACTAGCAACATCAAAAAGCCCAATTCTTATTGGGAAGATCAAAAACCCAATTCTTATTAGCAACATCAAAAGCTTAGTTCTAGCTAGCAACATCAAAAAGCCTAATTCTTATTGGCAACCTCAAAAGCCCAATTCTCATTGGCAATATCAAAAACCCAGTTCTTATTGATGACAACATTAAAAGGCCAAGCTAACTACTTGGCATTATTTTATCAAAAGCCCAAGCTAACTACTTGGCATTATTTTATCAAAAACCTAAGCTAACTATTTAGCACTATTTTATCAAAAGCCCAAGGTTATTGATACTTGGCAAATATTATATTATAAATATTTTACTAAAAGCTCAAGTGCTATTTTCAGCAAACCATCATTTCCCCCCCCCCCCAAAAAAAAAAAAAAAAAAAAAATCCAAAATCACTTTACAAAAAAACATTATATCTTACTCAAAGCCCAAAGTTAATAACCTTTGGCAAAATGGATTTTTCTTTAGCAAACACATTATACTTAAAGCCCAAAGTTAATAACCTTTGGCAAAATTAAATTTCATAGTAAGTATATAAGCTAATGAATCATGGCAAATATTTATACCATATTATCTATCTTATGAAATAATACCATTCATTTTTCCAAAACCCATGGCAAACATATATCAAGCCCAAGGAGAAATGTGAGTGTGTGTCACTAATAATTATGCTCATAGAAATTATATTCAAAACCTATGGCAATTTTATTTATTTTGCAAACCCATGAAAAATATTTATAAAAATCCATCGAAAATTATGGTAATTATCTTAAACCCCATGGCAAATATTATTTTCCTTGCTATTTCACAAAAACACATAAAAGACTCAAATAAAATTATATTATTTCATTATGATAATTACTTATCGTATATTACTAACATTTAAAGCCCAAGACTAATGATACTTGACAATATCTTAAGCCCAAGGTTAATAATACTTGGCAAATACTATATTATAAATATTTGAAACCCAATAATGAACAATTTTTTTGCAAATTATATTACTAAGTTCTTAAAACTCATAGCTATAATTTATACCATATTATAAACCCATTGAATCTATTTTGTAAAACACATGGTAACTATTTATGTTACGTAATACTATTCATTTTTCCAAAACTGATGACAAACATACATCAAGCCTATGGAGAATTATGAATATGTGTTACTAATATTTAAGACCATAAAAGTTTTTACCTTAAAATCTATAGCAAGTATATTAAAAACTTCTGACACTTATTTACTTTGTACTTTATTATAAGTCCATGGAACTTACCTTAATAAAACCCATGGTAATCATTTATCTTATATCACATTTTTTATCTCTCTACCATTCAAAAGCCCATGGAAATTATTTTAAACCCCATGGCAATTAATATTTACCTTACTATTTTACAAAACCCATGGAAATCATGATAAATATATTATTATTATTATTATTATTATTATTATTATTATTATTATTATTATTATTATTATTATTTATCTTATGTTATATTATTTATCCCATTAACATTCAAAGCCCAAGACCAATAATACTTGGCACCATCTTATCATAAGCCCAATACTACTTGGCAATATTTTAAGAGCACAATATCAATTGGCAAAAATTATCATAAAATCTTAAAAACCCAAGACTAATAATACTTGGCAAATAAATTATTACAAATAACTTACTGAAAGCCTAAAATTAATAATATTTGGCACCATAGATCTCCTAACATATATATGTACTTATCCATACCACCAAAAAAAAAAAAAAAAAACATAATAACTATTTATCTTATGTAACACTATTCATCTTTCCAAAACCCATGGCTAACATACATCAAGCCCATGGAGAAATATGAACTTGTGTTACTAATATTCAAAACTCATAAAAGTCATATTTGAAACCTACAACAATTACATTTATTTTACAAACCCATGCACACATTTGTCAAAAGCCCATGGAAAACTATATTACTAGAGTAATTATTTATTCTATAATTACACTAAATAATAAAAGCCCATGATTCAAGTTTATGGCAAACTATTTTATCAATGGAATTCAATCACATAATCAAAGCCTATGGTTCAAGCCCATGGCAAATTATTTATCAAAGCACCAAGCCCAATAATGCTTGGCAATATCTTATCAAAAGCCTAATACAACTTGACAATATTTTAAAAGCCCATGATTCAAGTCCATGGCAAAGTTATTTTATTAATGTAATTCAATCCCATAATCAAAGTCCATGGTTCAAGTCCATGGAAAATTAATTAACAAAGCTTATGCAGTTAAGAAGAAATAGTCAACAGTTCAGCAGTAATACCTGCAGCAAATCTAGCTCATACTATTTTACTGCTAAAACTCATACTAGCCAAACCTTCCTAAGAACTTCCAACAAAGAGATGGAGATCCAATGCTCTCAATTATCATCATCTACTCAAAAATCATTAACACATTCAGCAAGTCACAAAGCTGCCAAGGAATGACAAACCATTTATTCAAATCAAGAAAAGATTACTCCAGCGGTAAATGAAGACATATCCGATAACCTGCCTGGACAAACGAAACAAGCTCTTTATGGCTAGAAGATCTCGACTATCCCTTCGTTGCAAAAAAAAAAAAAAAAAAAAATGATCGTCTCAATTGCTGGATATTGTCATGATCTTTTTCACTAAGGGATCCAATGGTAACATCCAAATCAGAATTCCAATTGTTCATGTTCTAAACACTAGCAGTCTTGTCAACTGACAAACCCCTCCAACAGTCAGACTTCTACTAATCATGCATATTCAAGCAAAACATCATTGTACAAGATTATTACCACAAGTGTCTGAGCTATTTCAAACATCAAAGTGCCAAGATTCCACCGTTGAACTTCTCAAGGTGCTTCCCACATCACCCATATATGCTTATCCAACGCCTCTACACACTTGGGGGCTTGATTAATTAAATCAAAGGATTCCATTTCTGGGGGCTACAATTGGGTATTGATCAAAAAAGTATCAAATATGTCAATAGAGGCACCTCCACTACAAAACTTTATTGGTCCAGCAGCGGCTAATCTCTTTCAAGAACATTTTAATTGGCATTCATCACAAAGTTACGAGCACCACATAAAGCACTATTTATCAACAAAGATTTGTATTGGAGTCCTATCATATCAAGTTGTGGCAGCCCCCACACATATTCGAAGTCATGATACACTACAAAAAACGGGGCCTTTAGGCCCCGTTTTTTTGGGCCGCGTTTGCAAAAACGCGGCCCAAAATGGACTGAAGCCGTGTTTAATAAAAACGCGGCTTCAGTCCTTACAATGGGCCGCGTTTTTGCGAACGCGGCCCAGCATAAACCCTAAGGTCGGCCCAAAAAAATAGCTTGAGGCCGCGTTTTTAGACGCGGCCTCAAGCTTTTACTGAAGCCACATTTCCAAAACGCGGCTTCAGTTTGAATGGGGCCGCGTTTAATAAAACGCGGCCCGTGTTTTGCCTATAGCCGCGTGTTAGACACGCGGCTTTAGGCTTTGGGTATATTTTGACCGGGTTTGTGTATATCATTTTGCTCAACCCTAGCCCTCATCATTTTTTGCTCTAGAGCTGGGTTTGTGTTCATCGGATCGGATATGGAGGATTTTATCTCCGATCCGATCGGAGATGGAGGAGATCGGAGATCGAATCCTCCATCTCCGATCGGATCGGAGATCGAAGGAGATTGGAGATCGAAGGAGATCGGATCGGAGATCGCGCGAGGAGATCGGATCAGAGATCGTGCGAGGAGATCGAGGAGATCGGATCGGAGATCGCGCGAGGAGATCGGATCAGAGATCGTGCGAGGAGATCGAGGAGATCGGATCGGAGATCGCGCGAGGAGATCGGAGATCGAGGAGATCGGAGATCGCGCGAGGAGATCGGATCGGAGATCGCGCGAGGAGATCGGAGATCGAAGGAGATCGGATCGGAGATCGCGCGAGGAGATCGGATCGGAGATCGCGCGAGGAGATCGGAGATGGAGGAGATCGGAGATGGAATCCTCATCTCCGATCCGCGATCGGAGATGGAAGCGCGTTCGTGTTCGGAGATGCATGGCTGGGTTTGTGTTCTTGGTGCTGGGTTTGTTCAATTTTTGTTCCGTTTATGTTCTTGTTAAATTTTACTGTGTTCATGTTCAAAACATTTTACTGTGTTTATGTTTTTGTTCAAATACAACGTGTTCATGTTTATGCTCTTGTTCAAATATAATTTGTTCATGTTTAAATTTGCTGGGTTTGTGTTCTTGGCATGAATTCTAATTCTGGGTTTGCTATTAGTGTTTGTTTGTTTCAAATTTATTTCTTTTTCATTTATTAGTTTTTTTTTACAGAAAAATATTGCGTTGAAAATTAAAGCAATAAATATAATTACATTTATTGCTTTAATTTTCAGAATTATTTTTTTTAAATATTTTTGGCAGTAGCCGCGTTCTAAACGTGGCCTAAGGTAGTATGGTCTTAGGCCACGTTTAGAACGCGGCCATTGACCTTGGTCTTAGGCCGCGTTTTACACGCGGCCATAGACCTTGGTTTTAGGCCGCGTTTTTAAAAGTGCGGCCATAGACCCAGGAGGCCAATAGTCTCGAGGTTTAGGCCACATTTAAAAACGCGGCCTAAAAAAACGCAACCATAGCCTATAGCCGCGTTTTTTGGACCTTAGGCCGCGTTTTTCAAACGCGGCCTAAAGTCTTTATTTTTGTAGTGATAATCTTATCCATCACTCCGCTAGAATCCTTAAAATCTCATACATCGCCAAAGTTGCGGTGATATTACACTTGGGGGCTTGGTCTTTCACTATTACAACAGCTCATTCAAGAAAGCTACACATGGATCTAGACAAAGATCAATCAAACTACCGAAAGAAAATGAAGAATTTTTTTTTCAACAAAGCTACTACTCCAGCTATGACTACTCCAGCTATGGAAGCTTCAGCTACATCAGCCTGCTACCGTTGTACCTTATGAGACAGCCAATGCAACCTACATGTCCAGCAGCACCTATTTTATTACTCCAGTGGTACTATCAGCATGTTCCTATCAAATCTAGCACATCATCTTCAGCGGCCAACGACCTGGAATTCGCTCATTTACAAAATCTTCAAGTAACGTCTTTACTCGTGCATGCCCTTGCAAAACAAGCCCTTACAAAGCAAGTCCATGTACTCGGGGGGCTGAATGTTGAGGACAAATTTTTCACACTACATGGTTTCATTTCATTAGCGACCCGTACCACATCAACATTATCATGAATTTTGGAAAAACCTCTTTTAAAGCCCAAAGGAGCCTATATTTACACAAAAAAGGTGTCAAAACCCATGGTTCAAGCTTATAGCATATCATCTCATTTTTGACTCATGATCCAAGTCATAAGTCTCATTGGAGGAGTTTTGGGAGTCGAGGTTTCAGTAAAGCTCGAGTGGTTCAAAATTGATAAAGGAAAGTATGTTGCTTGGCATATCTTCCCCAATTCCTAGATCTTTGACAGGTCAGTGTGCAATAGGTAACATTTGGTAAGCCTCTCATATCACATAACACTTAAAATGATAAAACTCCCCATGCTCTTTATATAAAAATTAATGTTCATCATATAATATAAGTTTAAAAATGTAATTATAGTATTTCATATAAATTATATTATTATCATCTAAATTAATTCCAAGCACATGGCTAAATATATATTAATATCTCATATCTAGCATTAAATGCTCTCTTTACTCTCCAAGATTTGGTTAAAATACAAAAAGACCATTAGTACATCTCTAAAACTTCATAATATATCAACCAACTAGTCTATTACTTACTAAAATTATAAATGGACTAAACATATAATTTTTCAATAAAGGAAACTTAGCCAAAACTACCAACAGCAACTCCAGTAGAAGTTGCAAATAGCTTCAGCAGAAGCTGCAACAGCTTTTGCAGAAACAGCAACAACAGAAGCTACAAACAACTCTAGCAGAAGCAGAAACAACTTCTATTAAAAATGCTTCTGCAGAAATAGCTTCTGCAGAAACAGCTTCTGCAGAAACTGCGTAGGAGCTCTAACAGAAGCTGCAGTAGCTCCAGCAGGTTGACACATATCCTAAAATGACATACTTGCCCATTAATGCCCAATCCTAACAGCTTGCTGTCATATCCAAAGAAGTAAGGATCTTATAAAAGAAATCTTACCATTTTAAGCTAAGATCCTTAACCTCTAGCTGTAGTACCAGAAATAGAAGGATCTCATGAAGATTATCTTACCATTTTTAGCCAAACCATGAATTTAATGTCAAATATTTTTTCCCCCAGCAGAAGATGTCATTCAGATGACATCATACAGCTGTAACAGTAGCTCCAATAGCATAAAAGTCTCAAATTTTCTTCTTTTGGCTAAAAAACAAAAACCCACTATTGAAACAACTTACTTTGTCAAAGACTTTTCCTTATTTGCTGAATTTCCCTTCAACTAATTCTAATCTAGTTACATACTTGGCTCTATATAAAGAGGACCAAGCTACACACTAAAGGGGGCCACCATCCATCCCTCTCTCACCCCCTTATTTTGAAACTTCATTTTTTCTGCCACATACACATTTTCATACATCTCCATCTCTCTTACAAAATCTCTCTTCATAGATAACAACACAACACACATATTACAACACACCATTATCCATTACCCATCTTTCCTACACTCCATTATTCTGAAATATCATCATTTTGCTGCTCAAAAACACATCTTCATCTCTTTGTCTATTTCTCTTGCAATACCTCACTTCTTAAAAAGCAAAATAACCTATGTCATAACACAAAAAACAACTCTAGCAGCAACTTTTACTATATTTAATCTTCATATTATTTATCTCACCCTTCCATATATTTTACAAACACATTCCTCACAAAATACCCATATATACTTCTCATACATCTTTAAACTCCATGTCTCACAAAGTATACATATACAAGATCCATGTCCAACAAAGTATCTACATATAATTCCTATACATATTACAAACACCATATCTCACAAAATATATATATTTCTTACCATCTCCACACATCTTAAAATATATCAAACACTCTTCCAAGAACTTATTACTAAAACTTCTTTCTCATGGAAGACATATATTTATAATACTAAAAGCCCTTCTTATGAAAGGAAAAAACTTATAATACTAAAAGTCATTCTCATGGAAAGCAATATCACTCATATTTGACTAAAAACCAAAAGAGCATTTCATGGGGAAAGTCATTTAAGTACATGATGAAAATGGATAAAACTTAAGCAACCTATGTACACAGCTGGACATATTCTCTCTCCCTCTAGTTGTACTCATTTTTCCCCTTCAATCACAAAGTCACCATGGAAGGACTCATAATATCATATTATCACGTTGCTGAAATGTCTAAGTCCACTGTTGTTCTACGGCTAGAGCTACAAACTATGAAGATAAGTCATTATATTTTACCTTCAAACTTATATTATTAAGTATATGTTAATTCATTATTATTGTACCGCTGAATGCAAACTTTAATATTATCTCATTATTTAATGAAACATGATCACACTAATACTGCATTAATGAACATATATATTAATAAATTGATCTACCATTGTTGGGCATATTATTCGGACATAAACCACCGATGAACATATATTACTTGGACATAAACCATTGTTAGACATACATTATTTGGACATGGACCATTGCTGGATATACTTTATTATGTTGAACACAAACCATGAACCGTGACTAGATATGAACTATTGGATTCATCCCATTATTGGACATTTGATACTTAATTAATTATTTTTTTAATATTGGACATCACTTAATATACATAATAATAACGTATCAACTCACTATTTAATCAAAGCTATCATGCTAAGCATATCATTTATTTATTTCAACCATTATTATGATTCTAAGACTTTGAGCTTCATATATTTTGTAGGCTTAAAAATACACTGGAAGCCATTGGTCTATGCGGACTAATGTCGAATTCCGAGTTGAACTCCCCAAAATAAATCCGGACCTAGGAAAGTCACACTTCTAGCAGAAGACACGTGGCCACGCGCAAAAAACCGCCCCCGACAAATATCAACCATTTGTGAATTTTTTAGGCTAGTATTTTGTTGAATATTTTTTTCCTCACACAAGTGGATTGAGGAATTACGTGAGATTCCTTAAGGGTGTGTTTGTTTAGAGGTGAAATAGGGTGGATAGAAAATTTTGGAAAGAAAATGGATTTGTGTGTTGTTTGGTTGAGAGGGGGGGGGGGGGGGGGGGAAGAAAACTTTTATGTGGGGTCTAGGCATTTTTCACACAAAATTTGTCTCTCTAGAATGGAGAGAAAACTAGGTGGGGAGAGTTTGACGGTGAAACAACAAAATTGCCCATGTCTAGTGCACATGGGCAAAGTCTAGTTGCCCTTTTTATTTTTTCTTATGGTTTCCTGGGCAACATTGCCTCCTCTTTTTTATTATTATTATTATTATTATTTTGTATTTTGAATTCCTAGGCGTGGTGCTTTGTGTTTTTTATTTTTTATTTTTTTTAACTAGAAATGATTTTTTTCCTCAAAATGATTTTTTTATAATAAATTTGGGTGATTTTTTTTTGGTTGCTAATCACTTTTTTGTTTTAATTGAGCATCATTTTTTAACAAAGGTATATGTGTAAATTTATACAAACTCATTTTTTTCATCCTTCTACTTTTTTACTCCCAACCAAACAAAAAAGAGGGAAATTGAAATCTTTTCAATCCTCCCACTTTTCTATTCTCCCACCATTTTCTATTCTCTCACTTTTCCACCTCTCCCACCAAACACACCCTAAGAGTGTGGAATAGGGACAAAACATGGGATGCCAAAATTGGGCTTTGTGGCTTTGGCTCACTTGATGTGTCGACCTCTGTAAGAAAAACATAGTTTGTGTCGCATACAAAATATACGCAGCGAAAAATTAACAGATTTACTTCATTTGTAATTGATAACATGTACTATGTAAATTTCAGAATTTAAAAACAAGAGAGTGTACCTTGGTGCGGTAAAATTCAAAACCAAAGATTAGAAATACTTGGCAACACTTTTAATCTTCACTTCAATTCCACTTATGCCCAAGAAGTGTGGTCTCTCAATCAGTTTATATGTATGTGTTCAAAAGAGAATAAGAGAGTGGCTTACACTTACATACACACCATTTTCATACATTACCAAATTCTGTATATTTCTCTCTTTTATATATATAACTGATTATTTAATTAGGCTAGTTTTTTGGGCCATTTCAATTGGGCTTTAATATGTGGCTTGGAGTGGGACCAAAAGGGACAAGTAAGACACTAGCTCCAATGAGTTTTGGGCCTTTCTATCAACTCTTGACAAGCCCAAAATTATCATTAATTATATTTAATATCACTGTATAAATATAATTGCATTCTAGGCCTTGTTAATAAATTATATCTCAAGACTTTATTATACATTCAACCCTTTCATTAAAATATTCGTAGTAATACAAAGTCATGAATGTTGATTGCCACTTTAAAGATTATTACATCTTAACCCTTGAGTACCTAGTTTAATTCTTTAAGTTATTCGTCATATATTTATGAAATTCAATTCCATAAATATATATTTTAGTAACTTCTTACTAAAGTGGTTAGGCCTAACACTCTGAATAACCAAATTCATTAAACGTATCTTAAGAGAATATTTTATATCTCTGTTAAGAGATTATGAATTTCATCTTAATTTCATCTTGAGAATATATGTTCCTTCAACATTAAATGTGGTTGTCCAACATACTGAGGTTTTGATTGTGACTTTTGATCTCACTTCAGATATATCAAAGCAACCTACACTTCATGATCAGGTTCATTATTCTCTCAGGTTTGAGAGTTGATGTAAATAGAAGTCGTGAGATTTATTATTTATTTGACAGTCGTTAGTAGAATAATAAATCTCACAGTGTTCCAGTTCAATATGTCTTAACACTTAAACCATATCAACATATCAACTAGAAAAGTCTTCACTTCCATGATCAAGTCAAATCATCTTAGTTTAAATGTTATAGTCTAATCAGATGAAATGCCCAATTTCATCACTGACTACGAACTAAAGTTTTGAGTTTACAAAAAACTTGTGATTTATATCTTTTATGACTAAATCACATACTATGCATCTCATAGACTATATGATAATGTCCAAATATTCATGTTACCATTATTTTAAATAATAATAAAATAGTTTTATTAATCACAACATAATATTATACAATAGAATTTAAATGGCACGCATCCTAACATCCTCAAGTTTTCCAATTGTAGAATAGGATTCCAAATTCCAACGGGCAACACGTGGTGGACTTTTGCTGTTTCAGACATGATAGAGTGTTCAGTGTTGATGGATCCTTTTTTAGGTTGAGTGGTCAAGGCATTTTATTAGATATGCCTTTGAATCTTTGATGTTCGTGGAGATGATTGGTTAATTTACTGGCAAGCATGCCCATCTAGAAGAAATTAGGCCTTGTTAGATAGATGACTGCATATAATGGAAAATGGGTTCAGTCAACGGATTTGAAATTTCCCTAATCCATCTATTTATTGAAATTGTATTCATATTTAAGGGCGGGATTCCAGCACCATGACAAAGCTGAAAACTATGTTTCAATTAAATTAATGTTAAACTCAGAAAAGTTACAATTGTTTTTCATTACTTGCTAAGATGGCATAGCCAGGAGAGAGTGTAACCACTCAATATTGGGTGTTACAATATTATTATTAGAAGATGGGAAAGGAGAGGTAATAGAGAAAGAAACCCAAGGATTAATAAGTGGTGGGGTTAAGGGGAGAAAAAAGATGTATTTAAAGATGAAATGATCAAAGATGGAAAGTGGAATTTAAACGACCATGTTTGGAGCATTCACATTGGTGGTGTCAAAAATTTAACTATTTGACACCACAAAAAGTTATTTTATCTAATTTATCTTTTTCTTTTTACAAAACACCCAATATTAGTAGTTTTATTTTAGCTTTCAACATAATAAAATAATATAATAAAATAATATATCCACTACAATAAATAACATTACAACTGCCACTGCCACTTAAGTGTCCTTCTAAGATGGTAATTGCAATTTTTAATTTTAAAATTTTTTTTATACAAGATAGAATTTCTATTCTAGCCTAATCTAAGTGTGTGTGTGTGTGAAGTTTCTTCCTATAAACTTGAACCCCGGCCCTTGCCCCCCACACCCCGGATTCAGATCTTTTAGATTTTCTAGGGTACTCTACCAATAGATTTCCTTAAATCCTAACTACTCTTTAATGATGTAATGGTCTAGATTCTGCAATGTCAGCATTCCACAAACAATATTCTTAAAATAATAAAATAATGTTGCAAACAAAATAATTAAAATTATTGTTAGTGGAATGCTGACATGACAGAATCTAGACCATTAAATCATTAAAAAATAGTTAAGATTTAAGGAAATCTATTTGGTAGGGTACCCTAGGAAATCTAGAGAATTTGAATCCCTACACCCCACACCCCACAAGTATTTATACTCGTGTAGTGACCACTGCACCAAAGGTACGCGGTAGTAATTGCAATTTTTAATTGAATGGTTGTGGAGATGGTCATGTCTTTATTATTATTATTATTATTATTATTATTATTATTATTATTATTTTTCAATATTAAAGGCAATTAGTTGTAAATTTAAGGCAATTAGTTTTTTTTTTTCAATATTAAAGGCAATTACTTCTTCCCGTCTTTTTCTTCTTCTTCTTTTGCTCATTTCCCTTTCATTTGTTTCCTCACTGCAACTTCCAAGTTTGTAGTTCGCATCTTCTTCTTCTTTTTTTGGATTTCTTTCAGTTTACGCATGCAACAATAAAGACAGGTGAGTCCATTAGCAAACATTCACAACCCAACCACATAGTTAATACAAATTAAAGAAAAGATCAATTTTCAAAACTCAAAATCTGTCATATTTCTTAAAAACCAATTGAATTCAACACACAAAAACCTCAAATTTGCAAAAAAAAAAAAAAAAAAATCTAACTCTCCATTAATCACAACTCAAAATCCAATCAAAACTCTCAACATTTTCCCCAAATATTAGAGGCGAGATGGGTCGGCATAAGGGGTGGGTATGCGAGATCGGCGGTTGGATAGGCAAGATCGACGAGGTCTAATGGAAGAGACGAAGAGCAAATGGCTGTGGAGAGTGAGGAGAGAGGAGCAACAATAGAATTGGGAAATGAGGAGAAAGAAAAAAAAAAAAAAGAAAAAAAGAAAAAAAGATTCTAAATAGAGTGTTAACTCAACATAAAATAGATATATATATATATATATATATATATATTGTTTTACCTTTGAACTACAGTGCATAGCCACCTTTGGCTGTGCACTGTAGTTGAGAAGTCAAAAATTTTGGCTTTGGCTCCACCAATGGAGCCCCAATTTTGTAATTGGTGGTGTTAAAAATTTCTATATAGCTTTTTAGCACCACTAATAATAATGCTCTTATAAGATGTGAAATGAAATGGCTAATTGTATTTAAAAAGTGGCTAAAGATGTATTTAGAGAATTTGGAGGATGAGGGTGGCCGACTAAGGAGGCTTGGATGGAATATGGAGGTTCAAACAACAATTAGATTAAAGTGGTGAAGAGGGAGTTTAAAAATGTTGTCCAATAAGAGGCTAAATGTAAGGCTTATGATAAATTATATTGCAAGTTGAAGATAAAGAGGGAGGAAAGAATATTTATAAACTTGCTAAACAATGGAAATGAAAGTAAGAAACTTAAATGGTGTCTAGTGCATTAAAAATGAAGATCAAAGAGTGAAAGAGATGGAAAAGTTTTTCTTACAAACATTTTTATGAAAGATTAGAGCGATTTGGGTAGCCCAATGGAGGATAGAAACTATAGATTTTTTTGAAGAATTAGGATAAATAATGTAAGGAATACAATTAAAGTTTGAAAGTGCCTAGGTGATGTAGGATGTATACTGGTTCACAAGCTTTTTCAATAAGATCTTAACTATAAACAAAAATTTCTAGTAAGTGGTGGAGAAGTACTTTAATATCTATTTACATGAACAATAAAGATATTCAAAACTGTATAAATTACCATGAAATTAAACTTATGAGCCACACTATGAAACTTTGAGATAGAGTGATTGAACATAGATTAAGGAATGAAACAACAATATCATTCAATCAATTTGGTTTTATGCCAGGATATTCTACTATGCTAGTTGTTTTCTTACTAACATTTATTGGAAAAATATAAAGAGGTCTATAAAGAAGCTCATATCAAGAAAGAAGTTCATCTAAATTATATACCACTTATTGCTGAAAACTAAAAATTGAAAACTAAAAACATTGTAGCAAAATAATTTTTAAATATGTGAATAGTGTCGTGGGAATCATTTTTAATGAAAGTTTTGCTGAAAAAAGAGATTTGTGGATCCTGTGAACAGTGTATGGGACCCACGCGCAAAACGCTAGACGCTCAAATGCTGGATGCTTGCCGCTATCCAAACGTTCACTAAAATAATTAAAGAAATGTATTATGGAGCTGTAACTAATATGAGATCTAGTGGAGACATTACAATTGAGTTTCTCATCAAGGATCATCATTATGTCTAGAGTAATGGATGAGCTCAATTAAAAGAAAGTACTTTGGTGTATGCTTTTTACTAATAATATAGTTTTAGTAGATGAATTTAAAAGTAGAGTTAATGCTAGGTTAGAAATTTGGAGAGATACTCTAGAATCTAAAGGCTTTTGATTATGTAAGACTAGAATAGAGTACATGAAAGGAAAATTTGGTAAATGTTGAAACAAAGATGAAAGGGCCATGTTACTGAATAATCAAGAGATACATAAGAATGATAGCTTTGAATATCTTGTATTAATAATTCATAAAGATTAAGAGATCAAAAAGAATGTGAATCATAGAACAAGAGCAGGGTGGATGAAGTGGAGAAGCGTATCAAGAATATTGCATGATCATAGAATACCTATCAAGTGAAAGGTAAAATTTTATAAAATTGCTATAAGGCCAACTATGTTCTGTGGTCCTAAATGTCTAGTTGTTAAGAAGCAAAAAATTCATAAAATGAGCATAGTTGAAATTAGAATGCTAAGATAAATAAATGGAAATACATGAAAATATAGAACTCAAGATGAGTAAAGCACTTTGAAGATATGGGTGACCCTTATTAATAAAAGACGAAGGAGAATCGGTTAAAATGATTTGGTCACATTCAGAGGAGAATGGTTAATACATCAGTAAGAAAAAAGATAAAGGAAGACTAAAGATAACATTAACATAAGTGGTTAAAAGGACATGCCTAATTAATAAAGTAACAAAGACAATGACTTCAGATAGAATATAATAGAGGGAAAAAATACATATGATTGATCCTAACTAATCTGTTAAGGATTTATAGCTAACCTCAAAAAATTGGGGGCTAAAGTTTTGTTGTTGTTGAGATAACAAGTTGTAATTGGTACAATATAACTCTTACATTGACCAATCATTGATACCATTTTTATCATACATATCATTTCAACAATTTTTTATAAAATTTTCTTTGTCACTAGTTATGGCAAGATGGGTTCTTTTACTTATATCAGAAAAAATATACAATTTCCAAGTTTTAACCAGGGTTGTGCAATCAATCCGCCAATCTGCCAAAATTGATCAAACCCAACCTGTAGAGTTTGGTTGATTTTTAGGGGTTGGTGGATTGGGTTTGGTTGCCAATTTTTTTTTTTTTTTTTTTTTTTTTTTTTTTTTTTTTTTTTTTTTTTTTTTTTACAATGGGTTGGTTTTGGTGTGGGTCAACAGATTCAAAAATATGCCTAACCCAACCTGACCAACCTATATTTAATATTATTTAATCTTTTGGTTTGGTGATTATCAAAAAATTAATAACATTATAAATCTGCTTTTATTTGTGTTGGTTAGGTGCATTAATAAAATAGTTTGTGTTAATTTGGTACTATGATTTGATTAGTAAATTTGTTATTTGTGATGGTAATCTTACAAATTTTCTATTCTAAATTTCTAATACACTTCTTTTGAAAATATTTTATTTAAAAATCAACCCATGGGTCCAACTCGATCCATATGAGTTGGGCTAGGTTGGATTGAGTTTTTTACACCGCGGCCTTGGTGGATTAGATTAAAAAATGATAAAGTTTAGCTACAAAATTGGTTGTAATCTTAGGCTACAACCTTACTTAATATCTTTTTATTGAAGGTGAATTTTGACAAATCCACCATTGGATTACATGTTTTTATTATATCTTCAAACCTTGTAAAATTTCTAGAAAATTAAATATCAATAGCTATATCATCAATAAATTGTTTAATTACAAGTTTTTGTAGTTTAAAATTAATAATAAAATATAAGCTATAAATCATATAGTAAATAATATCTAATTGACAAAAAAATTGACATGTGCATTAAGAGTGTAAATAACATACAATTCAACGTTTAGATTTTCAAAATATATAGTAATGTTTATTTTATTAAGTAAGATTATAGCCAATTTTGTAGCTAAATTTTATCATTTAAAAAAACCCCTCAACGTGACTTAACCCAACTCATGTACACTCTAGTTTTAACTTTAAAATGTCAATTTATTTATTTTTTTTTTATACAAATGAGAGTGTTTAAACTTCTTCAAATATCTGACTATTCTCTTGAGTGTATGCAGTCCTCCCATCTCACATACATCAGGTTATTAGAAATTCTATGGAGGAGGCCCCAAGATGTTGGTAAGAGGTTTCGAACTTAGGATCTTATAGATATCAATTTATCTTTGCTTCCAAGTTAACAACTCTGATTCTTAAAAAAGAAAAAAAGAAAAAAAAACTAATTATGCACAACTGTACATTTAAACGGCTAATCTTTTAAACAAAATATGTCGGTAAAAATAAACTCATTCACACACTTTCTAAGTTCAGAATGTAAACTCATACCCCTTTTGATTGATAACTTTTGGAAAGTTACAGGTTGCGGCCCCTTGTTGTGTGTCACGTTCCACGCTTCTAGTCTCATTAGCTGTCACTAACTACCGGAAAATTTGACCATGGTTTATTGTTTCAAATGACTTTTTAAGTCTTTCTATGAGTGATTAGTGACAAAAAATAACATGATGACCCGGGGAACAAAATTAGTGGCTGGACTGGATGCTTTCAGAAATAGAAAGAGAACCATTTATGCAAAAATGAAAATATTAAAGCTTATGTACGAGGAAAAAAGAGTGGCATTGGTAATTCATCATAAGCTACAACAGTAAGGACTTTATAAAAGAATCCCCATTTAAATACATTCCAATAGAACGAATCTAACCAAACAAATACGCATGGCCATTCACACAAGCATGTTGTAAAATAGCGAAAGCTCAAATTACCAAGATTGATTGTGAAAATATTTTAAACTTAAGAAAGATCTCTGAACAAACAATAAAAATGAAGAAAATTAATCCAGAAGAAAATAGACACAAATCACCAGAAATTATGTGGTTTGGCAATAGTCTACATCCGCAGACGACAACGAACAAATTTCACTTTAACAAATTTGGAATAATACAAATTGGTGTAGAGGTACTCTCATAAACCCAAATCTCAAATACACCCAAATAGCTCTCTCAGAGCATCTCCAACGGTGTAGCTAAACCCAAAATTCTCTCTATAATAGAGAATGAAACCCAAAAAAAGGTCTCCAGTGGCTTCTCTAAATCCTGATTTTTTTTTTTGGCTAATGAACAGTAGCTCATCAACTCTGATGGGCTACTGTACATTAGCAATTGGATTTTTTTGATTAAAAAATCATACCAGCTATTATTATATCAATTTTTTCTCTCCCCTCTAGATTTCTTTTTTCCTCTCATACGCTCTCTCCGTTGCTTCTCACAGAACAATTATTCTCTCCTCTTGTTCTCTTTCTGCTACAAAGGGTGATCTGTAAACGTCTCACATAATCCAAACACAAAATACAAAACAAAATCCAATTCTTACAATAAAGTTGAATCTAAGTAAGCAAAATAAGAAAAAAAAAGAAAAGAAAAAAAGAAGAACAAGCCGATCTGACCTAGTCTGGTGGTGGGGAGGAGGACAAGCGGCGGTGGGGCGGCGGACGAGATAGTTCTGCATGGTGAACGCCGATCTCCACCGGCTTTGTCCACTCGGCGACCTCGATCTCAACCGGCCTGCAACAGTCTTTCTCCTCTCTTTCTTCTCTTTTCTCTGATGTGAATATGTGATAAATGTGAGGTTGAGTAATAAATTGGGTATGAAAATGTGTGGTGGTCTTTATCCCTAAGTTTTTTTTTTTTTTTTGGGATTCAAATGTGTGGTATTTAATATTAAGAAATGGGAATTAAGAAATGTTACCGCAATATTTTCACAATAAATTTTGAGTAATAGATTGTTAATTAGCTAATATTGGTGAGTAAAAAAATAATTTCAGTGGTGGGTTCAAATTAGAACTAGTAACAACTTTCCACATAAAATTTTGATGTGATTCTTGTGATAGTATTGCAAAAAATATTGTGGATATAACACTTTTCATTAAAAAATATAATTATTGGGAATGAATATAAGAAGAATAAATGATGATAAAAAAAAAGAATAAAGAATGATTGAAGAAATAATATTTATATGAGAAAAAGAATGGAATAGAGAATCTATTAGAAAGTGTATTTGAAAAAGTGGGTAGCTAAAAGATAAAAGTCACTGTTTATTATTAAAATAGTATAAAAATTTGGAGAATTCGCTGGAGATGCTCTCATAAATACAAACCAAAGAACCAAAGGTTCACAAATACTAAATATGAATACCAAATACCAATATGAATTGCACACAAACCAAAGAGAGTGCCACAAATCAAATCCAAAAGTTGCAACATGCCAAGAGAGTAATAAATCACCAAACTACAAAACCAAAATTAGGCACCAACAAACTCCTCTCACTATTCCAAATTGCAATCCATAAATATCAAATAACCAAACAACAGAGAGACTATTTTTCTCACACCACACACACTCTCAAATATGTCGCATAGCATTTGCTTATATAGGAGACTTGAGTCGGCTAGCATATCCAAAACCAAGAAGGACTAGACTTATTTTCCATGCACAAAAAAAGAATCACTTCTATTCCAAATAAAACTCAAAATCAAGTGGTAGACAAGACTTTTAATAAAACTTAATAACTTTAAACAACAATAACTCAAAAGTAATAAAATTCCTCTATTATCCATATTCAACAAGGAGTCGAACTCCTAATTCAAGCCATATTCTACAAAATACTAATTTTTCATTTTATGCATTTGACTTATGCATTAGTTTTCTTATAGTATATGAACTTTACATACTATGAGAATACTCATATTGTGAGAGACGATACATTATCAAATGTATGAGATAAATTCTCCTCACTCACGTATACTAACACACTGTTAGGAAGTTCATTGCCTATCCTTTTGTACCAAATGCTGAACAAATTCATTGATACGCTTGTCAGAGCTCCCTCCTTCACTGACTGCTTTCTTAGCCAACTCCCTCCATTTACTAGTATTCTTCTTAATCTGCTGGCCCCTCTTTCCCTCCATCACTTCCTTTAAACACATTACAAGTTCTTCTTTTCTCACAACTCCCTTATCATCCTCCTTGGCTCTTAGCCCCACACCCCAAATCTCCTCCACAAACTTTGCATCGGTCAATTGGTCAGCCCACTTTGGCACTCCCACCATAGGTACCCCAAGGCTCAACCCTTCTAGTGTTGAGTTCCACCCACAATGTGTTACAAAGCAACCAATGGCTTGGTTTTCCAGCATTTCTAGTTGGTTGCACCATGTCACAATCAAACCATTTTCTTTTGTCGAGTCCACAAACCCATCAGGCAATTTATCTTGCTCAGATTCTTTTACAACCCACAGGAAATGCAAGCCACTCTCCTTCAAGCCCCATGCAATTTCTTCCATTTGTTCTAATGTCAAGGAGACCATGCTTCCAAAAGAGACATACACTACTGACTTAGGTGGCTTTGTTTCTAGCCATTTGATGCAATCCTCAATAAGAGGTTCCCATAGACTTGCTCCATATCCTTTGTCATCTTCAATCCGACCATCCAAGTAAGCCGCTGGGACCATTGGTCCGATCAACTTTGCTGGCCAGAGCTTTGATATGCTTCTCGCTTCCTACTCAAACATAAAACACGAAATATTTTTTTTTTAGTTAAGTATATAATAAGAAAGGTGGTCATTTTATGGTACACATTTTTTTTTGGTAGGTAGATATAAAATATAAATTAAATAAGACAATATTCAATAGTAACTTCTGTACATTAAAAAAAAAGTATATACCGTAGAATTCTATTGAATGCTACGAAATTCTTTCATGCTGCTTCTATGCTAATGAGAAGATTGAGTACAATGAATTGATGATAAAATATCTATAAGTTAACATGATAATAATTAGATGATAATGGTGATGTTGGTCACATACCTCGGCTTCTAATTCTTCGAAAGTGTTACTAAATATCCAATCAGCCATGTTCAAGTTGGAAAATTGACTTAATTTCATTGCCAAGTATGCTGGATAACTTTCTGGCAACTTAAGAAAACTTGGTAGGTCAGGGAAGTTCAATGGAGGTAGGCCAGGAATGAGGAGTGGTGTAGTTTCAAGCTTCAATGGGAACGAAAGTTTACCATGGTGTATGAGACAGAATATGTGGGATACAGTGGCTGAATTGGTAAAGAATGGTGCTCCATAAATGCCATGTTGCTTAGCAACATCAAGAGCCCAGGGGAAAAATGAATCATACACAACACAACACACAGGAGAACCTGAGTCTTGAAATTTTTGGATGAGTTCAGATAGAGTTCTTGAGCCATTGGCCTTGAATGACTTAAGGAACAAGTCCACGTTTTTTGCTTGTGCAAAGCCACTCTCATCAAACCCGTCGGAGATGGGCTCAACACCAACTTTTGCCGTACAAATGGACTTGAGAGTATAACGAGTTGTAGCTATTGTGGCCTTGACCCTTTTGGAGGCTAAACGTTTTGCAAATTGGAGGAGAGGGTTAATGTGACCCTGGCTTGGATATGGGAGCACCACAACGTGACCTCTATACTCACTTTCCTCCATTTCCTTATGTTATTGTTGTTTCTCCTCAACTATCTTTATTTATAGGCTAGAGAAAGTGAGAAACTTGTTTTACAGTAAATTTTATCCTAAGAAACTAGGACCGCAAACTTTTGGCAAATTGTGGGTGTTGAAAAAAATGTGATAGATTCATATAAAAGTATAATTACAATTAATTTACCACATAAGATAATTGTGGTAAATGTTGAGATTATAGAATAACTCATTTTACCCAATAATTAATTAGCTAAAATCTTATTTATACTTTTGTTTTTTTGTTTTTTTTTTTTGTTTTTATAAAGGAGCTTGTTAACGAGTGCTCTTAGGGCAATTGTTTATAAACTATTTTAGAAAAATTTTGATATCACTTTTATGAGAAATATAAAAAGCTATCAAAACAATTAATTATTTATGTTTTTTTCCCATTAAAAGTTTCTTAAAATATTTTCTAAACCAATACTCTTAGGATATCCGTTAATATTTGCTTTTTTTTATAAATAATTTGATTTTTTTATGTGAATAATTCAATATCTAGGAGAGGAGGATTTGAATCTTATCTATGCTTCTTACCATATATCAAAACCGAAGTTTTGGACTTTTATGATAATTATTTTTATGGTGGTATTATTAAATTTTTTTTTATAATTTAAACTAATCTAATAATAAGTAATGTATCTCGTAATTATATTTTTATTTATTATAGGAACAATCATAAATGTAATATAGGAACAATCCTAAAAATGTAAACTAAAAAAATTTAATAAAACTTAACAATGATTAATTAAACCAATATTATGATAAAATTTTGTTTTTGATAATCTATTAAGGTTATTTTCTTTGTAGAAATTATAATTTCAGCCATTCAAAACATATTATCAAATAAACGATTATTAGCAAAATCTAAGAATTAAATTTCTATACATGGATTGTTATAAAATAATAATAATTATTAAAATAAATTTGCAAAAGTTAAAATTTGTTTCCTATCCGATTATTTTTTTTTTGACTAACTTTTACTTTTCTTTAAATGAATGACATTATAGAGTACTTCTAATACAACTATTAAGAGTACTTTGTTCACCACAAAGGATTAGAAAATAAACAAAAATTAGTTAAGTCTCATAATTTAACATCTAAATTGAGCACTATAAAAAATCATAATATGTAACAGAATAAATACCAAATTATCGAAATCATGCTGTATAATAGAATAATATTATATTTTTATATACTATATTTAATTTTATAGAACGCAATAGGATAATTTTTAACAATCAAAGAGAATTAAAAAAAAAACAACAATAACAACAATTTAAAAAACAAAACTAAATCGCATTAACCCAAAATAGAGTTTTAAAGAATATAAAAAATTATCAACCTAAAGTAGAGATGCAAGAAAAATAAAAAAAATCCACCAAAATATTTAGAGAGAGAGAGAACCATTTTTTTTTTTTTTTTGGGTGAGGGAAACTATGCATAGAATAGAAGAGATAGTGATAAATTTATAGTAAGAGGTTATGAATAAGAAGAGACAAAAATAAAAGAAGATGAAGGGAAAGAGGAAGAATGATATTAATGTAGAGGGTAGTGGGGAGATGAAAATGTGAGGGAGGGAGAAATATTGAAGAAGTAGTGGGGAGATGAAATGGTAAGAGAGAGAGAAAGGTTGGAGAAGTGTAAATATTAAAAAAATAAATGTTAAAAAAAATTATAGGAAAATTGGAAAGAAAAAAAAAAACCCTAAAGCTTGAAAGGCTTCAACGTTTTTTTTTTTTTTTTTTTTTTTTTTTTTTTTTTTTTCCTTTAAGCTAAAAAGGCTCACACAAAATCCTAAAACTGAATTGAAAATGTTTTATGTTTGGTTTGGTAGTGGAACTAAATAAATAAGAGCTGAGCTGAATTAATTATACAGATTTATTGTAGGGTGATAGTGGAAATAAATAAATAAGTAATGGACTAGATTTATTATAGGGTGATAGTGGAAGTAAATAAATAAGTAGTGGGCTGCATTTATAGGGATGAGAATTGTAAAAACCATTTTAAAATTGTAAGACAAATTATATATTTTTTAAAAAATAATGTGGCAGCTGATATAGCGTAACGTGAAAGCAGCAGTATTAAACGCTACGCTTCAGTTTTTAGTACTATATAGATATAAATATAGATTTGTTTATATGAATACTCCCACTGTGCCACATAAGACATGGAAATTGTTGTGTAAGGGCAATAATTGTTTTTCCTTACTATTTACTTGCTCATTTTGCATTCACATTAATTAATTTTCCTTTTTTTCCTCCTGCTTTATTATTTGGAATTTATTGTGTAAAGGCATTAATTGTTTTTCCTTACTATTTACCAATGTTATGAATACCCTTTCGGAATCTATTTTGATTTGTCTATTGAAACGGAATATTTCGTTACCGGCCAATTTCGAGTATCGTTTCGGAATTACTACTAATATATATTTATATATTATTATTACTATTATGTAAAATAATTAATTTAATATAGTTTTCTATTAAAATAAAGTGGGATATTTTTTTTTAAAGCATTTATTTTATAGTTTTTTTTTTTGTAAATAAAACTCACATTTTAAGTAATTATACACAAGTGAGATATAAATTTATATATTATTCTTACTATTATGTAAAATAATTAACTTATTATAGTTTTCTATTAAAATAAAGGGGGATTATTATTTATAAAAAACATTTATTTTATAGTTTTTTTAAATAAAACTCACATTTTGGGTAATCGCACCCAAGTGAGTTTCTAAGAAACTTCCTACTGACTACTTTTTCCCAATTCCCAACCCACCCACGTGACTAGTACATTATAACCTGCTAAAATGCTAGTTCTATCTTTCATTATTGCAGATTTCAATCTTTCTTCATCATTTTGACGCCTGAGCTCTTTTGTCCTCTTATTCTTGTCTTCTTCATCTCCGTTTTTTTTTTCACAAGTCGGTTAAGTCACGCCACTTTTACAGGACACCGATTAAGTTAGGGGAAGGGAAAATAAGAAGCCAAAATTCATATAGGCCAAAAAATGAATTTCGGCCGAAATTGACTAGAATGCTCGAAATGGGTCAAAATGGGGTGAAATTTACTCCGAGGTGAAATGAAGGGTATTACCATTCCGGTTTACACACCGGTACGAGTTATTCCGGCCAGAACAGAATGAAATTCATAACATTGCTATTTACTTGCTCATTTTGCATTCACATTAATTAATTTTCCTTCTTTCCTCTTGCTTTATTATTTGGAATTTATTGTGTAAGGGCATTAATTGTTCCTTACTATTTACTTGCTCATTTTGCATTCACATTAATTAATTTTCCTTTTTTCCTCTTGCATTATTATTTGGAAATTATTCTGGAAGGGCACTAATTATTGGAAAATGATAACCAATGCTCTAAGGGTATTGGTTTAGTAGTTATTTTTAAAAACATTTTATTGAGAGAATAATAAAGCGATAAGTGATGTAGACAGCTTTTTATATTTCTTTTAAAAATGGTGTCACAACTTTCCTAAAATGGTTTTTCATAAGAAGACTTGCTAGTATCGATTGTTGGAGGCAGAGACTCGCTTTCGATAGTCATTAAAGTTGAGTCAACCAATTTTCAGGTTGGCCTGGAAGGTTTGGGCAAGTGGGTCAATTTGCAAGTCTAGTTGGACACCCTACGCCTAGACACTCAAAAAAAGTAGGAAAAAAAAAAAAAGAGTAATGATTATTACACATTTGTTTTTAACTTAAAAACACCATATATTAAACTATGAATTAATATTTGAAAAATAAAGAAGACCCACAACTATTGTAGCGGCCATTGAATGAAGTGAAGGAGGAAGGAAGTAAGGATAGCACAAAGGGGGAGAGGAATGAAGAAAGAAGAAGCAAATTAAAAAAAAAAAAAAAAAATTAAGGGGAGTTTGTATTAAACGTGGATTAGAGGGAATTTCAAATTGGCATAGTTTAATTGATTTGCATACATGGGTGGATTGTATTTTGTGAAATTGTTATGATAAAAAAAATGACAATAGTGTATGTGGTTTTTTTTTTTTTCCCTTTTTTTTATTTTTTTTTATTTTAAGCAAATGTTGGAAGAAACTTATAGTTTTTATTTATTAAAAGTTGATAAATATCTTTTAAAAATTGTATTAAAAATTATGTTTATCCAAAAATTGATTTGAATGGATTACAATTGCCATGTAGGTGGTCCACAATTTCCACAATTCTTTCTTTTTGGCGGTTTTTTTTTTCTTTTATAAAATGAAAATCCTTATTGAAGAAGAAGAAGAAGATTAAGAAGTAATTACACAATATTGATTGAATAATTTTTATTTAATTTATTAATTTATATATTTTTTAAATCATTCTTCTTGCTTTTTTTAATTGAAATTAATTTTTCAAACATTATAACACATATGAGTATTTTAAAATAACTAATAATGAACACACACATCATTAGGAACATCCACTGGTTCTAATTAAAAATTGTGGGTTTTGAATTTTTTGAAATTGATTTGGATTTTTATTTATTTCTGTAAGGACGCAGTTTGGGTCCCTAGCAATGTAGATGAATGAACTTGAGCCCAAAAAGCCCAATACAATGAATTTGTAGAGAGTGGGTTGGAAAACTGGGCTTTAATAAGTTAAAGAACAAATATAGGTCTAGACGACCAAAAGATAAAGATAGATTGGATTTATCCAAGGAAAAACTTCATCGGCTCAATCCGAGGAGACCAGTTCTTACATATTGATTCACGAGTTCAATTACAATTTTTCTCTTTGCTGTTACAGTCTTTCTCTTTTTATTTTTCGATCCCTTTCTATCAGGATGTCTCTCCTATTTTATACTATCTTCATCTTGTATCTTCACCCTCCACGTGCAGATCAGATTGTTTGAATTGATCCTTATCTCATTAGCACATTCAAGAAGTCTTTGGATAGTAGCTGTAAGGCTGAAAGTTACTGTTCAGACATCACTTCCTCATTAATGAGGCCAGAGAGTTAACTACAGAGCATTCAATGCAGTGGTAGAAGCTTTCCTTTAGACATTTCTCAACCCCCATCTGTCCTATACTTTCACAGTGTATATCCTTATCAACAGAATTTCCTGGTACATTATCCTAGATGACAGGACACACATCTTAATCTTTGTTTTGTTTAGCCGAGGGGATATTCTTCCTCGGACCATATCCCTCAGCTTTTACAGTCACAATTTACTTGTGAAGCTCACAGTTTCACGTTTTCTATACTATTGATCCACCTTCGACCGTTGAACCTCTTAAGATAAGGCCTAAGGCCCAATATACATATTTGGTGCTCTTGTACCTACAATTTCTATTTGAAGTCATAGTTGAATACAAGTGTGTTTATGGTGTGTGTTAGACTACACACACACACACACACACACACACACACACACACACACACACACACACACAAATGAGAAAAAATCCAATTAGATTTTAATTAGATTCTCAATTTTGCGCCACGTGTCTTATTTAATTTTTAATATTGTGCCAAATAAATTATTGAGTGTAAAAATCAAAGAGTTCAAATTTAATTTGATTCTAAATTGGATTTCAATTGGAATCCAATTTTATACTATGCGTCCATCTAAGTTTTTTAATTGTATGGCAAGTGAATTATTGGATGCAAAAACTGAAGAGTCTAAAACCAATTAAATTATAAATCATATATATATATATATATATATATATATAATGAGAAATCACTACATATTTTTAGAAATATATGGTTTTAAAAAAAGTGTAAATTAATACTATGTATAATTTAAACCTTTTCTAAAAATTTTAATTGTACCCATGCATATACACGAGGCTACACACTAGCATGTGTGTGTATATATATTGCCAAAAACTGAGAGAATATTCAATTAGATTTTAAATTTTTTGTCTAATTTTTCACCACATTTCCTATCTAATTTTTTGTTTAAGAAGAGTTAATGTTGTGCAAAAGATGAAGAGTCTAATTAATATAATAAAACCATTAAAAACCCAATAAAAAAGAAGAAAAAAGAGTAAACCCATGTATATATCCAAAAAGAAGAAGAAGTAAAACTTATATATATACATATATATATATATATATATATTGTAGGGGAGATAAGCCCAGCAGTATATATTGGGCCGGGGACCCGGTTTGAGGATGCCCAGTAGTTTGAGGACAGAAAAATATTGTTATGGAAGTCGGCATTGGTGAATAAAGAAAGGGGTCTGATCATAACAGTCCATGAAGGTGGTCTGAGGAGGGATTCTTCCTCGGCTGGGCAAAGCAAAGGTCAAAAGGTACGGTCTGCCATGCAAAAGCAACGTTCTAGGAAATTCTTTCAAGGATAAGCATCATAAAAGGGCAGGACATTGGGGAAATCCTAAAATATCTAAGAGAAAGTTGCTACCAATGCATTGAATGCTCTGTAACTAACTCTCTGGCCGCATTAATGAAGAAGTGATACCTGAGCAGTAATTTTCAACCTTACAGCCACTACCAGAGACTTCAGGAAGATGTTGATGGAATAAAGATCAACACCAACAATCTACTTTACACATGGAAAGTAGAGATGACAGAAGGAAGATAATAAACAAAAAGAAGACCTTGAAGGAAGGGGATCGGAGATTTGAAAGAAAAACACTATACCAACAAGAACTAAGCTTGTAATCAAATTCAAAGAAAGATATACTAGAATTAGTCTCCTTGGGCTGTGCAAGACGATTTTCTTTGAATAAAACTAGTCTATCTTTACTTTCTTATCATCTGGATTCATTATAATTGTTGTCTAACTTACTAGAGCCCAGTTTTTCAACCTACTCTCTACAAATTCATTGTATTGAGCTTTTTGGGCCTAAACTTGTCCATCCCTTGGGCGAGGAATCAAAAACGTGTCTTTACATAAATATTTATATATGGCTTAAAAAATGTGTAACTTTTACATTAGGTATAATTTGAAAAAAAAAAAAATGTTATATATACAACATTTTCATAACAAATCATACATGGTAAGTTATTATTGGTTGTAAGAGGTTGGCAAAAAAAAATTTTTAATTTCTGAATTCAAATTAGAACCAATAACAACTTATTACTTATGATTTTTTTTAGAAAAATCACTTATAATTTGTTGTGAAAGTATTATTAGCACTTCTCGTCATTTTTAACCTATATATATATATATTTAGATGGGTACAAGTTACACCTGATGTAACTCTTGTAAAGTTACACCTTTTTTACACCGTAGATTTGTAAGTGATCTAACGACTAAAAAAATATCATTAAATGCTATTACTTTCCATCTCATTCATAATTAATACTAGTATTTTCTCTCTCTCCTTATTTATTGTTTTTTGCTTGATTAAAGGGCACATTTCCATTTTTAACAACTTACATTTCTATACTTGAAAAAAAATAAAATATAAAAGAAAAATATCTGAGATAGATAATCGGTGAGAAATAGAATGGTCAAGTAACTTCAACAAAGTGCTTGGAAATAGTAGTTCATTTTTTATTTGATCGATTGAGAGGAACAAGTTCATTTTCAATTATACTAGAACTAACTCTCTCCTTATTTCTTTTGTTACCTGTGCTAGAGGTTTACATGCAAAGGGAGTAAAAATTGAGTGTAGTTCTTGATAGAGTTGATTTTATAGGAGTTAAGTACCTATTAATAAATTTTAGGAGTACAAGTTCAATTTGAAACTAAAAAATCTATAAGTTTTAATTTGTAACAATCACAAACATCAAGGTTTAATTTTAAACTTTTGAATCTATATATGGTTTAATTTGAAACTAATAGAATTTGGATTGACAAATATCCGTGACATTGCAATTTGAATTCTTGGTCCGAAAATTGTCTTGAAGCTTCTCCATGGTATTCCATTGGAAGAATCTCGTTCAAGCAAAAAGTAATTCTGTTCAACCAAGCAACATTGTAAGTTACATTTTCCTTCAACTCGAGATTTCACTCCTTGGTTGACTGTGGCTCTCTCAAGCAAGAACCCACTCCGGCGAGTCATTAACTTCACTCAAGCCACCACTTCAATTTTTTTGTTTCATATAGTTTTTTTTTTTTCAAATATAGAAATGCAAGTTGTTAAAAATGGTCGTGTGCCCTTTAATCAAGCAAAAAACAATAAATAAGGGGAGAGAGAAAATTAATACTAGTATTAATTATAAATAAGATGAAAAGTAATATCATTTAATGATATTTTTTTAGTCATTAGATCACTTACAAATTTATGGTGTAAAAATGGTGTAACTTTACAAAAGTTATAGGTGTAAATTGAACCAATCTCATATATATATATATATATATAAATATTGTGGGGGCAGAGGGCCCAACATCAGATCCTGGGCCGTGGGCTTGTCCAACATCAGATCCTGGGCCGTGTGCTTGTCCGAGGAGACCTGGACGTCCGAGGACAACATCTCGTGGAGTACTTGTCCAACCTGATTCGACGCTGAAGTGTGAATCTCGTAAAAGAAGGCCTTGTTCGAGGAGACCTACTGCTCGGATGGCTGGAAGAGTGTCCCGAATGAGCGTCCCAGTCTCAATCTTATCTCTCCCAAAGAATCCCCTAATTTGTGTTGACCGCGAAGACTGATGATGAAAATCAGATATTAAGTGAAAGGCTGCTGCCACCGCATTTATGGCTCTGCAACTAACATCATGGCCGCATTAATGTGAAAAGACTCCTAAACAGTGATCTCCTCCTTTACAGCTGCCTCAGGAAGGCTCAGGAAGGGAGGGATGGGACAAGAATGAACAGAGAGGGCCCATGCAAATGAGAGGGCATATAAAGAGAAGAAAAAGGAACTAGAAGGGGACCCGAAAAAGAGGAGGAGAAAGAAGAAAAAGGAAAGAGAAAGAGAAAAGCTCCTTAACAACACTTGTACTGATATTCTCCTCGGACAGTGTTGAAGAGAGTATTGTAATTCTCGATCATCTTATTAATACACATCTGAATACCACCATATTTGGGCTTTCAACCCATATGTGTCCAATCCAATAATCTTTAATCCACTCTCTTTACAAATACATTGTTGGGTATTAAATATATGTTGGGCCTCCAGCTATTCTGTTAGCCCGCCCAAAAGACTAGATATTTGTGTCCTTACAAATATATATATATATATATATATATATATATATACTAGTTGAAGGCCCGTGCGTTGCACAGTTTTATGTTAAAACTTGTAGAATATATATAATTATTATAACCAAATAAGTAATTATTGTAACGAGAGGAATAAATTGCATTGGTATAACAACCATCAAACATAAAATGATAACACCTTAATACAAAATTATCTTCTAACATACCAATTATGCTATAATATCATTTGTAGTTACATGTATCAAACTATTTGTATATGAATTTTATATCTATTTAGCCGCGAAGCCACGCATTGCGCGTGATAATTATTTTTATGATAGTTTTATTAATTTTTTTTAACAATTTAAACTAATCTAATAATGATTAATGTATTTCGTAATTATATTTTTATTTATTTTAGGAACAATTATAAATATAATATGGGAACAATCCAAACTACCAAAAAAACCTAAACTAAAAAAATTTAATAAAACTTAACAATAATTAATTGAACCAATATTAGGATAAAATTTTGTTTTTGATAATCTATTAAGGTTATTTTCTTTGTAGAAATTATAATTTCGGTCACCTAAAACATATTATCAAATGAACAATTATTAGCAAAATCTAAGAATTAAATTTCTATACATGCATTGTTATAAAATAATAATAATTAAAATAAAATTGCAAAAGTTAAAATTTGTCACCTACCCGAAATTATTTTCTTTTGGCTAACCTTTACTTTTCTTTAAAATAATGACATTATAGAGTACTTCTAATATAACTTTTAAGAGTACTTTGTCCACCACAAAGGATTAGAAAATAAACAAAAATTAGTAAAGTCTCATAGTTTAACATCTAAATTGAGCACTATAAAAAATCATGTTATATAACAGAATAAATACCAAATTATCGAAATCATGCTATGTAATAGAATAGTATTATATTTTTATATACTATATTTAATTCTTTAGAACGCAATAGGATAACATTTAACAATCAAAGAGAATTAAAAAAAAAAAAACAACAACAACAAATTAAAAAACAAAACTAAATCGCATTAATGCAAAATAGAGTTTTAAAGAATATAAAAAATTATCAACCTAAAGTAGAAATGCAAAAAAAAAAAAAAAAAAAAAAATCCACCAAAAAATTTAGAGAGAGAGAGAGAGAGAGAGAGAGAGAGAGAGATAGGGAGAGAGAGACGTTGTAAAAATGGCTGTTGTAAAAATATTGTAAAAATATTGTGAACATAGCATCTCTCGTCTCTTTATTGTTGCTGATTGATAACTTTTGGAAAGAGAGAGGTTGCCGCCCCATGTTTTGTATCACGTTCAACACTTGTAGTCTCAATAGCTGTCCCTAACTTCCGGAAAAGTTGACCATGGTTTATTATTGTTTCAAATGACTTTTTAAGTGACTTTCTTTGAGTGATCATTAATGATAGCTGATCCAGGGAACTAAATTAGCATCCGGGCTGGACATGCTTTCAGGAAAAGAAAAGAAAATCTTTTATGCAAAAATGAAAATATTAAAGCATGTACGGGGAAAAAAGAATATCATTGGTAATTCTTCATTAGCTAAAACAGTGACTATATGAAAGAATTCCCATTTAAATACATTCCAATAAAACGAATCTAACAAAACAATAACAGGACAGGGAAAACAAGTCACACATTGACCTAAAACAAATTCACATGACCATTCACACACAAACACTAATAATTATTTATTTAAACGTATGTATTAGTTTCCTCAAAACATGTGAATCTTATAATAATAATAAATTTTCATATTATGAGAGACAATACATCTATCGAATGCATGGGATAGATTCTCTTCACTTACGCACAATAAAACACAATTGCATAATTGCTAGTAAGGTCAATCTAAACTACACTATTATAAAAGTTCATTGCCTTTCCTTTTGTACCAAATGCTGAACAAATTCATTGATACACTTGTCAGAGCTCCCTCCTTCACTGACTGCTTTCTTAGCCAACTCCCTCCATTTACTAGCATTCTTCTTAATCTTCTGGCTCCTCTCTCCCTCCATCACTTCCTTCAAACACATTACAAGCTCTTCTTTTCTCACAACTCCCTTATCATCGTCCTTGGCTCTTAGCCCCACCTCCCAAATCTCCTCCACAAACTTTGCATCTGTCAATTGGTCAGCCCACTTTGGCACTCCCACCATAGGTACCCCAAGGCTCAGCCCTTCAAGTGTTGAGTTCCACCCACAGTGTGTTACAAAGCAACCAATGGCTTGGTTTTCCAGCATTTCTAGTTGGTTGCACCATGTCACAATCAAACCCTTTTCTTTTGTCGAGTCCACAAACCCATCAGGCAATTTATCTTGCTCAGATTCTTTTACAACCCACAGGAAATGCAAGCCACTCTCCTTCAAGCCCCATGCAATTTCTTCCATTTGTTCTAATGTCAAGGAGACCATGCTTCCAAAAGAGACATACACTACTGACTTTGGTGGCTTTGTTTCTAGCCATTTGATGCAATCCTCACTAAGAGGTTCCCATAGACTTGCTCCATATCCTTTGTCATCTTCAATCCGACCATCCAAGTAAGCCGCTGGGACCATTGGTCCGATCAACTTTGCTGGCCAGAGCTTTGATATGCTTCTCGCTTCCTACTCAAACATAAAACACGAAATATTTTTGTTTTAGTAAGTATATAATAAGAAAGGTGGTCATTTTATGGTACACAACTTTTTTTTTTTTTGGTAGGTAAATATAAAATATAAATTAAATAAGACAATATTCAATAGTAACTTCTGTACATTAAAAAAAAAGTATATACCGTAGAATTCTATTGAATGCTACGAAATTCTTTCATTCTGCTTCTATGCTAATGAGAAGATGAGTACAATGAATTGATGATAAAATATCTATAAGTTAACATGATAATTAGATGATAATGGTGATGTTGGCCACATACCTCGGCTTCTAATTCTTCGAAAGTGTTACTAAATATCCAATCAGCCATGTCCAAGTTGGAAAATTGACTTAATTTCATTGCCAAGTATGCTGGATAACTTTCTGGCAACTTAAGAAAACTTGGTATGTCAGGGAAGTTCAATGGAGGTAGACCAGGAATGAGTAATGGTGTAGTTTCAAGCTTCAATGGGAACGAAAGTTTGCCATGGTGTATGAGACAGAATATGTGGGATACAGTGGCTGAATTGGTAAAAAATGGTGCTCCATAAATGCCATGTTGCTTAGCAACATCAAGAGCCCATGGGAAAAATGAATCATACACAACACAACTCACAGGAGAACCAGAGTCTTGAAACTTTTGCATGAGTTCAGATAGAGTTCTTGATCCATTGGCCTTGAATGACTTCAGGAACGAGTCCACGTTTTTTGCTTGTGCAAAGCCACTCTCATCAAACCCATCGGAGATGGGCTCAACACCAACGTTTGCTGTACAAATGGACTTGAGAGTATAACGAGTTGTAGCTATTGTGGCCTTGACCCCTTTTGAGGCTAAACGTTTTGCAAATTGGAGGAGAGGGTTAATGTGACCCTGGCTTGGATATGGGAGCACCACAACGTGACCTCTATACTCTCTTTCCTCCATTTCTTTATGTTATTGTTGTTTCTCCTCAACTATCCTTATTTATAGGCTAAAGAAAGTGAGAAACTTGTTTTACAATAAATTTTATCCTAAAAAACTAGGATCGCAAATTGTTTATAAATCATTTTAGGAAAGTTTTGACGCCACTTTTATGAGAAATATAAAAAGCTATCAAAACAATTAATCGTTTATGTATTTTTTCCATAAAAAGTTTCTTAAAATAATTATAAAACTAATATCCTTAAGACATCTGTTAATATTTCCTTTTTTGATAAATAATTTGATTTTTTTATGTGAATAATTCAATATCTAGGAGAGGAGGATTTAAATCTTATCTATGCTTCTTACCATATATCAAAATCGAAGTTTTGGACTTTTATTAAAATTTGTTTATATGAATGCTGCCACTGTGCCACATAAGACATGGAAATTATTGTGTAAGGGCATTAATTTGTTTTCCTTACTATTTACTTGCTCATTTTGCATTCGCATTAATTAATTTTCCTTTTTTTCTCTTGCTTTATTATTTGGAATTTATTGTGTAATTAAGGGCATTAATTCTTTTTCCTTACTATTTACTTGCTCATTTTGCATTCACATTAATTGATTTTCCTTTTTTCCTCTTGCTTTATTATTTGGAAATTATTCTGGAAGGGCATTAATTATTGGGAAACGTTAACCAATGCTTTAAGGGCATTGGTTTAGCAATTATTTTTAGAAACATTTTATTGAGAGAATGATAAAACGATAAATGTTGTAGATAGCTTTTTATATTTCCTATAAAAATGGTGTCACAACTTTCCTAAAATGGCCTTTCATGAGAAGACTGGCTAATATCGATTGTTAGAGGCAGAGACCCGCTTCTGACAGTCATTGAAGTTGAGTCAACCAATTTTCAAATCGGCCTGGAAGGTTTGGGCAAGTGGGTCAATTTGCAGGTCTGGTTGGACACTGTATGCCTAGACACTCAAAAAAAAGTAGGAAAAAAAGAAGGAGAGTAATAATTATTACACATTTGTTTTTAACTTAAAAACACCATATATTAAACTATAAAATTAATATTTGAAAAAAAAAAAAAAAGGACCCACAACTTTTGTAGCGGCCATTGAATGAAGTGAAGGAGGAAGGAAGTAAGGACAACATAAAGGGGGAGAGGAATGAAGAAAGAAAAGCAAATTAAAAAAAAAAAAAAAATTAGGGGAGTTTGTATTAGACATGGATTAGAGGGAATTTCAAATTGGCATAGTTTAATTGATTTGCATACATGGGTGGGTTGTATTTTGTGAAATTGTTATGAGAAAAAGATCACAATAGTGTACGTGGTTTTTTTCCCCTTTTTTTTTATTTTTTATTTTAAGCAAATGTTGGAAGAAACTTATAGTTTTTATTTATTAAAAATTGATCAAAATCTTTAAAAATTGTATTAGAAATTATGTTTATCCAAAAATTGATTTGAATGTATTACAATTGCCATGCAGGTGGTCCATAATTTCCACAATTCTTTCTTTTTGGCGGTTTTTTTTTTCTTTTATAAAAGTGAAAATCTTTATTGAAGAAGAAGAAGATTAAGAAGTAATTACACGATATTAATTGAATAATTTTTCTTTAATTTATTAATTTATATATTTTTTAAATCATTATTCTTGCTTTTTTTAATTGAAATTAATTTTTCAAACATTATAACACATATAAGTATTTAAAAATAACTAATAATGAACACAGGCAACATTAGGAACATCCACTGGTTCTAATTAAAAATTGTGGGTTTTGAATTTTCTGAAACTGATTTGGATTTTTATTTATTTCTATTTGAAGTCATTGTTGAAAATAAGTGTGTGTATGGTGTGTGTTAGTCTATACACACACAAACACACACGCACACAAACCTGAGAGAAAATTCAATTAGATTTTAATTAGATTCTCAATTTTGCGTCACGTGTCCTATTTAATTTTTAATTATATGCCAAATGAATTATTAATTATAAAAATCAAAGAATCCAAATCCAATTAGATTCTAAATTGGATTTCAATTTGAATCCAATTTTACACTATGCATCTATCTAAGTTTTTTATTTGTATGGCATATAAATTATTGGGTGCAAAAACTAAAGAGTCTAAAACCAATTAAATTCTAAATCATATATATTTATATATATAATGAGAAATCATTACATATTTTTAGAAATATATGGTTTAAAAAAAGTGTAAACTAATATTATGTATAATTTAAACATTTTCTAAAAATTTTAATTATACCCATGCATATGCACGACGCTACACACTAGCATGTGTATGTGTGTGTATTGCCAAAAACTGAGAGAATATTCAATTAGATTTTAAATTGTATTTTAATTTTTGTCTAATTTTTCTCCACGTGTTCTGTCTAATTTTTTGTTCAAGATGCACGATTTAATATTGTGCAAAAGACAAAGAGTCTAATTAATATAATTAAACCATTAAAAACCCAATAAAAAAAGAAGAAAAAAGAGTAAACCCATGCATATATCCAAAAAAAAGAAGAAGAAGTAAAACTCATATATATATATATATATATATATATATATAGCTTAAAAAATGTGTAACTTTTACATTAGGTATAATTTGAAAAAAAAATGTTATATTCACAACATTTTCACAACAAATCATATATGGTAAGTTATTATTAATTGTAATAGGTTGACAAAAAAATAATTTAATTTTTGAATTCAAATTAGAACCAATAACAATTTACAACTTATGATTTTTTTTTAGAAAAATCACTTATAATTTTTTGTGAAAGTATTATTAGCACTTCTCGTCATTTTTAACCCATATATATATATATATATATATATATATATATAGATGGCTTCAAGTTACACCTGATGTAATTCTTGTAAAATTACACATTTTTTACACTGTAGATTTGTAAGTGATCAATGGCTAAAAAAATATCGTTAAATGCTATTACTTTCCATCCCATTCATAATTAATACTAGTATTTTCTCATTCTCCTTATTTATTGTTTTTTGCTTGATTAAAGGGCACACTACCATTTTTAACAATTTAAATTTCTATACTTGAAAAAAAATATACAAGAAAAATATCTGAGATAGATAATCAGTGACAAATGGAATGGTCAAGTAACTTCAGCTAAGTGGTTGGAAATAGTAGTTCATTTTTTATTTGATCGATTGAGAAGAACAAGTTCATTTTCAATTAGATTAGAACCAGCTCTCTCCTTATTTCTTTTGTTACTTGTGCTAGAGGTTGACATGCCAAGGGAGAAAAAATTAAGTGTAATTCTTGATAGTGTTGATTTTATAGGAGTTAAGTACCTTCTAATAAATTTTAAGAGTATAGGTTCAATTTGAAACTAAAAAATTTATAAGTTTTAATTTGTAACAATCATAAATGTCGGGAGAAAAAGCCCAGGACATCATATTTGGCCTTGGGCCTTGTTCGAAGGCGTTTATTGGTCCGAGAACAAAAAAACAGTAATGAAGACGCAAGGTCCAGAGCTCCACGAGCAAGTTACGACTTAAAAGGTTGAGGAAGGTAAGCCGAGGTGGAGTCTCTCCTCAAATAAGTGAAGCAGAAGTTAGATTGTATGTCCTGTTACCTAGAGTGACCTTCCAGGAGATTCTGTTGATAAAGATATACTTCATGGAAGTATAGGACAGAGGAAAAGGTATAAAATATCTTAGAGAAAGCTGCTCCCACCGCATTGAATACTCTGTAGCTAATCCTTTGGCCGCATTAATGAAGAAATGATACCTGAACAATATTTTTCAGCCTTACAGCTACTCCCCAAAGACTTCAAGAATGTGCTAATAGGAGAAGGATCAGTATCAACAATCTAGTTTACACGTGGAGGGTAGAGATGAAGGAGGAGGAGAGTATAAAATAGAGGGAGGACCTTAATGGAAAGGGATCGAAAAATTAAGAGAAAACACTATAGTAAGAAAGAACTGAATTTGTAATCAAACTTAAGAGAAATACATAAGAACTGATCTCCTCAGATTGAGCCGAGGACGATCTTCTTTAGATTAAGCTAGTCTATCTTCTTTTTCTTATTATCTGGATTCATTTTACTTGTCGTCTAACTCATTAGAGCTCAATTTTCCAACCCACTCTCTACAAATTCATTGTATTGAGCTCTTTGGGCCTAAGCTCTTCCATCTTTTGAGCTTAGCGGCAAATTGTGTCCTTACAATAATCATCAGGGTTTAATTTTAAACTTTTGAATCTATATATGGTTTAATTTGAAACTGATAGAATTTGGATTGGCAAATATCCGTGACATTGCAATTTGAATTCTTGGTCCGAAAATTGTCTTGAAGCTTCTCCATGGTATTTCGTTGGAAGAATCTCGTTCAAGCAAAAAGTAATTCTATTCAACCAAGCTACATTATAAGTTACGTTTTCCTTCAACTCGAGATTTCACTCCTTGGTTGATTGTGGCTTGCTCAAGCAAGAACCTACTTCAGTGAGTCATTAACTTCACTCAAGCCACCACTTCAATTTTTTTGTTTCATATAGTTTTTTTTTTTTCAAGTATAGAAATGCAAGTTATTAAAAATGGCAGTGTGCCCTTTAATCAAGCAAAAAACAATAAAGAAGGGGAGAGAGAGAGAGAGAGTACTAGGATTAATTATGAATGAGATGAAAAGTAATAGCATTTAATGATATTTTTTTAGCTGTTAGATCACGTACAAATTTACGGTGTAAAAAGGGTGTAACTTTGCAAGAGTTACAGATGTAACTTGAACCCATCGCATATATATATATATATATATATAGAGAGAGAGAGAGAGAGAGAGAGAGAGAGATGATATATCTACAACATTTTTACAACAAATCTTAAGTGGCGGATTATTAGTAGTTGTTATTGTTGAGGCAAAAAAGTAATCTTAGTGTTAGATTCAAATTTGAACCAATAATAACTAATCACCTATGAATTATTGTAAAAATATTGTAAAAATGTAATAGACGTAACATTTCTCACACACACACACACACACATATATATATATGAGATAGGTTCAAGTTACACTTGGTGTAACTCTTTAGAGTTACACATTTTTTAAACTATTGGATTTAAGTAGATCCAACGATTAAAAAAAGACTATAATTATTACAAATATTCTTATTATAATCTATTTAATTACTCTCATTTATTACTTTCTAAACTTATCTTTAAACCCAAAAAACGTTTGACTTTTGACTCTCTCTCATTTACATTTCTCTCTCTAAGTTTCTCTCTCTCTTTGTCCTCCACCACCTCCACAGGTTGCCGGCAGAAAAAAACTCAAAAAAACTCAACTATCTCTGTTCCTGAACCACCTTCAACATGCATCCTCACCACTGACTATTTGATAATCATAGTTGTAGCCATTATTTCATCTTTGCATTGCATGAGTAATGAGGGATTGGATTGTCCACCCAATGACTATGATTATCAAATAGTCAGTAGTGAGGATGCATGCTGAAGGTGGTTCAGGAACAGAGATAGGCGAGTTTTTTTGAGTTTTTTTTTTTTTTTTTTTGCCGGCAACCTGTGGAGGTGGAGAAAGTATACTATATTTCGGTAATACCAACTCAACGTCTGTTTTGGTATTTCTTACCCAATAAATGAGTAACACCTATTTCAAAAAACATTACAACAAAATGTATTTTTAGTGACGAAAATTAGTGAGGAAATATTTTTCGTCACTAAAAATACAGCTTTAGTGACGAAATATGAATTTTGTCACTAATAATGAAAAAAATTATAACATTTAGTGACGAAAAATAAATTTCGTCACTATTGTGATCTGAAAAATGGGCGCCAATGGAGGGAAATTTTGGCGCAAGTATAATTAATCTATAGTGACAAAATATTTCGTCACTAAAAGTTGAAATTTTTAGTGACGAAATATTTCGTCATTGTAGGTATTGCTGTAGATAGTATTAGTGACGAAAATCCTTTCGTCACTATAAGAAAGAATTAGTGACGAAAAATATTCGTCACTAAAAATAATAATAGTTTTGCACTTAGATATTTTTAGTGACGAAATCACAATTCGTCACTAAAAGTATGATTTAGTGACGAAATATGAATTTCATCACTAAAAATCTTAACAAAGCCCCGTCTTTAGTGACGAAATTGAAATTCGTCACTAAAGACATAAAAAGCTCAATACCCAGCTAACCCATACAAAACTTAAAAGCCATTTGCCTTAAAGTTACACACCACTTCACCCAAAAAAAAAAAAAAAAAAAAAAAAAAAAAACCATTTGCTCCCATCTAAACCATCTGCTATAAAAAAAAAAAAAAAAAAAAACTAGCGACGATCAAGCCACGTCGCCGATTGAGCTCAACGGCGACACTTCAGCTCAAAAGCTGTCGCTTGAGCAAGCCAACATTGCCGATCGAGCTTAACCGTCGCCGATTGAGCTCCCAACGTCACCGATCAAGCCACGTCGCCGATCGAGCTCAACGGCAACGCTTCAGCTCAAAAGCCGTCGCTTGAGCAAGCCAATGTCACCGATCGAGCTCAACGGCGACGCTTCAGCTCAAAAGCCGTCGCTTGAGCAAGCCAACGTCGCCGATCGAGCTCAACCGTCGTCGATCAAGCTCAACGGCGACGCTTCAGCTCACCGATCGCGACGATTCAAGTCGCCGTTCGCGACGATTCACGGCGACGCGACGATTCAGCTCGCCGATCGCAACGGCGACGCCTCAGCTCGCCGATCGTCGCGACGCCTCAGCTCGCCGATCGCTGAGGGTATGGAACGCCTCTTCTCTTTTACTGTTCCTTTCCTAGATGGCTTCAAACATTCTTTTTTATTTTATTCGATTTTTATGATTGATATTTTGTCAATGTTGTATTTATAATTTTACCATATTTTGTTGTTATTTGATTTTCGAGGTAATGAAGAATAAAGTCATGATAACAATAAAAATAATAGTATTTGAGTGAAATACATTTCTATTATAAAGTGATTGAAAAATCTCTATGTGATACATACATGTATTTGCAATTATGGGTCTAGTAGTGTAGTTTTGTATGAAGGGGATGTGTGTTTGTGTAGTTGGTATTCATAGTGGTAACACTGGAAGAGTTGGGGTGTCGAGAAATAGTAGGAGCCAACAACTTAGTTGATGTGGGAAATAATAGGTGCCCATTAGATTGTAACATAGTGCAGTCCTTATTTTTCAATTGTTAAGTTGTAGCAACTAGTATAGTAAGTTTATCAAATTGGATTCTAATTAGTTTCTTTATTTTTCGATTGTTAACTTGCTACTAATTTTTCGATTGTTAAATTGTAGCAACTGGTATAATAAGTTTAATAAAATTGGATCTTAATTGGTTTTCAGATGCCATGATTTTCTCAATCAAATCCAAAAGGTTCACAAGAGGACAAGATTTCCTCAAATCTAAACTTTGTCCTTTTGTTATCTTTTGTTCTTATTACATATTAAGTGTTCCATTAGCAAGATGGCAAATCCTTAAGAAAAACAGAAACATGAGCAATGGCAGTGGCAGTGGCTGGGTAACGTTGCAGCAGTTACTAGAGTTTATTTTACTCCCAAATTCTTTGTCTGAGCTCTGAAGTCCTTTTTTGGCTGAGAAACTTTGATGTCTTCTATGTTTAAAATGGATAATTTTAAATTTTACAGACTATAATGTAAAAAGCAAATGTTTGGGATAATTTTCTGTTTGTGTTCCTCAATTTTCAATTTTGTTTCTCTTTTTGCAGGAAAGAATTTCAACAGTAAGTGTCCCTTTGGCAAAAACTAGTGATTGATCACTCCTGGCCTAGTGCCTTGGCTTCTTGTGTCCCTTTAGATTTTTTCTAAAAGTTGTAAGCTTAGCTTGAGCAAAGTAAGTAAATTCTAGTTAAAAACTTATAAAATTCTATACTTGTGATGTTGGAAATTGGATTTGTGGTGGTATGTTGTATTGGAGCAAGCAGGTGACTTGCATGGTGTTATAAGGTGATTTAAATACATATTAGGAGTGTTTTTTAAACTCATGCAAATGTGAATGTGTATTATTAATTAGATGTAATGAATATTACTAACGCACGTACATGGAATGGAAAGCCTGATTTCAAATATATATCTTTTTTTCGTTTATTTTTGGCTACAATATCTTTTACGTTGTTTAAGTTTTGGTTGCTTTTGAGTCTGTCCCTTGCCTATGAGTTTTTTTATTTTTTATTGTTTATTTTTAAACTTCAATAGTTACTGTAATGTGGTGATGTGGTGAGGTGATTTGAACTCCTATCCTATTTCTATGTAATGGAATATGCAAGAAATGCTATTTAGTTTAACTATAAGAAATGATATTGTTATAATAGTTGATAGTGAAAAGTTTGATACTTAATTTTGTTTTTATCTTACTCAAAAGTCAAAGTAGGGCCTAGAAAAAAGAAAAAAGAAAAAAGTAAGGCCTAGAAAATCTCTTGAGGAAAATGTTGGTGGTCCATGTTGGAAAAATTTAATTTTCTTTTTGGACGAGTAAGAGTAATTGTATTAATAAAGCCAATATTTGTATAATGATTCAGGTAGCAATTTAAGTATACTGTGTACATGTTATATACTCAGGTTCCAAAATTTTCTTTGTTAATCTAATAATGTCTTGTTTGGGGTTTGTTTGATTTGGCTTCTTCATTTTTTTTCTTCTCTGTTATATCTCAGTTGTTCTTTTAAATTTGTAATTTCTCAAATGGGTATTGGTTGGATTTGGGACCTTGGTTAACTGCATGTACCAGTCAAACCAATCATTAGTGACATGTGCAATAGTACTTGTACAATATCCACATTCCTGTTACTTTCTTTCTTTCTAACATGCACTGAAGCTTTGTTTAGAACATACAATGTTTTGAATACACTTGTTTGTTTGTGTAAATTCTTGGGTGTAGCAACCTTGAAATCAAAGGGAAAGGAAGATAGTTTTAAAGGGAAGAATGATAGCTCAATGAAGTTTATGGAAGGAAAGTTCATATCAATTTTGAAGGTTAATGTTTTCTTCTTTTCCCTTAGTGTATATTAAGTTTGTTACTAGAATATGGTAGTCATAAATATGCTTATCCTCTTAATCTTGAACAATCATTTGAAGGAAACTTAATCATATTCATTAATTTCTCTAATTGGTGGTCTTGCTTTTATAGGTTCCCCTAAATCTAAAACTCTTTCTTCACAAAAATCTGTAGGGAAGGATGATACTCCATTTCCAAAAGGACCAATTTTGTAAATTAGTAGAAACAAGCCAAATTGGTGCATAGTGTATTTTTTGTTAATATTAACCCATACCAATTTACTTTCTTTTTGGTTTATTCTAATTGTTTGATTTGAGAATTTTTTGTTGTTGTTTTTGTTGAGATATTTTGTATTTTGACAGGATCTATGTACCATGGTTCTCCATTGCTACTCTCACTTCTTGGCCCACTCACTGCCAAAAGGTTACCGCATTACCCTTGTTTACACCATTCATTAGCTTGAACTAATTCATCTTTTTTTAATGCATACTTTAATTTTAACTATTTTATTGGATGGTGCAGAATTGAAGGGCAACCTGATCATATTTTGTGCAGGTATCTAACATGTGTTTCTCCTCTTCTTTTTTTGTTTGCTGTTTGGTTCCTGTATTTATTTTATTATCTTTATCATCTTTATATTTTGCGTTGTCTATTTTACATTTTAATTATCTGAAATTTAGTCATAATTATCACTCATTTGAAATGAATACGTTATGTGTTACATTTTTGAGTGCTTGCATACACAAATGTGCGCCCACGCGCACACAGATTTTCAGGGTTTTGGTGCACTTGGTTTTGCTTAGTGGTGTGTTTTGTATTTGCTTTCAAATATGTTAAACAACGCTCAAGGATGTAAAGTTGGCACTAATCTATCCTAATTGAATTGGAGTGTGTTGCTTGTCCATTAAAATGGAGCAAAATGGTAATTCTATTATGATCGTCAATTACCAACTTTTGCCTTTGCAGTTGTGATTGAAATGTGCGCAACAAGCATTGACATCTGTCTGATTTGTTTGTTGCATGTACTATTCCAAGCAACTTGGATGTTACTCCCTTTTCTTTGTCTCTCTCTCTCTCTCTCTCTCTCTCTCTCTCTCTCTCTCTCTCTCTCTCTCTCTCTCTCTCTCTCTATATATATATATATATAGCTGTAGTTTATAGGTCAATGTTGAAGGAGACCCAAGTTTTAGTGCTACATTCAACAATTTAAGAGACTTTGTTTAGCTCACTGAGTGCCAATCTACTGGAAGAATTATTTATAGTTATATTCTTTTGTGTTGTGGTTTTAAAGTTACTATTTAGGGTGACAACTTGTTGTAATTATTTTTTATTTCAATCATTTGAACATGCTACACTACATATTTTCTCACAGGCTAAGAGAAGCAAGCTTAGTGAACCCCTCAAAGGTGTACTAAGTGAGCTAGCTAAACTTAAAGAGTCTGCCAACTTAGCAAGTTAGCTTGAGGAGGAAAGTCAACATGGGGGAAAATCAACATGAGGAGGAAATTCACACGAGGATGGGATTTGGTATTGCAGTTGATATGAAACTTTTGTTAAAAGAACTGTGTAGCTTGGGATTTGGTACACTTATATTATGCTATCCTTTTTGTATTGTTATAAAACATCTTGAATTATTGTATGTATTGCAAACAATTATTGTATGGAAGGAGTTTGAATTGGTTACTTGTTTTATTTTTAACTTGTGGAATGTATGGATCCATTTTTATAAATGTGTTATTGAAATGTGAGGTTTTAATAATGTAATGATAGGTTATAAGTTAATATCAAAGCCATAAAAAAAACAAAAGCAGAAAATAAGTTTTAGGGACGATTTTTTTCGTCACAAATATAGCAACAAAAAATTATTTTAGTGATGAAATATTTCGTCACTAATTGTAGCAAAATTTTGTAAGAAATGGTTTTAGTGACGAAAATTTTCGTCGCTATATGTGTCTGGATTTTCTTAAAAATAGTTTTAGTGACGAACTTTTTCGTCACTATATGTACCTGAACATAGTTTTAGTGACGAAATTATTCATCACTAAATATGATTTAATAAACTAAGGTGTTTTTAGTGACGAAATATTTCGTCACTGAATAGTGCTTTTAGTGAGGAAAACATTTAGTGACGAAACGTTTTCGTCACTAAAAGTTTTCTTTTTTAAAATCAAATCAGACTTTTAGTGACGAAATTTTTCGTCACTGGGACTTTTAGTGACGGGGTTTTAGTGACGAAATAAGTTTCGTCACTAAATGTCCAATTTTGTCACTAAAAGTTCTTAGTGACGAAAAACTGGACTTTTAGTGACGAATTTTTTCGTCACTAAAAATACATTTTGTTGTAGTGAAATCACATTAGACTACTCCAATAAATGATAATAACACTGACAACTATCGGGAAGATAAATTAATAATTTATTGGAGCAGTTTGATGTGGTTTTTTAAAACAGGTGTCACTCATTTATTGGGTATAGGAAATACCAAAACAGATGTTGAGTTGGTATTACCGAAATATGGTATACTTTCTCGTGGAGAAGGTGGAGGAGAAAGAGACAAAGAAACGAAGAGAGAGTAATGTAAATGAGAGAAAGAGTCAAAAGTCAAACTTTTTTTTTTTTTTTTTTGAGTTTAGAGATAGGTTTAGAAAGTAATAAATGAGGGTAATTAATTAGATTCTGATCTGAATATTTGTAATAATTATAATTTTTTTTTAATCTTTAGATCAACTTAAATCTAATAGTTTAAAAAATCTAATAGTTTAAAAAAGTATAACTCTTTATAGTTACATAGAACTTGAACCAATCTCTTTATATTTATATATAATATAAATATATATATATATATATAAATATAGGGGTATTTTGGAACAAAAAAAATCCAGTCCAATCAGGTGCAGCCGCTTAAATAGTAGTACATATATATATATATATATATATATATATATATAAATTGTACCGTGCATATAAAACCGACTTTACTCTTTTTTTTTAAGGCTTTAACAGCTTAACGGACTTTTTTTAAGTATATATTATAGCGTACAGTGTTTATGTTTGAGTTTGTTGTTGGAGACGGAGATGTTGAAATTTGGCAAGGGTAAGAGAGCGAGAGAGGACGATGACGAAGGCGAAGAAGTTGGTGGTGGTTTTGGTGGGTTTGAGAAGCACACTAAAGGGATTGGCATGAAGTTGTTGCAGAAAATGGGGTACAAAGTCGGTGGACTTGGCAAGAATGCGCAAGGGATTCTCACTCCGATCGTGCCCAAACTTCGCCCCAAGAACATGAGTATGGGGTTCAACGATTTCAACGAGACAGAAGAGGAGAATAAGAAGAAGAAGGGTTTGTTGGGCAGTGACTGTGAGAGTGTAGAGAGAGTGAAGGAGAAGCAGCGGTTGTGGTGGTCGTCGATGACGAAGAAGAAGAAGAAGAAGAAGGAGGAGAAGGTGGAGGAGGATGAAGAGGAGGAAAAGGGGTCGTCTGTGGTGGTTTAGATGGTGTATGATATGAGAGGACCGGAGGTTCGGTTGTTGACAAATTTGGAGAATTTGAAGAACGAAGTTCCAGTGCCGGAGCTTCAGTACAATTTGAGGTTTGTTGTGGACTCGGTGGAGCTTGAAATTGAGAAAATTGATAGGGATTTGAGGAGCGAGGAAGCTACATTGGAGAGGTTGAAGGAGGAGAAGGAGAGGTTGGTAGTTGTGGCTGAAAGGCAGAGGAAGCAGTTGTACAGTATGGGAGAGATATTGAGTGTGCTCGATCAATTGGAGGAGGAAGAGGATTCGACATTGGACTCGCTCGTGGTGGCGGAGCAATTCATTGAGTTGAGGAGTAGATTTCCTGAGGACTTCAAGTTGTATAACCTGTCTTGCATTGCCTGCTCATATGCTCTGACTTTGTTTATTAGAGAGTTTCAGGGATGGGATCCTCTTCAGATTCTGTTTCGCGGGATAGAGGTTGTGTCGTTGTGGAAGGATTTACTTGATTGTGATCAAGAGTTTACTGCTTCCCCTGATTCCCAGTTGATATCCCAAGTTGTTTTACCAGCTGTGAGAGTTTCTGTCATCAATACTTGGCAGGCTAGGGACCCTGAGCCAATGCTACGATTTTTGGATTTCTAAAACTTGTTACCTCCTTCGGTCCTCAATTATATATTTGATAATATTGTGATGCCGAAGTTGAGTAGTGCAGTGGGCTGTTGGGAACCGTTACGCGAAACTGTTCCAAATCACACTTGGTTGCATCCGTGGTTACAATATTTGGGGCACAAATTGGAAGGTATTTTTGAGACTATACGTGTTAAGTTGAGTCAAGTTCTTGTTGCTTGGCACCCAAGTGATGCGTCTGCTTATGCTCTATTGGCACCTTGGAAGACTGTGTTTGATTCAGCAAGTTGGGAACGCCTTATGGTTAGATCTGTAGTACCAAAGTTGCATCTTATTCTGCAGGAGTTTGAAATAAACCCAACAAACCAGAAGCTTGATGAGTTTTATTGGGTTATGAAGTGGGCTTCTGATATACCAATTCATCTTATGGTTGATATGATGGAGAGGTTCTTTTTTTCCAAGTGGCTACAGGTCTTATATCATTGGTTACAAGCTAGCCCAAACTTTGAGGAGATAACAAGATGGTATTTGGGTTGGAAGGAACTTCTTCCAAAGGAGCTTCTTGCAAATCAAAATATCCGGCATCAGCTTAGTCGTGGTCTTGAGATGATGAACCAGGCTGTTGAAGGTTTGGAGGTGGTCCAACCTGGGTTGGAAGAGAACATTGGCTATTCTAGGGAACCTGAGCAAAGGCAATGTGAGGCTCAACAGAAAGCAACAGTAACACAACAAGCTGCCATGAGTTTTAGCATGGATTATATGAGTGTTAAGGAAGTAACTGAAGCCCATGCCCAAGAACACGGCTTACTATTCAAGCCTAAACCAGGCCGGAGGCATGATGGTCACCAGATCTATGCCTTTGGTAATTTGAGTGTGATAATTGATGCTCTAAATCAAAAGGTGTATGCTCAAACTGAGGAAGGGTGGTCCCTTGTATCCCTTCAAGACTTAGTGGACAAGCACCATAGTTCTATTCCGTAGAGACGTTGAGCTCTGTGCTGAGATGGAGGAGTGTTTCTGATTTTTAGATTGTATTCATTAGGCATACATTCACAGGTTAGCTTGTGCTAATTGTTTCAGCTTGTCATGGCTGGGATTTTTGTTCGAAGAATAGATATCGAGAATTTAATTGTCATTGACATTAACATAGTTTTCCATTTTGATTTTCTCTTGTATCAACATTTTCTCAATATTTGAGCCACATATGAGAAACGTTTAGTCTGCTATTGCTTTATCAAAAAATTAAAATGATATTTATGTTAATCTTGTTTCAAACAAGTTCCACCTATAGTATATGATGTATAGAATAAGTTGGATAAACACAACGAGTGTTTTTTTCCCCCTATGGTTCCAACCCCTTGAAGTAGTTAATTGTGTAATAAGATAGATATGAATGGTATTGATATGCTGTTTCTCTTCTGGCCACTATTTTCTTTGAAATGAATATTGGCACTTATATTTCCTTACATAATTTGGTTTTCATTAGTCATTTCCTGTGAGTTTGTTGTATTTCTTTGCTATTGTTTCAAACAGCAAGCAGCCTTCTATAAATTGTCAACATTTTGTAGAGGACAACCCCTGGATTATGTATTAAAGAAGGCAAAAAACACAAGTTTGTTATGTGCATTAAGTGTCCAGAATATAGAGGATGGTGAAGTTTCAACAAATGGCTGAAGTGCTACCCAGCAATAATAGAAGAAGATTATGAAGCTGGAAGCATTTATATTATAGTTATCTAGGTAAGAGGAAAATTAACATAGAAGTGAAAATAATATTAAATTAATGAAAAGCTGGTGATAATACTGATACTAATAATAAAAATAAATATCAAAGATGAAAAAATCTTGTAAAACCCCTGACTAATCCTTGTTTTACCTTTTCCCCTTGGAGAGATTCCCTTTATGTTCTTTTTTTCCCCTATTGGATTGTTGTGGTTGCTTATTTCTTTTCGGAGAGATGAAAAGGCTAGTGATTAGAAAAGAGGATTTCAATCCTAAGAATCCTGAAGCAATTGTCACAAACTACCCATACAGAAAGAACTTGCCTAAGGAAGATGTTATAAAAGGTTATCTTCTGTTATTTTGTCTGAAGATGCAGACACCAATATATTTACTAAATGTTCCTACCATCTCTAGATGATGTCCTTAACGGCTGTCTTTATCATGAACTTGTAACAGAAAGTCAAATACGTTTAGCTTCAATTGATTTCTTGATGGGCTTGTTGAGTTTGCTTCAACTGTGTCAATTTTGACCTCTCTTAAATAAAGTTCAAGCAGTGAAATTATATGCACGCAGGCTTCAAAGCACCCTTTTGTCACGGGGAACCTTTCACATGTTCTAATGAGCCTCCCCGGAGACCCCCCTGTGTGGTAAGTTGATCTCTTTATGAACTTTGTACATTGGTTCATGAAAGTGTAACCTGAGTGTATATGATTGTAAATGAAATATTCAAGCTAACATTAATAGCACTACTATAATTGACAATTTAAATTCAGTCATATCCTCTATATCATTAAATAATTAATATTTTCTTATTTTTTAATTTTTAAAAAATTAAACATATAATTTTTTAATTAGATACAAATAAATAAAAATTTCCTTATAAAATCGTACTCATTTTTTTTAACATTTACACTTTCTTTAACATTTCTCATTCTTTTCACATTTTCATCTCCCCACTACCATCCACCTTAATATCATTCTTCATCTTTTCCTTTATCTTCATTTATTTTGTTTCTTCTTATTCTTATCCTCTTATTATAAACTTTTCATTATCTTTTCAATTATATATTTCAATGCATAATTTTCCCTTAAAAAAAGGTTATTTTTCTTTCTCAATTTTTTTGTGGATTTTTTTATTTTTCTTGTATCTTTGCTTTAGGTTATTAATTTTTTGTATTTTTAAGAACTCTACTTTGAGTTGATGCAATTTAGTTTTGAGTTTTAAGTTTCTTTCTTTTTTGTTCTCTTTGATTATTAAATATTATCCTATTGCATTATAAATAATATAATATTATTTTATTACATAGCATAATTTAGATAATTTTACCATATAAGAATTTTACATAAGTTACATAGACAAAAGTAAAACAACAACAACAACAACAACAACAACAACAACAACAACAACAACAATAATAATAATAATAATAATAATATATTTATAAGATAACTCTAAAAAAATTATCACATGCAAGTGTGCGACTAGTATATTGTTAAAAGCTGGGATTCACCGTTACTGTTACCATAAGGATGTCTCCTTGGGGTGGTGAGTAAACAACTAGTGACTTTACTAATTACCTCGATGCCATTAGAGTAAATCTAAATTGTAAAACAAAATTATATAATATATTGGACACACTTATCCAAAATTAAATAATATGATGGACAGATTTCTAAAACTAATACAAGAAAATAAAATTAGAAGTTTCTCAATGTCAGAAAATTTTTGAACCCCCCCTCCCCCCAAAAAATGTATATATCACCATGAGCGCTTTGTAGCCAGAGGAAACTATGAAAAACATTCTTAGTATTAGTGAGATTAGGCTTAGTATGGGATCCTACAGTTGGAAACTCCAGATGATCTTTCGTTTTTCTCTTGCATGCTCTTCCGTCATGTGACCTCTTGAACTATTAAAAGTAGCATGCTTCCTTCAAATTGTTTTTACAATTTTGGGGTTTATGAATAGATAGAGGACTTGGAACTATTGAAATTTATCTATCTGTTCCAGGCAGACTTTTCATAGGGTTGGTCGCACTGCTAGAGTGGTCAGTTTGGACTTGTCACTAGCCTGTACACTGAATCCAAACGGGATCCTTGCTGCAGTTCGTCAAGCAGAGGAACTTGGTCAGCCTGTAGTAATTCTTGAAACTTGTAATTTGATACTCGAAGATGTGTTTCAGATGAACAGGCAGATTTTATGCTACTTAGGCCCAGATTTTAAACAACTAAGAATGATCCAGCAATTCTATTTATTCCCCCTAATGTAGTGGTGTTTAATGTGATGTTGGATACTTAATAATGTACAACTTAGTCAAAATTACAATTCTCATTGATTTTTTTATCATACATGAATGCAAGTCTTAGTTTGCTACTGATGGATTGCAAATTCCATATGTGGTTCCCTATCTTTTTGTTGCCAATATTTGAACCTTCTTGAATGGTGACTAGTTATTTTCTTATGTCTGCAGGATTCAGCATTTAGCAGGAAAAGAAGCTTCAAAAACAAACTTAAGAAGAGAGCTAACTCTGTAACTTTGATTTGGGATGAAGGGGGAAAAATTAAGGTTGACAGATCCTTTTTAGTGAACCTGACGGTGCTAACTTGATATCAAGGATAAGGCAGTGAATTGAGGTGCCGGATGGAGAGTTCACACTATGGATGGACCCCTATAGTGGACAGGTCCTTGGCACAGGGGATCGGTTTGAAAATATTGAGGCCACATGGCACCCACATGACTTTAGTGGATGCCAAGGAGTCCAAAATGGAAATGTCTTGCGCCCTACAATTGGCCCTAGTTAATGGAATCCCTATATGGAAAGAATCCCGTAAAATACGTGCATTTATTAGAATCTTTCCCATAAGGAAATATCCTTTCGCCCAAGAAATAGAAGTCGGTTTTATACCACTATAAAAACCCCAAGCCCTCAGAAAACAAGGTACGCATAATTTACCCCAGCTCTGGCACTCTAGAGTTGTGAACATTCTTTAAATTAACCTTCGGAGGGTATTTTGCCGGTACCACACTAGTACTCTTTGTGAGGTTTATTCTTCCTTTTTGTTGTGCATATCTTGTCTAGAGCATGTGAGGACTGTGCAGCTTACTGATAATTTTTCAGCTTCATTAGGGAAAATTATCATATCTACATAAGCATGAAGTGTACATACTGCAAATATATTAAAGGATGCACTCACACATCAAATTTTGAAGTAGAATAAAATTTTCATTTTTTATTTGGGTACAAATACTCTGAAATTTCCAATAACTAGAGAAGTACAGTTTTGTATGATACTAAATTTGAGCTTATGATTTAGCGGGTCTGGCCAAAGTCAGAGACGTGTCCATTGTCGAAGAGAATGTGTTCTAGGATAAAATGACTAGATTATGAGGAACTTGGTATGTAAAGAAACATAACTTGTCTTTATAAATACAAAGGAATCCTAGCAAAGTAAATGGTATTATATTTATCTATTTGAATTATATATATCAAATTAATAAACAGGTCACAAAGTGATATCTCTCTCTCTAAATTTGAATGTGTTCCTTACTTTCTTGGTCCAAAAATGTTCACTTTATAAAAGTCCTTGCATCCAGGGGTGGAGCTAGGATTTTTTGTTTGGGGGGCCAAATTTTGGTATTAATATATTAATTTTGAGTCAAAATAAACCATCGTACATATACGTAAACGTACATATACAAAATATAAACATTAATATTTTGATACTAGAGTAGGTCATAATTTATAAATATATTGTATATAAAATTAACAACTTTCAAATTTATATATTTTCGCAAGATAATTTTTTAAGGAACTTATTATTTTTTAAACTCTAATGAGTATAAAAAAGCTGTCTAGTTTAATATTAAACATATACAAAAAATGAATTAGCGAAAACAAAAACTACCTTGTCTCTATAATTACTAGACCAATTGACAAATTCGATTAGTTTTTAAGAACATTATTGGACTAACTCAAACATTTGAGGGAGCCAACTTCTATTTTTGTAGCTAAATATTTAAGTTTTAATACTTATACATAATATAAAATAATTTTTTAAAATTGGGGGGGTGGGGACGGCCCCCAAGCCATGCTATAGCTCCGCCCCTACTTGGGTCAATAATAATTAGAGTTGCATTCTACATCATTAGGCAGACTCTCATTTAAAAATGTTCCTTTCACTCTTGCTACTAAATGTTCCCATTTTACTTCCCAAGTCCTTATGTCAGTAATTAATGATGAAGGACCTCTTGTCTTTCCATATTTACGTGAGTTGATATGTAGATCACTGCTTTGAAACCCGGACCGGACCGGGCGGTCCGACCGGGAAAACCGGGAACCTGAGCAAATTTCGGTTTTTTAAGCCTCAAGAACCGAGCACTGATGAGAATTCCGTGAACCGCCTGAACCGGGGTTGGACCGCACGGTTCATGTAGAACCGGTGGCATGAACCGTGCTGTCCAACCCCGGTTCAAGCAAACCTGTTAAACCCGAAAATTCAGAAAATGCAGTTGGAAGGACTTGAACCCTGGCCGGTCAGAAATTTGACTAAAACTTAACCACTCAGCCAAGCTAGTAGCTAGTGCTCAATAATCACAAAAAAAAAATACTTGAAGTAAACTTAATGCAATTTTTTTTTTTTTATAAAAACAGCTTAACACAATTCTATTCTACTTAATTAAATTATCCATCTCTTATAAGGAATATCAAAAAATTATAATTAAAATCCTTCAAAAATATTCAACTTTACTTCAAAAATTAATCATAAATTTTAATGTTTTCATGGTTATTATTTTATTTTATTAACTTTCTTATTTAATTATTAAATACATGCTTGAAAATCATTAAATTTTCCTCACATATATAGATATGTTAGTCAATTTTGCTAGTTTTATAAATTTAATATTTATATTTAGGCTTTAATTAATTATTAAATTAATTATGACATCATCACGGTTCAACCCCGGTTCGACCTCGGTTGAACCTCAAAAACCTTGAACCTCTCCCTTTTACGGTTCAATAAACGGTCCGAGTTTGAAAACCTTGATGTAGATATGTACCTCCAGTTCGTGGGTCTACTAGAATCTAGAGGTTAAGATCTAAGTCAAACGTATTCCACAGGCCTGTTAACTGTTAAGTGATGATTTCTTTTGCACAGACTGATAATTTAGCGGAAACTAATTTACTGTGTGGTACATGCATTTTGTGGTTATGCTAATTGATTTTGTTGGACCTGGTTGATGCTGAATCGCTGATTGATTGAGCAATCAGACTATCAGGGAGATTTATTTCCTTATTTAATGTAATTTTATTATGAGTTATTTCCTTTCCATGTATGGTGTAATTTGAAACCTTACTTAAAGGGTCCTAGAATTTCACTTTTATAGAGGCTTGACCATGGATTAATAAAATTTTATTTAGAAATTTTCTTCCAATGCTTGGTGTCTGCTCCAAGCAAACCAAGATACTAAAGCCTAGATTTCATTTTTTTTTTTCCTTTCACCGGTTGATGCCAACTGTAAGTAACTCTAATTGAGTACTCCTAGGTTTTATCTTCCCTCAAACACATTCCCTTTTGAGAGTTCATTCTGTTGCATCACTTTGATCTTGAAAGCTCCCCACCTCTCCTTCTTGTATGTTTTAAAGGTAAGTTTGGAAGATCAGTTTACTAAAGCAATTCTATAAAACTTTATTTCTGTAAATCCGAAAAACATCGAAGTTGGATAGCTTGAATGAAAATGAAGTCAGGGGATAATTGTTGGGAAAAGTGCAGTTGTGAAACATGTTGAGAATTACAGAACACAGCTTTAAGGCCATTTGGGGTGTGAGAAAAAGAGATTTCTTCATTCTTCCCCATAGTTGTTCCACATTATGGCCTTTCTTATTCTGTTATTTGCATTCATTCATAGCTTAACTTTACAAATTCTTCCACAAAGTTGTTATATTGTATGAGATTGAGGGTCTTGTTGGCTGCCACTCCCTATATTGTTTTTACATATGCAATATGGTATCAGTATAAAACATGGGACATGTTTTACTAATGGACGTATCTGCCTTATTCATGCGCCAAACTCAAAACACTTCAATTCATGTAAAACTACGACAAAATTAGCTGTCATGTTAAGAAACAACACGCACTTTAATAACCATCAAATGACACACACATGATAGTTTAATAACACCCACACACGTGTTATGAAACAACCCAATATCTCGATAATGCAAAAAACACAAAAAAAAAAAAAAAAAAAATTACGATTTATTGAGGTGCCAAAATGATTGATATATAACATCATATTGATATGAGCCACACCACACCACACCACATCACATTATGGCTTGTTTAGATTGAGTGAAGGAAAGAGAAGTAGAGTAGAGTTGGCCAAAAATTAGGCTAATTTCTGGCCAACTCTACTTTACTTCGCATTTGTCCAAACAATATATTAATTTATGCTAAGCCTTCATTTGGATAGTGAGTCTGTGTTCACGTTTGCATTTTTTTTTTTTTTCCTAATGCACGCGTTTCAGCCACAAATGGCTACTGTGCGGCTATGTTCATGAACAATAGCCGTAACTTTTGACTTTTTCAACTCATTTTTACTACTTACGGGACCTACAAATACCACTTTTTAGAAACTTTTTCATTAAAAATAGGTCTCATTATACTATTTACACATTAAAAAATTATTTTGCTACAGTATTTTTCAGTTTTCAGTTTCAGTGGTATCCAAACGGGCAACCATTTGTGAATTTTTTTAGGCTAGTCTTATTGAATGTTTTTTTCCTCACACAAGTGGATTGAGGAATCTCATGAAATTTCTTAAAAGTGGAACAGGGACAAAATATGGGATGCCAGATTGGGCTCTGTGGCTTTGGGCACTCGATGTGTCAACCACTCAACCTCCAGTTTTCCAATGGTAAAATAGGATTCCAACGGACAACACGTGGTGAACTTTCGCTGTTTCAGACATGAGAGCCACAGGTCAGTGGATCCTTTTTTAGGTTGAGTGGTTAAGGCTTTTTAGCTAGGTTGTCTTTGATGGTTTGTGGACATGATTGATTTATTTACTGGGCAAGTATGCCCATCTAGAAGAAATATTAGGCCTTGATAGGTATCTGACTGCATATAGTGGAGAATAGATTCAATCAACAGATATCCCTTGGCCTCCCTCTGTTGATTGAATTGTATTCATATCTAAGAGTGGGATTCCAGCAGCTGGACAATGCTAAAAACTATGTTTAAATTAATGTTAGACTCAAAAATATTTCACGTGATTCCTCAATAAGTGGTGGGGTTTTAAGGAGAATAAAGATGTATTTAAGACGGAAAGCGGAATTTAAACATACATGTTGATAATGTGTGAAATGAAATGGTTAAATGTATTAATTAAAAGAGTGGCTAAAGATGGACCTTGGAGAATTTGAAGACGAAGAGGGAGAAAGAATTTGAACATGTTGTCACTTTTGATAAATTATATCGCAAGTTGAAGTTGAAGATGAAGAGGGAGAATAGAATATTTATAAACTTGCTAAACAATGGAAATGAAAACAAGAAACTTATATGGTGTTTGGTACATTAAAAATGAAGATCAAAGAGTGAAGAGATGGAAAAGTTTTTCTTACAAACATTTTTATGAAAGCAATGTGAAAGATTGGAGCAATTTGGGTGGAGGATAGAAACTGTAGATATGTTTGAAGAATTAGGATAAATGATGTAAGGGATGCAAAAAGCTGGGGGACCAAATGAAATCCCCATTGAAGTTTGAAAGTGCCTAGGTGATGCAAGATGCATATTGATTCACAAGCTTTTTCAATAAGATCTTAACTATTAACAAAAATGTAAGTGGTTGAAAAATACTTTAATATCTATTGGAGCAATTTGGGTGGAGGATAGAAATTGTAGATTTGTTTGACGAATTGGGATAAATGATGTAAGGGATGCAAAATGCTGGGGGACCAAATGAAATCTCCATTGAAGTTTGAAAGTGCCTAGGTGATGCAGGATGTATATTGATTCACAAGCTTTTTAAATAAGATCTTAACTATTAACAAAAATGTCTAGTAAGCGGTTGAGAAGTACTTTAATATCTATTTACAAGAACAAAAGAGATACTCAAAATTGTATAAATTACCATGAAATTAAACTTATAAACCACACTATGAAACTTTGAGAGAGAGTGAGTGAACATAGATTAAGACATGAAACCACAATATCAAATAATCAATTTGGTTTTATGCAAGGATAATTTACTATGCTAGTTGTTTTCTTACTTACATTTATTGGAAAAATATAAAGAGGTCTATAAAGATCTTGATATGATTTTTATTGACCTAGAGAAAGCATATAATAGCACCCTTAAAGAGGTTATGTTATGGGCTTTGGAAAAGAAAGAAATTCATCTAAATTATACTAAATTGATTAAAGAAATGTGTGATGGAGCTGTAACTAATATGAGAACTAGTCGAGATATTACAAGTGAGTTTCCTATAATTATATGTTTGAATCAAGGATCGTCATTATTTCTATATTTTTTTGCAAGAGTAATGATGAGCTCTCTAAATCAATTTAAGAGAAAGTACCTTGGTGTATACTTTTTACAAATAATATAGTTTTAGTAGATGAATTTAAAAGTAGAGTTATTGCTAAGTTAGAAATTTGGAGAGATACTCTAGAATCTAAAGGCTTTTTGACCATGTAGAACTAGAACAAAGTACATGAAATGAAAGTTTGGTAAATGTCGAAACAAAGATGAAAAGGCCATCAGACTGAATAATTAAGAGATACATAAAAATGATAATTTTCGATATTCTAGATTAATAATTCATAAAGATGGAGAGATCAAAGAGAATGTGAATCATAGAATAAAAATAAGGTGGATGAAGTAGAGAAGTGTATCAAGAGTATTGCGTAATCATAGAATACCTATGAGTAAAATGTAAAATTTTATAAAATTGCTATAAGACAAACTATGCTCTATGGTTTGTTGGATTGTTAGGAAGCAACATATTAATAAAATGAGTATAGTTGAAATGAGAATGTTAAGATAAATAAATAGAAATTCATGAAAATATAGAACTCAAAATGAGTAAAACACCTTAAAGATACGGGTGACCCTTATCAGTAGCGGCTTTAGAAATATTTTTAGGGGGGTCATTCAAATCTATGAAGTTGACAATGACCTCTTTGTAAATAATATTTTTCTTATTTTGTCTTGATTATTAGGATGATAAGATGAGATTTTTCATAATCTATAATTCAAATGAATATTTTTCAAGTCAACACTAGTACTTTTAAATAATAAATCTTAGGTGGAGGATGAATTTTGCGGTATATGTGATTTCTTTATAAAAAATTTATCCACAATACAGCAAGAGAATAAAGGATAGGCTATAAGTTCATTGAGCATATTGTTCCTTAATATATTGAAGATTAGTGTTGCTAAAATTAAATCTTGGAAATCGTCAATTTTCTCTTACTATTATAAAAAAGTCATTGATCATTAATATTGTTAAGTGAACTTTAATTATTATTGCTTAGAATATTTTAATTTTTTATTTTTTATTTTTTATCTTAACTCTTTTTAATTATTTTATTTAACAATTCAATTCAACTTTGACAACATATTAGTCTTTATAATTTATTAAGAATAATTTTCTTTTTGTGTCTTTTGCCTTAATCTATATATCAAGATTTCAGCGCCATAATACAATCATTAAAAAAAAAAAAAAATTGGCTTCACTTCCTAGTTCCAACTATTTGCCCTTTACTACCCACTTAATTTTTTTTTTCTTGAGATTTAAGATCAAAAACTTACTAATTTTTGTTGTTAGGCTTGCTATTTTTTTTATTATCAAATTTTAGATCAAATTGGTTTGTTTATTGGTTTTTTTTTTTAAATAGAAAAGCCAAGATACATGTTGGTATTGAATTGATTTGTTATTGAGTTTATTTAAGGGGGTTCAAAATTTCAATTTAGGGTGGTCAAAACAAGAACTTTAAAGATAATATTATATGTAAAAAAAAAAATCCAAAAGTCAGGGGGTTCATTCGAACCCGTGAACACTATGTGGCACCGCCACTGACCCTTATTAATGAAAAGACAAGAAAAAATTGGTTGAGATGATTTGGTCATATTCAGAGGAGAATATTAATGCATCAATAAGAAAAAAATGTCGGTAAAATTGAAAACAGCTTATCTTGCTGAAAATTGAAAACAGTGCAAAATTGAAAATAGTTTATTTTAAAATATAT